>CM031243.1:112302770-112902770 GCA_018340775.1 Taxus wallichiana var. yunnanensis
ACTATGTGAGGGTATGACTCTTTGCATATACCCCACATTTGAATAATCGTCAATGTATCAATTCTTTTCCAAAATTTCTGATGGGACTCAAGCATTTTATTCAAATGCACACCATAACGCAATGAGTAAAATTATGTGTAACTATGATTCGAGAAATTATTCACACCATTTGTCGAAATCAGGTATCGATCTTGAATGTTTTGTTCGACTCAAAACCATATGCATTGTTTGTGGAATACTTGCAATTGTTGGTTCTGTAAAATGGGTTGCATGAATTTCCATATTTTCCCTGTTCACAAACCTCATACCCTCATCATTCACACGTATGAAAGAATCCATATCATTCATTTTCCCACATAAATTTTGATCACACGGATTTATGTTATTCTCCACATTCTCACGTACCTCATTTCTGATCTCGGTACGTACTTCATGTGTAAACAAAGCTCTTGTTTGGGTTCTATCTATTCCATTCCCCGATATGATTTTAGATGCAACATCTCCTTTACAACCTTAAAAAAAAATACCAAATCAAAAAAATGGAAAAAATAAAAATGCACCATCTATGACGTCACATCTTGTTTTAATGTATAAATTCAAAAACACATCATAGAGTAAATTTCACCTGCACTTCGGTTTGCACAATTGAGTTGTTGCATTCTTTCCTGGAGATGTCATTTAACATTGGATCAGGAATATCAGATACTTCAACAGAAATATCTTGCAACGACCCTCTCCCGTAATTACATCCACTCAGACACATGTTTCTGACGTGCACATCCGTCTCCATTGTGGGAGGAGCAGTGCTTATACGGTGATCATAATTTACTAAAATAGATTCAGGAAAATGGTGTCTAACATGGTTGAAATTAGTTGACACACTTTTTGCATTCAAAGTGTAATATCTTTCTATGTTTTTGAAACTGCATAGAGTATCATCTTGTTCTTCAAGTCGTGTGTGCATATCTTGGATGACTCGTCGTCTGTGGCACGATGAAGGAAATTTTTGGTAAGATTATACTCTTAATATAGGTATGATGTACAACTCCCTGCCCATTCTAGAAGAATGCAAAATGTTCACATTTATACCTTCATTTGACACATTCGTATGACCCCAACCATGCGTCTCCTTCATTTTCTCTTGTTCTTGCAGTTGCGACCTACGAAAATGACGACGGTCGCTATCCCTCCAGGATTTTCCAGGAGAATTTTTCTTCTTATTACTATGAACGTGAGTGTGTTCGTTCATTACCTGCATTCAAAAAAATTACGCAATGAACAACCTTTTAATACATATGGAGGGAATATTTAGTTCTAAAAAACACAGGAACAAATACGTCAAATAATAAAAAACACAACATTATAGCATGAACAACAACCGTGTTATCATGCGTAAACAATGCTCACATCTCTTCCCCAATGGAATCTCTTCTAATATATTCATTTGATACTGGTATCCTTCGTGATGAAGAGCTGTCACCCACATGTTTGAAACAAACCTCTATTGCTGCATTTATTTCTCTCTCTACGCTTGAAGACTGGTAAATGCTAGGACCAACCTATTCCACTGACAAAGGCATATAACCTTGTCTAGTCATCTCTTTCATTCTCTCTCGTTCTCGAAGTTGTGATCTACGGAAGTGAAGACATTCAGTATCCCTTCGAGATTTTGTGGGGAATTTATATACTTACATATACATACAGGATTATGTTCATTCAATAACTGCAAAGGTAAAAATAACGCAAGTAACAACCATCTCCACATATAGAGGAAACATTTATTTTTCATGAAACAAGGAACAAATACATTGAAAAATTGAAAATCTAACATTAAAGGATGAATAACAATTGTGTTGTCATGGGAAATGGGTAGGTACATTTTTTCAAGATAATATCTCCTAGGAATGTAATTCAACATTGATATCCCATGTAAAGAAGATCCATCACCCAAATTTTCACAACAAGCCTGTGTTTCCGCATTATCAATGACACGCACACATACATTTATGTCAGATACTGTAGGACGCAATGTGAAATTCATTGTCCATTGTGAATCCTCTACAGGATTTTGCACAACAATCAATCTTCTCATTATGTCGGACATGGGAAGTATTTTTCAATCAGATTGTGCTTTGAGTCGACATTCACAACTGTAGAATTTGTTGCATCTATAACTTGTTTGTCGCAAAGTTGTGCCACATGAAATATGCATCGATCAAAATCACTCGATGATTTTTTTCTCGAATTATTTTGTTTTATTTTACGTACAAGCTTGCATTCTTCCATCCTTTACGATAATATTGAAAAATTTATCATAATATTTTATTTCATAACAATATCGAAGATTAAAAATGTTGAAATAATTTAAGGCAGGATATTTACATCTACACATGAAGTTTCTAATTATTTCCTTGAAACATTATCTCATTACCCATTACGCACATAAAATATTAAAAATTCGATACCCAATTATTATTATTCACACAACGTACTATGTTCAACATTAACCATAAAATCTACAAAAATTCAACCAAAAATACGTGTACATAAAATTGTAAAAAAACATAACTCAATACACGCGACAATGTAATCAATTATATGTGATCACAATATACGAGATAAGCATGTATTAATGGACGAGTAAAATAATTCATCTAGGGGAAGACAAAAAAATATTAGACTATCTTTAAATTATGCATATGAGAAATATTTTCACAACCGGGAATAAATGGCATGAAATCAATACCCATAACAACATCTCTACAATCTTCTCTCGTCGGGAAGTAACATCCATAACTCTTGATGTGCACAATTTTTTAAAACCCGACATGCAATTTTTTAATCCAAATCATAAAACATGTATGATATTTGTGCATATTTGCACATAAGAACAATGGATCTGACCAATCGAACAACCACCTACCCAACACATTTTCCATTAATGTCTTGATAAATTTCTTCCAAATACTTCCATATAAATCCAAATCCATCATCAAATATATTCTCCTCGTCACGCGGGAAACCCATCTCTCGTTCTTCACCCAACATTGTTTCTGAATCTCTAAGCAACTAGAAACGGACTTCACCCATACTCATGATGCACAATAAATTATTATCATGGATGGCTAGGCACAACGACACAACATTACTATAAATGGAAGACAACAAAAAGTTAACTTTCGACCTACAACATCAATGAAAAATGGTGTACTCAATTTGAGAAAAACAATTCACTTTTGACTTCACCCAATACACCCTTCCACCACAACACGTTGCACCAACAAGAGGAGTCACTTTTGGAATGATGATATGTGGTGTCCTTATCAACACACTCCAACAATGAGATCTGCTACAATATGATGGATGCTGGAAGAAGAAGATATATTGCTATTGCTCTTTTAAAAGATACAAAACACGCCTTTATATAGGCCAGCTGAGGAGCGCCGTGAGGAGGGAAGACAGTTATACAACTGTCTACTAACAAATATTAAAACAAAATGTATTAACCTGCTAACATTCCCCCCCTTAATACATTGCTCTTACAAATGTACCCCCTAAACAAATCAAACTTCACCTTGCCGAGAGGCTTGGTGAGAATATCTGCAACCTGAGAATCAGTAGGGCGATCTTGGAGTTGAATTTTGTGGTTCAAGACTCATGCTCACGAATGTAGTGACATTCGACCTCAATATGCTTTGTTCGCTCATGGAAAACAGGATTCTTCACAAGCTTCAACACACCTTGATTGTCGCAGTGAATGATGGGAGGTTTCTCTTCAGGAATCCCTATATCTGCAAGAATGCGACGTAACCAAATTACTTCACACACAGCTCCTCGTGCAGCGCGGTATTTAGCCTCAGTGGATGAGAGAGCAACAACAGTTTGCTTCTTGCTGATCCACGAGATAGGTCCAGATCCGAGATGAAAAACATATCCTAAAGTGGATTTCCTGTCATCAACGGATCCTGCATAGTCCGAGTCTGTATATCCCTGTAAGAAGAACTGAGTGTTCTTCTGATACTCCAGACCAAAGTCAACTGTACCTCGGACATATCTCAACACATGCTTTGCTGCTATCCAATGACATTTCTTCGGCTCCTGCATAAATCTGGAGAGATAGCTCACCGCAAAGCAAAGATCTGGTCTAGTATAAGTCAAGTAAATGAGACTCCCCACAAGCTGCCTGTAGTGAGTGCCATCTACCTGTGGTGAATCCTGGAATCTAGATAGTTGCAAACCTTTTTCCATAGGTGTGGACATTGGTTTACAATCTGACATCCCATACTTTTCCAGGAGTGTCTTGGCATATTTCATCTGGGAGACGAAGATATGATTCTTCTTCTGCCATATCTCTAAGCCAAGACAATAGTGAAGTAGCCCCAAATCAGTCATGTCGAAGGATTTCTTCAGATCATTCTTTACATCATCAACAAGATTGTCAGAACTTCCTGTGATCACAAGATCATCTACGTACAAAACCAGAATGACAATCTCTGTTCCTACCTTCTTGATATACAAATTTGTATCTGAGGGGCTACGAGTGAATCCATGCTGCAATAGGTGATCATCAATTTTTATATACCATGCCCTAGGTGCTTGTTTAAGTCCATAAAGAGACTTTATCAGACGACATACCTTGTGTGGTTGATGCTCGTCTACAAACCCTTCAGGTTGGGCCATGTACACTTCTTCTTGCAGATCACCATTTAGAAAAGCACTCTTGACATCCATCTGCTGAAGTTTCCATCCATTTTGTGCTGCCAGTGCACATACAACTCTGATGGTTTTGATCTTCGCAGTGGGTGCAAAGGTCTTGTCATAGTCAATTCCTTCTTGCTGAGCATAACCCTTTGCAACAAGTCGTGCTTTGTGTTTGTCGATTGAACCATCTGCCTTATATTTTGTTTTGAAAATCCATTTGCAGCCAATGGATTTCTTACCTGGAGGCAGATCGACAAGTTCCCATGTCCGATTCTGAATCAGGGAATCATATTCAGCATCCATAGCCTGTTTCCACTGTGGTTGGTCTAATGCCTCACGAACAGTGTCAGGTTCGGTGCTCTCAACAACTGAACTCATGAGTGCAAAATTTACCTCATGTCTTGCTTGACTTCGTGTTCTAACTCCCGTAGAAGTACCAGGAAGTGAGTTCAGGTGTGCATCCCTGATAGTACTCTGGACCCATTTCGGACGTTGGCGCTGCTGATGTGAAGATGTGTTTTCCAGTGTGCCAAGATCAACGAACAAATCTCCACTCAGCTCTTCTTCTCTCTGAGAAGAATCATCTTGCTCATCATCTGGATGTGTGAGCAATCTATGTGACGAGGTCGGTACTGGATCTCCATTGTGTGGCAAGGAGTCAAAGGACGACTCATCACATACCACATCTCGACTCTCGTAGATCTTCTTCGTCTCAGGATCCATGAGACGATATGCCTTTGAGGTAGTACTATACCCCAAGAAAAGACATGGCAGTGTCTTTGGATTGATCTTCTTCCTTCTTTTATCTGGAACATGCATATATGCAGTACAACCAAAAACTCTTAAATGATGAATAGAAGGTTTACGACCAGTCCATACCTCTTCCGGTGTCTTGTTCTGCAAGATCTTCGTGGGTGCCCGGTTGAGTAAATACACTGCTGTCTGGACTGCTTCTGCCCAAAACTGATCCTCCAACTTGGCGGTCGAGAGCATACAACGAGCCATCTCCATGACAGTCCTGTTGTGGCGCTCGGAAATCCCGTTCTGTTGGGGCGTATAGGGAGCAGTCAAATGTTGTTGAATGCCATGCTGCTTCAGGTATGCTAAGAACTTCTTTGACACAAATTCCCCCCCTCGATCTGAGCGGAGGAGAAGAAGAGGCTTCCCAGACTGCCTGGTGGCTTGCTGGTAGAAGGTTTGGAAATTTGCAAGTGCCTCACTCTTCTTCCGAAGGAAATATACCCACATTTTCCGTGAGTAATCATCAATGATGAGCTGAAAGTACACAAAACCTTGAAAGCTAGCTGGCAGGGGTCCGCACAGATCGGTGTGAACGACCTGAAGATGCTCTGTAGAATGATAAGAGCTCTGTTTGAATGGACCTCTATGTTGTTTGCCCGCAAGACATCCCGAGCAAACAGGTAAGGAATGGGAGAGTGGAGGAAGCCCTCTTACCATTTCCTTCGCACTGAGTTGATGCAGAGCCCCGGCAGAAAGATGACCATATCTAAAGTGCCAAAGTGCAGTGGACTCTGCCGTTGATGCAGAGAGAGCAACGCTAGATGAAGTGACCGCATCCAGTGCAAATAGACGGCCCTTCAGAAATGCTTGAGCAAGGACTGACTCTCCCTGGGAAATGATGCAGGACTTGACCCCTTTTTCAACAAAGAATTCAACCTGCATTCTATGGTTAAGAAGTTGACTTACAGACAAAAGATTTGAAGTCAAACCTGGAACATAGAGCACCTTTGTCAGTGTACATCTTCGTGTTCCAAGAGGAATGATGACATCACCAATCCCTGCTGCAATATACTCTTGATTGTCTGCAATGGTGATCCGATCTCCAGTGGGCCGGTCACTCAGAGTATGGAACAACTTCTTGTTGCCAGTCATGTGTTTGCTGGCACCTGAATCAATCAACCAGACATCTTCTGACGGCTGCGAAGTCTGTGAGACTAGAACAATGTCAGAATGAGTCGTATCTGGTACCTCTTCATCTGAGGTGGCTTCTTGCTGAGCAGCAAGCAATGTGGCCCTTCTGCCTCTGATTACGAGCATGCCATCGGGATTTCTTGGAATATCCTCGGCCAGAAGTGCTCTCTTCGCCAGAATTTCCATACTTGCGACCGTTGTAATAACAGTTCGCAGTCGTGTGCGTATCCGTGGAGCAAATGTGGCACCACCGATCCGCCTTGTGATTATGCTGCTTCTGGGGTGGCCGCTGTGAAGATGGCTGCTGAGCATGCTGCTTCTGATTTTGGGGGCAGATTGCCCTTTCCGAGGCTTATGTTTTTGCCTCGTGATAAGAGCCTTGTCTTCGAAGGCTTCTTGTACATTTTGCATGGCTTCTTCCTGCTGGAGATAATTCACCAGGGTTGCAAAACTCACCTCCTGTTGAGTAATTGTCAACGTGGTGATCAGTGTCCGAAACCGTGACGGAAGAGCTCGCAGGGTGAGCGGGACAAGCAACTTGTCGTCCACTGGTTCTCCAAGTGCAGAGAGTTCTGCACGTAACTCAGCTACACGCCGCAAGAAGGCTTCTACTGATTCGCCTTCATGCATACTCATCGTATGAAGCTTTGTCTGAAGTTGCAACTTTGACGTCAGATTCTTAGCTTCGTAGATGGTACACAATGTGCTCCAAGCCTGAGAAGAAGCAGTTGCTTCTCGAATGTATGGCTGCACCTCATCAGAAAGACTGAGGGTGATGAGCATGAGTGCTTTCGCATCAGCCTTTTCATATTTTTCCAACAGATCATCGTCTGCAGGAGGGGCGTCTTTGCCAGAGACAATCCCCCAAAGGTCTTCGAATTGAAGAATCGTCCGCATTTTGGTTTTCCATGCGGCGAAATTTGGCCCTTTCAAGAGTTGGGCATCGGATAGCAATATTTTTGGAGCAGACATTTTTGCAATTTGCCGACTTTGCTTGCACGTAGTGATCCACAAGCACGGATCTTGCTTATAAGAATGTCTCCTTTCGTGAGTAGAGGACGGACGATTGCTCCAAAGAATGAGTCTCTTCTCTCGAATCTCCACGTACAAAGCACAAACGGGACAGTTTCGGTCTCCTCCACACTCGCACGCACAAAGCAATTGGGTGGTCTCGGTCTCCACAACAAAGAAATGGTGGTCTCGGTCTCCTCGCAAACGCGGACAGCACACTCCTCCTTCACTTGGGACAGCGCACTCCTCCTTCACGCAGGACAGCTCGATCTCCTCTCAAAGAAAAGAAATGGTGGAAGCGGTAGCTCGATCTTCTTCTCCGTCGTGCACGGCCTTCACGCAGGGACAGGCTCAGTCTCCTCTCGGAAAAAGAAATGGCAATTCTTCCTTTCACGCAGGGACAGGCACGTAGGGACAGGCAACTTCCTTCACACACAGCGCACCAGACTTTGCTCCAGTCTCCACGCACGCACAGGACAGTTTTCGTGAGCGGGACAGGCACTTCCTTCACGCACAGCAGCAAAGAAACGCTCCAGGCACTTCCTTCACGCACAGCAGCAAAGAAATGCTCCACCTTCACGCACAGCAGCAAAGAAACGCTCCAGGCACTTCCACGCGGGAACAGGCAACTTTGCACCCTCCTCACGCACCAGCAAAAACGTTTTCTTCACGCACCAGACCAACAGGCACACTCCTTCACGCATTCACGGGCAACTGCACCAGCAAGCGACGTTTTTCCTTCACGCACCTCCTTCAGGCGGCACGCACAGCAAAAGAAACACCAAAAGCACGGGACAGGGAACTCAAAACCACGCGCACCAGTCTACTCCTCCACGCACGACCTCGACCTCGCTCTGATACCAATGATGGACGCTGGAAGAAGAAGATATATTGCTATTGCTCTTTTAAAAGATACAAAACACGCCTTTATATAGGCCAGCTGAGGAGCGCCGTGAGGAGGGAAGACAGTTATACAACTGTCTACTAACAAATATTAAAACAAAATGTATTAACCTGCTAACACAATATATCTCGTATTTGAAATCTAAAGATGGAGAACACCATAATGCAACAAATACATACTCGTGCTCATCAACATCCTCAAACAACAAAACACAGCCATCAATTCCTACATCGATGATCCCAATTATTATCACTTCACCTATGAATGGGTGGCAAGAACATATTGTCGAGCACCAAATTCACATATTGGAAAGGACATCAAAACAAGAGATCCAATCATCATATGTATCCTCAACCTCTTTTTGAAAGGCACACATTTTATGTATAAGCGCGATAATATTCCATTGTCGTCCAAGTACAAAGGCCCATAGTATGCCATAGCATCTTTCCACTCACGCACCAAAAATCCAAAGCACTCAATACTTACATTTTCCACAAAATAAGCCAAGTTCGATGAATTTAAGATATAGTTCCATAATCTGCAAACAACCCACATTCGTATCAACTCTCGAAAGAAAACTTTGACAATATTATTTTTATGATGTCAATAGGCAGAGTCATATGATTTTGATTCCATCAAGAAAATCTTCCGAAATCGAACGAACAATACAAGAGCATTTCATCAAAAAGAGATATAGAACAACACTCTCAAAAATATTACATCTTAACTACAAGATCGGTAACCTCAAAATATAGTTGTGTTTTTATTGTACTTTGAATCACGTTTCAAGTTACAATAACTCCCAAATAACAAAAGTACAATTATAGAAATCACATGAACAATTATTTAAATTCCATGCATACATTTTAAGAAAAATTAATCATTCAATCTGCAACAAAATATTTTATCGCGTGCGCAATTTAACACTAATGGAAAGATAACAAAATAAGGGAAATTTCATATATTTTGAATGCCAAGAAACAAACACGCTTCATAATAAGCTCCATAAACACAAATTTTCGCAGATGACACTATCGGGGGCAAGAATCAACGCCATGAAGTTTCCACTAAGAATTTATTTTGGATGATTGTCAAACGTAGGGAATTAGGTTAGATTTGAATCAAAATAAAATGATGTACATTGTACACATTCTCTCTTATTCATATCAAAATATGGAAACGATGGCCCGGTGCTTTCTATACATCATCACAATATGTCTTGCACTCCTCGCCAAGATGTACCCAATACATAATTTGTCGAAATAAATTGTGGTGTCCATCATATATTCCACGATATTTCCCACATTGACACAATGAAATCATGTGTTTCTTTCAAAATCCAAATACTCAAGGAAGATTCATTAACGACACATGTTACACACATATCATATAAAACCAAACACATACCACATACGCCGACAAATGGAGTCATAGATATGTGACATTTATTACGTAACATGTCAAGAACAAACAATGTATAAATTAAAGTATCATGATCATCAAGATCGACATACAACCAATACATCTTTCCACCATTATATATCACATTGCGAGGAACAGGGAACACCTATAGGGGCTTCTGTTTTACACCAACTGTCATTGAAGCTAGTTCTTATGTAATATGATCCCTTTGGATATCACATCACAATATTTAAGTGTAACCCATCCATAAGTTCTAATTGAATCATCTCCACATACCACAAGCTAACCATGTTTTCCAAGTTCTATCGTTCCTAATTTTTTTACATAGGACGTGAAAGGATTGAGGACGTATTCATCCCAAAATTCTTGGAAGCTAAAAGTAGTAATGGTCCTATCGAAGAAATTATTTCTTTTCTATACGGGCTCCTGATGACTCGGGAATACAAGTGACTAACTTTTCCTCGATCGTTTAAAAATAGAACAAAAATCTGGTCCAAGAACGAGTGCCACTTTTCAACCAAGAAGAAGCCGAATATTTTTGATGCATATGAGATTTGTTAATTATACCACTTGACGAAGAGAGCATCTCATTCCATTCTTTGCAGACAAGACGAAGACAAACCAACACGAGAAAAGGAAGCCATGGAAAAATATGTTCACAAATTATTTTAGAAAGAAGTTGCGAGCACTTTGCACGATCCATATAAATGAATATAATATGAAACCTATAAAATGAAATACATCAATGTCAATATTCACATCCAACATACAATAAAACACATAAAATTACATATTATCTACAGAAGAGAAGATTAAAATCGCTGTCATATAACAATTTTAAACACATTTATAAAACAAATTCAAAATCTCTCAAATACATATAGTCATCGAAATAAGAAAAGGAGGCATACAAAAGATATATATATATGGATATGGCAAGGAACCACAACATGCACAATAACAGACAATATGAAATACTTAAAAGTAAACAAACTGTCACCATCCAGAAACAACTATTCGTGTTTTTCAAAAAGAGTCATTTGCCTAAAAATTTCGGTATCTCTTCAGGATTTTCACCACTTTCAAGTAACCCTGAAATGGCCAAACCATGCACGTCTTCACTTTAATGACTAAAAAATGCATCATTAAAACCACTACCAGAAATCTATTCATGTATACACCTGCGGGGCCGTAACAGGAGAGTAAGGTGCTTAATTTACAATAAATTATAGGTATATTTGGACAGCAACATGACAGCATCGCACCAAAGAAGCACACGCCATGCCATATAATCCCACTCTATGTCAGACCAAGAAACATTCGTCGATCCGAGATTTGAATCGTATCGACTCAGGTCTGTTCTTAATTTCCACAACTCCACGTGTGTTGCATAATTGACAATGTACAAAACATAATCAACAAGGCACATGGAATTCAGAGTCGGAGGAAGACCAATCTTCCACGTTTCATGCACCACATCGAGTCAGTCATAATCTCGGCACCGTATATAACACCACCACTCAGATAAAGAAATACCGCATTTTTAAAGGTTCGATATACGCATGACTCACAATTGGACTCCAAACATGACGCATGATACTACATATAGGGAGAGGACCCGGTTGTGGTGCAGGGTCCATTAGTGGAGATAGTAGGTGAAAAGTCATTCACCTTTTTTTTAACATATTTTGAATGACATGTGAAGTTAATACAACCCAACTGTTTTCTCCCCTATCATTATTAATTAAACATGGAAGCATGAAATGTTGAATAAGACAGTTTTTAAATTGGTCAATATTCTCTTATTCATTGATAGAACTAAAAATATATATTAATTTATATACAAGTGTACAAAAACCAAGTCTATACAGTCAACTATTCATTAAGTAATATTTTCATTGTATGTACATCATATCTATTACAGTCACTTCAACAAGTCATTTCTCAAGACTTTCCAACCCAGATCTCAAATCCCATGCACTAGTTTTGATGTAAGAGTCTTCAATCCAAGTAAACACCTGCATAACAATAAATGAAATTATGATCAGTCTCACCTTTCAAAGTGTTTAAAAACTCAGTACCATATGAACAATAAATTGTGTAACCAGCTGCATAAAATAATAAAAATGACCAACTAAAATATTATCCATTGGATTAAATCCCAATAAATCTCAGCCATTTGATTGAACTTTCATAGTGAATCCATGTCAACTAACATCAACCAATCAGAATTTAGGATGATAGAATAAAAGCTGGAGGATGGATTACAATTCCATTTGTTCATGCAGTTTTCATCTCTCCAAGTTGAAGAAGTGAGGAGCAGTGCAGTTCAGGTAAGACACTTATGAATTACAAACTATTTCATAATTCAAGCCCTCTATTTATTTTTTCAGTGTTTGCATATTGCAGCAGAGTTGTATATGCCAATTGCATTTGCTTTAAAGTTTATGAAGTCTTTTCAACAAATCTAATTTGTGCATATCCTGCCATCATGGCATTCTATGAGACCAAAAACTACAGACTGAATTTTTGAGAAATTAGGATAAAACATATATTTGAAGGTGGCAGTGAGGTGGCGGTGCAATGTTGGAGGTCAAGAATTTGGTGCTGCATCCATTGGTGGTGTTTTTACTCTATAAATTTTCCCTTCCATATTTCTAACGATTGGTAACAGCTTAGCTCTAAACTCTATAAATTTTCCCTTCCATATTTCTAACGACAATTCAGCAAAGGATTGGTTCCATCGAGTCACATTAGATTTTTTTGATGAAGGATTGGACAATAATGCTGCTAAAACCATTATTAGCTAGCAAAAATTTATACATTTCTTCATTGCCTCTCTGCAATAACATTCTCCTGGAGCACAAGCTGTAGGTACAAGGTGCTAAATCATTTTGGCACTAAACAAGGATTGGACAATAATGCTGCTAAAACCATTATGGATGAAGGAAATATTCAACTGGACAGTGATACATTTAACTGGCAAGTAACAAGTGCAGTATATTTCGTATAAAGCTAATAATAAAGAACCTTTGCTTTTTGAGAACTCTTAATAAATGCTAAAATGAAGATTGCTACATGGAACGTGTCTGTCATCCAATGATGTAATGTGATATTAGCATAAGTTTTATTGTATACATAAAAAGATGGAAAGTATTCTAGTTACATGTGCAAAATTTATATTGAAAACATAACTTTAAATACAACACTACTGGAATATACAACTCTGTCGGAATATGACCACAACAGCGTTCTATAGTCCAGCAGTGTTGTATATTGCATTTCTGAATTCACTGTATTGTTCATTTTTTCCAGATATCTCATTCTCCAGTTGAAAAGTATTTTTTCCAATCATCACTGTGATATTGGCATAAGTTTTATTGTATACATAGAAAGATGGAAAGTATTCTAATTACATGTGCAAAAGTTATATTGAAAACATAACTTTAAATACAACACTACTGGAATATACAACTCTGTCGGAATATGACCACAACAGCGTTCTATAGTCCAAAGCAGAAAGTGTTGTATATTGCATTTCTGAATTCACTGTATTGTTCATTTTTTCCAGATATCTCATTCTCCAGTTGAAAAGTATTTTTTCCAATCATCACTGTGATATTAGCATAAGTTTTATTGTATACATAGAAATACAGTAGTTTGTCAAGTTCTCGTTAGAAATATGGAAGGAAAATTTTAAATTCTATCAATGAATAAGATAATATTGACCAATTTAAAAACTGTCTCCATTATTGGACCCTGCACCACAACCGGTGCCTATCCCCTAGCAATGCTCACCCACCAGCCGTTAATGTTTTCATTATAAATATATGCCTTCCATATTTCTAACGACAACTTAGCTTTAACAACTAGGGGAGAGGACCCGGTTGTGGTGCACCATATCTTTGCACAGTCACCGCGCCACGTCACTGCCACCTGGGCGAGTAAAAACACTATAATTGCAGGTTTCAAAAGAACTGGTATTTGGCTAAGTTGTTACCAATCCTCTCGACAAATCCTTTTCAAAAAAATCTAATGTGACTTGATGGAACCAATCCTTTGCTGAATTGTCGTTAGAAATATGGAAGGGAAAATTTATAGAGTTTAGAGCTAAGCTGTTACCAATCGTTAGAAATATGGAAGGGAAAATTTATAGAGTAAAACACCACCAATGGATGCAGGACCAAATTCTTGACCTCCAGCATTGCACTGCCACCTCACTGCCACCTCAGCGCCACGTGGACGATCTGCGTCAGTGAAGATATCGAAAAAGTCGGATTAATTGCATGGGACCAAGTGTTGTCCACTCGCCGTGGCAGTTGTTGTCCGGGCTACCGCCATGCATTGAATGCTCACCCACCAGCCGTTAATGTTTTCATTATAAATTTTCCCTTCCATATTTCTAACGAACAATATAGTGAATTCTGAAATGCAATATACAACATTGTTGAACAAAATCATTCATATTCTAGCATATTCCAGCATTCATTTTTGGTATATTTATAGTTTCTTTTCCAACAATCATCTTTCATGCTGTGAATCAGGTATTTCATTTACACCATGAGAAAAGGTGCTATTGCTAGAAGATCAAGGAGGCCAAGAGTGAGAGGTGTACAATTATCACATAATTTAAGTGATGAAGAGGATAATTCAGCACCAACTGGTAATGAACCAGAATGTAGAAACCCACCCACTGTCTCGGTTCAAAGAACAGCTGCAACAAAGAAGCTTAGTGTCATCCGAGGTTGGACAAAAGAAGATATGGAAAAGGCGATAGATGATGTTGAGTTTAATGGGTTCTCAGTTAGAGCAGCAGCAAAGAAGTATTCCATTCCACCCACATCATTACACTATTGGCTAAATGGTCTCACCCACACAAAGAGGAGGGGTCCTCCAGCAGTTCTAATCAAGAAAAGAAGAGGAAATTGTTGAATGGTGCAAAGAAATGGCTGATATGGGTCATGGCTTGGAGTTAATGCAGCTAAAGGAAAATGTTGCTCAGATTTGTGAAACAAGACAAAACCCCTTCAGAGATGGGTTTCCTGGTAAATCATGGTGGGATGGATTCAGAAAACGTCATCCAGACCTTGCAATCCGAACCGCTGAGGGACTTGACAGGGATAGAGCTTTAAACTTGTGCCCTGCAATAGTAACCAAATTTTATGATAATTTGGCCAAAATCTATGGAACCTATTCATACGGCGCTCATAAAATCTGGAATTGTGATGAGACTGGTTTGCAGGCTGGAAGAAATTGTGGAGTTCGTGTAATTGCAAAGAGGGGCAGTCGTAATGTCCCAAAGGTAATACCAAAGAGCAGGGAGTGGATCACTATATTGTGTTGTGTCAATGCAGCAGGTATGTCAATCCCAGGATTTTATTTGTTCAAGGGAAAGAGAATGATAAAGAATTACATTAAAAATTGTGAACCTGGAGCATGTATGGCTGCACATCCAAATGCATGGATGACAAAGGAATTGTTTTTAAATTGGCTATGTCATTTTGCACGTTCAGTACCAGGCGGTGTTTCTCCAAATAATAGACACCTATTGATATTTGATGGCCATGGCAGCCATGTAGCATTACAAACTGTGGAGGAGGCAAACAAATTGGGCATTGATTTGATAACACTACCAGCACATACTAGTCATAAGTTGCAACCTCTTGACGTGAGTGTGTTCAGCCCTTTCAAGACATATTTTAGAGCTGAGAGGTCCAAATGGATGGCAGAGAACAAATGTGCAGATGTGAAAAGGAGTGACATTGCTGAGCTTGCAAGTAGAGCCTTAAAAAAGGCACAGACACCATCTAACATAATTGCAGGTTTCAAAAGAACTGGTATTTGGCCATTGAATTATGATGCTCTCCTAAATGACATGGCATGCAGCCAGGCATTTGACATGCAAGGTGAGGAAGTTGTTGATGCTGTCACAAACATTTTGAGCCTATCTCAACGAATAAATCCTGAATTAAATGACAGTGAAGAGGTGGTGCCTGAAACTCAATTCATGCAAAATGTTGACTCTAGAGATGATATGGAAGCAGCTGCAACACATGGAGTGGAGCTAAACGGTGCTCTTGGAAACCCAAGTAACATCATCAACAATAAGGAGGGGTCTTCAGATTTTGTAAGTAACAATGATTTGTCTTTGCCAAGTCAAGTTAACCCGCCACAATGGTTAGAGGATGCCATGAAAAACTTGGGTTACAAGCTACCATCCAGCATAGAAGATCAAAGCTTAAATCTGCCTTCCTTTCCTGAAGGACTAGAACAAGAAGCAATAATTCATTACTATGCAGATGTTGGAGATGAGGATGAACAAGACGAAGTCGAATTTCAAGAGGATGCTCAAGAAAATGAAATTAACTTAGAAGTTATGCCACATGAACCTCAACACCCTGAAGAGACTGAAAACCAAGATGGACGCGGTACGTTACTTTCCCATTTTCTACGACTTCCAAGGGAGATCATAAACAAATCAGATGGTTCTATTAGACTGAGTAGGCATTCACAGATTTTGACCGCACTCCGAGTACATGGAGCTATTGGTTGATGCGGAAAGAAAAAAGGAGGAACAAGCAAAACTAAAGTTACGGAAAAAAGAAGTCGCACAAGAAAAAAAGGTTGCTAGACTTGCAGAAAAGAAAAAAGATTGCAGGAGAAGCTTGAAAGAGAAAGGGAGAAGCAGGCTAAGGAGCAACAGAAAGAGATTGAGAAGGCACACAAGCAACAAAGGAAAGAGCAAGAGAAGAGGGAGAGGGAACTTGCAAATCAATTAAGGGAATACGAAAAGAGGATGCGTGTAAGTTCTGCAATTGATCATGAAAATCGAAGGATTTTTCAAGATATGTTAAATATTCAAATTCCAGGTTATGCTCAAATTGGAACACCTCCATCACTTATGAATAACTCTTGTACAGTTCCATCTTGGTATGTATCACCTCATTTACTTTGTACAAGTTCAAGCAGTCCTAGTAGTTCATTTGCAATGCCACCATGGATGCAAGCTTCAGCAGGGAAACCAACTCCTCTGTCAACAACAGGTGCAAATCCCTTTTCAAGCGGACAACCAAATCCTTTTTCAGCAGGGGGACCAGATCCTTTATCAGTTGGGCAACCAAATGCTCTGTCAAAAGGGATTCTAAATCCCTTTTCAGTTGGCCAATCAAACACTGTATCGGCAGGAAAAGAAAATCCAAAAGCAGTATAGAAAGAGGGCAATATTACTTACACTAACTAAGATATTGAACATGTGCCAGCAAACAATGCTTATTACCCCATATGATGATGGTAGTAATTTTGTTGGTGATACAATTTTGCTAGATGTATTCACCGAAGCCTTCCTATGTAGTCTCTAAAGTTATATAGTGCAATATAAATTTTGCGTATGTAATCAGAATACTTTCCAGCCATCCATGTATACAATTAAACTTATGTTAATATATCAGTATGATGATGCTCTTCCATATTTTACACCCAATTTGGCGGTGTAATCAGAATACTCATATTAATTTTGCATATGTAATCAGAATACTTTCCAGGCGTCCATGTATACAATTGAACTTATGTTAATATATCAATATGATGACGCTCTTTATTTTACACCCTATTTGGCGGTGTAATCAGAATACTCATATTAATTTTGCGTATGTAATCAGAATACTTTGTATACAATTAAACTTATGTTAATATATCAGTATGATTATGCTAACTATTTTAATAGTGCAGTGTTTTAAAACATTAAGGATCATTGCCTGAGTGAGAACCCTCTCATCTCTGCCTTTTCTTCTCATCTTCTTAGCAGGCCGAGCCAATGCCGAGGACGAAGTCGGTCAGGAGTGGAGAAAACGCACGCACCCACCGGTCTGCAAGATACCACGAAATGGTCGCTCGAGCTCTGCAACAAAGTAAAAACCAGACTGAACGAGCTCCCTCTCCATTTCCCACGAAATGCCATGGCCCGATTTGGCGGTGACCATCTCCATAAACCTACCCGCGCACATTAACGGCTGGTGGGTGAGCATTCAATGCATGGCGGTAGCCGGACAACAACTGGCGCGGCGAATGGCGTGGTGTTTTTACTCGACCAGGTGGCAGTGACGTGGTGCAATGACCAGTGCAAAGATAGGGTGCACTACAACCGGTGCAATGCGTTACAGCAATGCAGCCCTTGGGAGCAACATGTATATATGAACCATGGAAGACACTTCAAACATTTAGACTCAAGATCGAGAGAACGCTAATACAGAAGCGAGCAATTACAACAGAAAACAATGTAAATGGCAGTAACAGAGAGTGGTAATGCCTATAATTAGACCTAGAAATTGCTTAAAGGGGTTAGTAGACCTGTAAATCTGTCTATAATTAGACCTAGAAATTGCTTAAAGGGGTACTTGGGTATTAGAAAATAGATTACTTTAAGTCCAATGATGAGGTAATGCTGCTAAGTTTTTTAGAAAACAATTGGGTACTGATACAAAAAGAAAACAATTGGATACACTAAGAGGTGAAGCAGAAATTACTAGATATCTTCATTAAAGTTCCTGTTGTTTCTATATAAACACTAAAAAGTTCATTTTGCTGAAACTCTGAGATGAAGGAAATTTGGAAGCCGAATGTGTGTAATGCAAAATAAACACTATAAAATTCCATAGAAAGAAAGGCATTTAAACATGGAAGCATGAAGCATGAAAGTATTTTAATGTTGATATGTGAAGTTAATACAACCCAACCGTTTTCTCCCCTATCATTATTAATTAAACATGGAAGCATGAAATGTTGAATAAGACAGTTTTTAAATTGATCAATATTCTCTTATTCATTGATAGAACTAAATTAGGGGAATCTTACCATCACCGCCTAAGTACGATTCTTCAAACAATAGAAATATTGAACAAGAATTGACATAAAGGGATGTTATAATTAGACAAAAACTACAAACTGATATTGAGAAGATCCAAGAATCAAATACCAAGAAACGCAAAGAACCAGAGTTCATTACTGAATTAATAACATATTATTGTTGAATATAAAAGCATACCATTGCTTAATATAAAAACATACTAATAACAAAATACTAAAAAATAGAGACATTTACTGACTCATTGGAAACGAAAGAGAGTATTGGAATTGGTGTAGGAAACAATATGATCAGAATTTTTGAGTTCCAAGAACATTGAAATGAGATTGTTAGAGAAGATTAGTTACAAATAAGGATTGAAAAAGATTTAGCAAGGGCTAAATATTTCGATCGAGGGAGAGAATATTGAAAAATATGGGTATTGGCTTAATATACAGTATTAATACAGTAGAATATGAATTTACATTCTTGCTCTTTTGAAATTCAACTATCAGAAGAACATAGTTGATATCAAGATTCACACTTATAAGAGATTGAATGGAAAGAAAATTGATATAGATGAACTCAAAGGACTAGTTGCAGTAGTAAGCCTTTATCTTTAAATGCGTAGAATCGTTGAAGTTATTACAGAGTTCGTAGGGATTTGAACTGACTAGAACCTTAAAATTGTTTTAATGTGCTTGGTGGATCTTTTGGAATCAGACAATAATAGAACATTTGTAATTGTCATCTGAAAGATGCAAACAAGTCTTAAGAACCAAGTCTATATTAATCAATATTCTCTTATTCATTGATAGAACTAAAAAATATATATTAATTTATATACAAGTGTACAAAAACCAAGTCTATACAGTCAACTATTCATTAAGTAATATTTTCATTGTATGCACATCATATCTATTACAATCACTTCAACAAGTCATTTCTCAAGACTTTCCAAAAAAATTACTACCATCATCATATGGGGTAATAAGCATTGTTTGCGGGCACATGTTCAATATCTTAGTTAGTATTGGGTACTGATACAGAAAGACAACAATTGGATACACTAAGAGGTGAAGCAGAAATTTATATTGCACTATATAACTTTAGAGACTACATAGGAAGACTAAAAATGGCTGCATTTATCATTCAAATAGACTAAAAATGCAAATCTTTTAACCGTGAAAAAATGCACAACTTAAACTATTACTTTCACAATTCTAATAATACAACATCTTTGGAAAATATAGCTGCAATTATCATTCCACAAGACTTAAGATGCAGATGACTAAAAATAAAAATTATTTAGTTGAGAAAACTGCACAAACTAAAGCAATCCTTTCATAATTATAAAAATCCAACTTACATTCATATTAACCTTCCACTAGAATCAAAATGCAGACAACTCCAAATGCAAATCCTTTAGCTGATAAATTGAATCAAAGATTTCCTTTAATAATTTAACACTCGCGTCCTATGACTGAGAAAATGCCAAAAAAAAAACATTCCTTCCATGATGCTAAAAATACAACATGCATCATATAACTGGGAACAATGCAAAAATTAAAGCATTCCTTCTATAATTCTAGAAATTCACATGCATTGAATGTATTGTTGCATTAATGCAAATCCTTTAACTAAAAAACGTAAGAAGTAGAGCATTCTTTTCACAATTCTAAAAATTCATACCTTATAAAAATGACTGCATTTATTCTTCCACAAAACTTAAATAATAAAAGGCAACCTAACTAAAATAAATAAATCCTTTACATAAAAAAATACACCATTAGAGCATTTCCTTTCACAATTCTAGAAATTCGACATAAGTTGAAAATATGGCTTTATCTATCCTTCCACTAGACTTAAAATTCAGCATGACCAAAATAGTAAATCATTTAGCTGTGAAAATTGTTTGGTTACAGAAATCATTTCAAAATTCTATGGATTCAACATACATAGACAAATATGCTGCTTCTATTCTTTCACTAGACTCAAAATGCATCATAACTCAAAAACTGAAACCTTCGCTGAGAAAAACACACTTGTTAAAGCACTCCTTTCACAATTCTAGAAATTCAACATACATTGAAAATATGAAGTGTCTATTCTTCCACTATTTAACTGAAAAACAAGTGTGCAAAATAAAGCATTCATTTCAAAATTTTAAAAATATAACAAAGGTTGAAAATAAGGCTGCATATATCCTTCCACTAGACTTACAATGCAGATAACTAGAAATGCAAAACCCTTAACATAAAATGCATGGATTATATCATTTCTTTCACAATAGATGAATAAAAAATGCACATCCTTCAGAAAAATGTACAAATTAAAGCATCCCATTGATTGTTTTGAAAATCCAACATCAGTTGGAAATATGGCTGCAACTAGACTTAAAAGGCAGATCCCTCAGCAGAAATAAAAATTGCACAAAACAATGCATGCATATCATAATTCTAAATCCAGTACATTTCAAAACACAGCTGCATTTATCCTTCCGCTAGACGCAAAATACCGATCCTTCTAAAATGAACAATTCAAAGCAGAATTCTCAGCTCATGAAATAAAAAAAATGCCCAGATTGAATAAAAAAAATTACTTCAGTCGTCTATCTGATTTACGGCATCAAATCCAAAGACAGACGAAAATAAAAATTCTGCTTTTTTTTTTTGAAGTAAACCAGAAATATATACAAAAAGATTTAATGGGTGTTCTGAAGTACCTAGGCACTATCTGTCTAACCCTGCGCGTATTCTTCACCATTCATCCGTCTTAAACCAAATTCTATCACTGTTTAACGTCACCACCCACACAAGGCCAAAAAGCACCAGAAGAAGAACAAAAAAAAGCCGAAAAAGAAAGACATTTTGGAGGAGCAAGAAAACTCTGGACCAACCAATGCAAAACACTGTCCTTAAATTATAAGTAAAGGCATTTTAAGTAACAAAACACAGTACAATCATGTCAAAAGAAGTTACAAGAACAAATAATCCAAAGCCATATCATAACAGCACAGCAAAATCGTAAAACTTCTGCACGTAGTAAAGCAAAATTTCCATAGTAGTACAGTGTTTAAAAACACTAAGGATCATCGCCTGAGTGAGAACGCTCTCACCTCTGCCTTTTCTTCTCATCTTCTTAGCAGGCCGAGCCAATGCCGAGGACGAAGTCGATCAGGAGTGGAGAAAACGCACGCACCCACCGGTCTGCAAGACACCACGAAATGGTCGCTCGAGCTCTGCCACAGAACAGGCGAAAAACCAGACTCAACGAGCTCCCTCTCCATTTCCCACGAAATGCGATGAAGGATTTGGCGGTGACCATCTCCATAAACCTACCCGCCCACATTAACGGCTGGTGGGTGAGCATTCAATGCATGGCGGTAGCCCGGACAACAACTGGCGCGGCGAGTGGACAACACTTGGTCCCATGCAATTAATCCGACTTTTTCGATATCTTCACTGACGCGGATCGTCCACGTGGCGCTGAGGTGGCAGTGAGGTGGCGGTGCAATGCTGGAGGTCAAGAATTTGGTCCTGCATCCATTGGTGGTGTTTTTACTCGTCCAGGTGGCAGTGACGTGGCGCGGTGACTGTGCAAAGATAGGGTGCACCACATATGGGTCCTCTCCCCTATATAAATGTCTATCAAAATTTTGATTCTCGTTTTGCATGCATCGGATCTAACGACAACCCAGTCATACTTGTACCTTGTCAAACCACGACAATCTAAACCATCCACTATTTTGAGCAATGCGAACTTCGCCCATCTTCACACTTATTCCAAAGAAAAGGATTTATAATTGCATACGAACATATGCTTGTATTCGTAGTCGCCGAAGATACACAAAGCATCGACTTGACAACACACTCCAACCTGATGTCATTCATTTCACTCAAACAAACATGTAAATGTACAACTTCACCTTTTCATGTGAAATATAAAGGATTCAATGCATCTCGTTGTTGATGTTAAGGGTCAATACAACAGAAATCCTACGGGAAGATTGTTCATGGTTCTATAGGTATCCAAAAAATTTGAGTTGCACAACATTGCATTCGTTCTCTTGCACAATAAACAAAATCTGACAACATTCTTAAGCGACAACTTGGAAATAACATAATCAAAAATCTCCAAGAGAAGATGCTTCCAAATTGGGGATCCATTATGTCCTTCTAATCAATAGTCAAAACTATACACATGTATTAATAACTATATGAAATCCAATACAATACAATATAAAATAAAAGAATTATAAAGTAGTCGTCAAATGTGTTTTCAACATCAATTTATTTCAATTTTTTTATAAATATTTATTTTTAAAAAATAAATAATAAATAATCTACAACCACATGTCATATTGTATCTTTTATATGTTGACTAAACATATTTGGATTTAAATTTTAATTGCTTAAAATTAACACTTCTATTCAAGATTGTGATAGTATATGAAGTATTTTTCTATATTTTAAATGCTTAAATGCTTATAATAAGTCATCCCGATGATGCACCCGAATTAACAGGAACTTGACAAGGTCATAATTTGAGCTCCGGGTGTCCATTTGAGTCCTTTTTTTTAAACCACGTGTTTCAATGAGACGAACGTAGAAAGAACTCAAACCCTACCGAGTGGGGCAAGTTTTCGGAGCCCTAAATCTGCCATCTTAAGGTCAAAAATTAGGATTTAAGTTATAGTTCGATTTTTTTCTATTTTTGGGCATTAGTTAATTTTAGTCTATTAGTTGCATTATGAGTTAGAAAGTTGGCAATTCCTCTAATTTAGGGATGTAGAAGATGCGTGGCAATTTCTGTGCCCATAGGAATAAGCATGCGAACTTACTAAGAATAGTAGGTTCTAGTAAACTGCTAAAAATAGTAATTTCCACCACCTAGAATAGATTTAGTTGGAGTTAGTTGGCAACTCAAGTTGGGAGTTGTTTTCATATTTAGGAAACATTGTAATTCATTATTTGATAACGAAGAAGGAGATCTATTTTCTTTAGAGTTCATATTATCTGCAGTGAATCAAGTTGGCTAGAATTTGGCTACATTACCCGATATGATTATATAGATCATTTTTATATACGCAAGTTGTAAAAATTCAATAATTTTCCCCTCACAAATAAATTTTTTTGATAAACAAAATTTGTACATCAATTATACTCCATAGAGAAATATTACAAAATTATGAAATGAAGAAAACTCAATTCCATAACATCTCATTTTTATATGTTTTAAATTCTTAAATGCTTACAATAAGTCACACTGATGTGATTATATAAATCATTTTTATATACTCAAGTTGTAAAAATTCATTAGTTTTCCCCTCACAAATAATAACTTTTAATCGAAAAAATTTATACATCAATTAAACTCCATAGAGAAAAAGTACAAAATTATCAAATGAAGAAAACTCAATTCCGTATTCAAAAATTACAAAAACGCATGTCACCTATAAATAAATGTTCACGTACACATATCCATGTTAATAATTACTTTAAAACACTACATAAAAATATGAATAAAATAACATTTCTTTCACGCATCAAAATGAAAAGGAATATTATGAAATTCTAATTTATGAGAACATATACCAAAACATTATGCCAACCATATACAAAATACGACATGATGATTTCTCTATAGAAATATCAAACACTTATATTTGATATTTCTTATAGAGAAACTTCATCGTCATAAGATGCATATGTTTGATACACATTGGGGGTCCTTGTTACGTGGCTTTAAAATCCTTTTCAAAAACACAAGCTAACGTCCAAATTTGGACATCTTAGGAGAGCATTAATAGGAAATATCCTGTTTGCAAATCCTAGGTCTTGGTCTCTGTTATAAGCTAATTTTGACTTCACAAAATTAATAAAAATGGAAATTTTGAAAATTTTCAAAAGTGTTACTTTGCGTGACTTATCACCCTCATCATGATCGTCTCATTTTGGTGATCATTTCGGTCTTTGTTTTGTCCATTTCGGTGAAAATTCCTCCCGTCGGTCATAAATCTGTGTTAAATATTAATTAATTAATATTTAATTAATTAATTACTCTTTGTTTGATGAAATCAATTTTTAATAACTTTGGGGTTTTTAATTAAATAAATATTAATTAAAATGAACATTCGATAAGATTTATTTTAATTACTTGGGAAAAATAAGTTTTTGTTTCCCATTGTCGGGGATGCCAAATTGGCTTCCTAGACCCGGATTTCCCCTTTCCTGGAAAATTTATTTTAATTCCTTGCTTGTGGGATTTCTTCCACCGATTTCCAAATCAATGAATTGGCAAACGGGTAAAAATCTCTCGATTTCCCAAATGGGGAAATAAAATGGGAATTGTCAGCCCACCTTGCCATTTTGCAGAAAATGGCTATTTATTTCCCCATTTTCCCCTGGCAATTAATGCCACTACCCGGGAAAGAGGGAAGTTGTTTTAACAGGACGAATAAGAAATGGTTGTGAGGAAGCTTCCTAAATCCTCATAAAAATCCTTTCGTCAAACTCGTTGGAAGAAGTCGTGCAAAGCTTTCCAATTTCTTCTTATTTCTTCTGAAGGAACATCTCAGAGTAATATTTTATCACATCCCTCAATAAATTTCCACATAGCCAAGATTGCAGAAAGCCATGCATTTACTAGGAGATAGTTCCCATGAATTTTTTTCAAATAATATACAGTCCAAAAAAGAAAGCAAGGAGACATTCATGTGGGCAAAGGAGAAACAACAAGTGAAAGGAGGCCACGCATGCATGAAATAAAAACATAACAGTCCAAAAATAGACCAAGCATCCCCACGTAGGAGCAGGAAAGAGTAACCACGTATGAGGTTTGAGAAAATAGCAGCTTAAAAGTCAAAACTCAGTCTCCAAGATCTCCATGCAGGAACAACAAAGAAATCCACGCATTTCCTGCAAGTACCCACGCAACAAGGGGGAAAAGGAATTAGTTTTAGCGCCAAGGAGTAAACAAAATAGATAAAACTTGCATTTAAAACTCAAGGACCACGTGGGGTAAAGAAAAACAAAATAGAAACCACTATAAGCTTCTCCACACATTTTTCATAACAATCCACAGGAAAAATGTTTTTCTCCTCCCACGCATTGGGAAAACATAAAGTTTGAGGAACAACATTTAAAAGACAAGGATCTCTACGCATTGGTTGGTGCAAAGAAAAGGGAAAAGCTAGACAGACCACGCATACCACATAATCAAGTAGCATACGTAGCATAGTTTATATTTTAGGAGTGTTTGTTCTATTTTATACCTTTATTATCTCTTCCTTGTTGTATTCCATTATTCTCTCACCTTCATCCAAATCTTGCTCCTTCGGTTTAGGGGAATATACTTAATTATTTATCCTATATAATGTACGTGCTTCTTCATAATAAAATCAATGTGTGAAGAGTATTTCACTCCACATTCTTCTCTTCTATCTGGCTCCTACATTTTGGTATCAGAGCAAACTTGATCTTTGCTGTGCATCTGAAGGAGAAAAGTCTAACATAGGAGAAAAAAGGGTGACCTATGTGCGTGGAAGAAGTCTTCTATTTTGTGCGTAGAAAGGCTTGGATATTTTATGTGTTGCATTGAGGAGCAGACTAATCACATTTCTTGGACACCAGTGATCTGCAAGAGGCTCACGTGGAGGAAGGACTGTTCGATCAGCAAGCTGGAGAGCTGTTCTTTGTAAAAGCTGCGTGAAATTTGGGTGAAGATCATTCCCTACTCGTGGCCACTCTTAATACTCTGACTTATGTGTACATAAAAAAATCAAATGCTTATTAGGTTGGACATGGTCATCTAGAGCCTTGAGTGGGAGAGAATTTTTGTTGCGTGGGAGTATGTAATATTTTTATTTCTTTTTGGATGTGGAGATCTACGTAAATAGCTTTGCGTGGAGAGTTTTTCTCCCTGCCTGTACGTGGATACTGTTGCATAGTCTTTAACAAAGAAAAACAAATGTGACACTTCGGCTCTCCCTATTGCCATCTCAGTTGTGGAATCTCCTCCCTCCTGCAGGCACACACTCTGCCTGGACGTTGGAAGTTACGTGTAGAGTCTTTCAACCTGCGTGTAGTTACATATACTTCTGCATGGCAATTTGTGACCACATTTGCGTGGGAAGGAAACTGTTGTTGTTGTTTTTAACTACACATTTGATTTCTACGTGAAGGTTGGCATTCATTGTGTGGAGAGAAGAATTCAGAGTTAGAAGCTCCTCTCTGCGTGGATATTTTTGCATTTCTGCATGGAATTTGACCAAAGAGAGCAGTAAAGCAAGTAAGAGACAAGTGTCTGGTTCCAAACTTGCGTGGAAAACAAAGAAAAAGCACCTGCGTGGAATTGCATGGAAGATTCTTTGATCAGCATGAGGTGACTGTTTTGCTCTGCGTGGAAGCTTAATATTAATACTCTATCAAGACAACATGAAGCTGATCCTACTACACTTCACCGAATGTTGAGTGTAGATAACTCGATTGAGAGCGTCAATAACATGGTCGCCACAGCCGAAAGCCGAATATCAACTCGCAAGCTAGAGAACACCGTGAAGAAGCTCCTGAGAGCTTTGGGTTCTACTTTGCATTGCTCAACGAGCTTGAAACACCAACAATCTAGCCTTCGACAAGCTAGTTCGAGAAGGACTTCTTGAATATTTCCTTTTGACGTCATCTGTCAAGAAAAGTGAGTTTGGGAAGAATTAGAAGCCGGGTACGACGCCAACTGTGACGACGAAGAAGAACGCCCCACAAAGCATCGCCGTCTCACAGCACGTGAATATTGCAAGCATCTACAAGCCAGTAATTCTCATCAGTGAGTCAAAGTTGTAATAACTCTTGAAATCAATAAATTTTTTTTTATTATTACAATGTCTACTCTCAAAGTTGCTTCTTTCCGATGCTTAGTTGCTCAAAGGGCCCAATTTTGCGGCCTAGAAAACAAAAATGAGGACAATCCTTCAGTTTGAAGGATTATGGGGCATTATCATAGGGTCTATGCCTGCTCTCACAACCCCTGATGAATTAATAAAGTATGAGAAGGCTAGTGCGAAATCCTTGATGCTGATAATGCTCAGTATTAGTGATGATGTGCAACCGCATGTTCGGAATGCGGAAAAACTAAAGGAGGCTTGGGACAAGTTGGCAACAATTTATGAAGCCAAAAATCAAATGAATATTATTCATCTTCAGTCAAAGCTGCACACCCTCTCTATGGGGTTAGATGAGAAAGTGGAGGATTTCTTATATCGCGTGGCTGAGCTGAGATCGGAGTTATTGGCACTCGGTGAAATAGTGGACGATAAACTTCTTGTCGCAATCACCTTGAGAGCACTCCCTTCTCAATTTCGAGTGTTTGTTATGACACTGAATGTGTCCAAACAAATAGTGACATTTGAAGAGCTTGTGAATTTGCTACAGCAAGAGGAGGCCATCACTTTAGCCCAAGAGGAGTCTCAGGATAAATCCTTGTTCTCAAAGCCATACCATGGCCAGAAGAATAAAAAGGGTCCCCTAGAGAAGACAAATCAAGCACAACCAAAACAACAACAAAAAGATCAAAATTCAAAGAGGTGGTGTCATATTTGTAAAACCAACACTCATGACACGATCACTTTGTTAGTACAATAGCTTGAAACAAGGGTCTTCAAGTCAAACAAGCACATCAGGGTGCGAATATTTTCAAAAGTCCAAACGACGTCCCCGCTAGAGAAAGTAGAAGGGACATCTCGTAGCCCAAGAAGATGATGAATCTGATGAGGAGACATTAGAAGGAGCCCATTGTGGTAAGAACCTTATACTCATCTCTCAAACTTCTCAGCCCATGAAGAAAGTTTGGTTGATAGACTCCGATGCAAGCAAGCATATGTTAGGTGACAAGAATTTGTTTGATTCACTACACGAAGAACCAACTGGAGATTAGGTTCGGATAGCCGATGAAAAAGAATATGTTGTAGAAGGAATTGGAAATGTCACCATTCCTCTGGGACCACGAAAATGTACACTTACAAAGGTACTATATGTTCCTGGCTTAACTAGCAACCTCTTGTCAGTTACTCAGCTCTTGAATCATCACCTTAAGGTAGAATTTCTTGTTCAAAATGGAATTAAATCATGCTTAATCTCCCGAAAAGGTACGGTTCTTACTAAAGCATTTGTAAAAGATAAGTTATTTGCTTTAGATATTGTTTCATCTTCTGCAGTAGCTTTATCTGCTTCTACAATAGAATCAATTGCCCTATGGCATTTTAGATATGGACACTTGTCAGCTAATTCATTGCACCAGATGAGTTCAAAAGCAATGGTCCATGGACTACCCAAATTGTCCAGTTCCTTTCCTATTTTCCCGGTTGTCTTTAGGAAAACAACACAGAGATCAGTTTCAGGTAAGCACCTTCCATGCCAAGAAGCTGTCTGGAGGTAGTTCATACCGATCTGAACGACCCATTGCCTGCTTCATTTTCAGGTTACAAGTACTTCCAACTGTTCTTGGATGACCACTCTCACAAGATGTGGGTATATTTCCTGAAGAATAAAAGTGAGGCTCTTCAACATTTCCGAAGTTCTATCATCGTGTTGTGAAAGAGACTAGACAACCACTTCTTCTACTTCGCTCAGATCAAGGGGGAATTTACATCAAAGAAGTTCTTGGCCTTCCTGAACCAACATGACATTAAGCAGCACCTGACTACTCCCTACACACCCTAGTAGAATGGCATTGTTGAGCATCGCAATCACACAATGATGGAGATGGCTCATTGCATGTTAACAATAACAAAGCTAGAGGAACGATATTGGGCCAAAGTAGTAAAGACAAGTTGTATATCTTCTCAATAAGGCACCAATAAATATTCTACAAAATAAAATGCCATAAGAGGTATGGAGTGGTAGAAATCCATCAATTTCTCATTTATGAGTATTTGGTTACACATCATACATGCATGTCCCAGCTCATAAGAGAAATAAGGTAGAGCCAAAGACACTCCTGTGTATACTTCTTGGCTACATCACTACCTCGAAGGTGTATCATCTCATGGATCCTGAGACAAAGAAAATATATGAGAGTTGTGATGTGGTTTGTGATGATTCATCCTTTGACTCAATAGTATCAACAAAAGATCCACTTCCAACCACCTCTCACCGACTAGTCTCCGAATCAGATGATGAGCCAAAGGAGACTACTCAAATAAAAGAAATGCTGCTAGGAGAACTATTTATTAACCTTGGAGAACTGGAGAATGTGTCTCCACATCAATCCACATGGCAACGACACAGTTCTTGTCAAAAGCAACTAAGTTCTTGTTTGAAGTGGGTACAAAGCACCATCAAGGACTCACATTTGCAACAACTCCCAGATACATCATCCGGAGTCAAAACAAGGAGTCAAACAAGAAATGAGGTAAACTTTGCACTCATGAGTTCACTGATTAATAGCTCCGAGCCTGATAATGTTCGTGAAGCACTCAGTCAACCTCAGTGGAAGGAATCCATGGATACAGAATATGACTCACTCATGAAAAATCAGACATGGGAACTTGTCGATCTACCTACAGGAAAGAAACCCATAGGCTGCAAATGGGTTTTCAAGACAAAAATATAAGGCAGATGGATCCATTGAAAAACATAAAGCATGAATTGTAGTAAAAGGATATGCTCGAAAAATAGGGCATCAACTATGAAGAAACCTTTGCACTTTGCAAAGATGAAGTCCATCGAGTAGTTTGTGCACTTGCAAGCATAGAAAGGATGGACACTTCAGAGATGAAAGTCAAGAGTGCTTTCCTAAATGGCGATCGAAAGAAAAAGTATACATGACCCAACCTGAAGGATTTATTGATGAAGAGCATCCTAAAAAGGTATGTCGTCTCATTAAATCACGGTGTATGGACTGAAACAAGCTCTAAGGGCATGGTATATCAAGATCAACGATCACCTTTTGCAGTATGGGTTCACTCGCAGCCCCTCAGATTCCAATTTGTATATAAAGAAGGTAGGAAAATAAATTGTCATTCTTTTCGTATATGTAGATGATCTTGTGATCACTGACAGTTCAGAAGATCAGGTTGATAATGTAAAGAATGATCTCAAAAACCTTCAAAGAACCTTCGACATGACAGATTTGGGGCTACTACATTACTATCTTGGCTTGGAGATATGGCAAAAAGAGCATCACATTTTTTTCTCCCAAATAAAGTACACCAAGACACTCCTGGAAAAGTATAGAATGTTTGATTGTAAACCTATATCCACTCCCATGGAAAAAGGCTTGCAACTTTCAAGATTCCAGGACTCACCTCAAGTAGATGCTACTCTCTACAGGAAATTTGTTGGAGGACTCATCTATTTGACATATACTAGACCATATCTATGCTATGTTGTCAGCTATCTTTCTAGGTTCATGCAGGAGCCGAAGAAATGTCACTAGAATGCAAAGAAAGCATGTTTTGAGATATGTCCGAGGAACAACTGATTATGGTTTGGAATATAAGAAGAATGATCAATTCTTCTTACAGGGATATGTTGACTCGGACCACGCCGGATCTGTTGATGACAGGAAGTCAAATACAGGATACATATTTCATCTCGGATCTAGACCTATCTCGTGGATAAGCAAGAAGCAGAATGTTGTTTCTATCTCATCCACAGAGGCAGAATATTGCGTTGCACGAGGAGTTATGTACAAAGTGATATGGTTACGTCACATTTTGGATGACCTAGGAATTCTGAAAAACAATCACCTATTCTCTATTGCAACAATCAAAGTGTGTTGAAGCTCGTGTAGAATCCAGTCTTTCATGAACGAACAAAGCATATTGAAATTGATTGCCATTTCATTCGAGAGCACATCTTGAACCATCAAATTCAGCTCCAGTACTGTCCTACAGAAGCACAAGTTGCCGACATTCTCACTAAATCTCTTGGAAAAGTGAAATTTGAACTTTCGGGGTCACATTTGCAAGAATAATGTAATAAGGGGGGAATGTTAGCATACGTAGCATAGTTTATATTTTAGGAGTGTTTGTTCTATTTTATCCCTTTATTATCTCTTCCTTGTTGTATTCCATTATTCTCTCACCTTCATCCAAATCTTCTTCTCCTTAGGGGATTATAGTTACATTCTTCTCCTAGGATCCTCATGCAATCCCAGGAAGTCCATGCGAGGCATAGGAAATAATGGTTAATTATTTCTCCTATATAATGTAGGTGCTTCTTCATAATAAAATCAATGTGTGAAGATTATTTCACTCCACATTCTTCTCTTCTATCCGGATCCTACAATAAAAGTCCATGCATTCCCAGAAGTCTCTATGCGAGGCATAGGGAAAGCTCTCCACACATTGGTTTATGCACAAAGTTTAAGAGATCAAGCTTCTTCATGTAGTCAGAAGAAACAAGAAGCCATGTTGGAAAATAAAAGTCAAATAGCAAACCAAATATCTTCACGCATTCCCAGAGTATTAATGCATTTGCAGGAGGATTCAACAAACATAGTCATGCATTGATCAAAAGATCGCAAGGAAGAAGTGAATCTCTAAATACGTGGTCATTAAAATCAGGTGATTTTCACACATACCAAGGAGAATTTTCTCCGCAAATTAAATAAAAAAAATCGGGATATTAGAAATCGGGGATTTTGTTTATTTTAAATAATAAATAAACTATTGTCTTTGGAATCAAAAATTGTAACCAGATCAGGTTATTATTATTATTATTTTTAAAATAATAATAATAATATTAATATTAAAACAATTCATATTATTCTTGCATTAATGGGGGTTTAGAGACCGAGACCATTTCTTGTTTGCATTGTTTTGCGTGCCTAAGTCATTTTTTTGTAAAATTCATAATGGCTGAAAAATATAATAAATCTACAGAAGATCGAGGAATCCAATGGATAAATTGAACAAATATGTGCTCAAGTATGAATTCCAAGGAATCATCCCTCCTAGTTCCATCAAGTCGGCATATGACAATATCACTGATACAAATCTAGGTCACATCAATGTGCAACAATTCTACGATCGGGTGAAAGCTGAAGGCAAAACCATATTCTCGAATAGGCTTTACCATAGTGGTCTACCCCAAGCAACAACATTTCCTATCTCGGTGTAGTTTCCAGAGCTGGTTATCGCTTGCGCAGAGCATTATGATCCTAAGAGATGAGGAATTTTTAAAGATAATCGTGAGCCTTTCCTCTTAATCACACCAGAGCACATTGAGGAACTACTCAAAGCATACCTGACTTCCCTAAGAATGTGGATATCACTGGATAGCCAACATAAGAATTTTGGGATGAAGAACCCCTCAGGTGGAGAAAGATGGTTAATAACAACTGGTTAGTGAACAAGAGGCATCGAATTAACCAACTTCCTAAAGAATTGTACCACGTTGAGTTCATGGAAGAAATCAAGGACATGATCACTCTCCTGAGTCGAGTTTTCGGTTCACCCTCTGCCAGGATTTTCCACCCATGGATGTATCATTTTATCTGTATCTTCCTTGCCAAGAGAGATTTTGTGGATTGGGCCACCATCATCAGTGATACTCTTCACAAACAATTGATCGAAGTAAAGATGACTAGATGCTTCTACATGACATTGTATCTGACTTACACAGTGGCAAGAAGAAAGTTGTTTTCGGGACTCGAAACAAGAGGAGTCATGGGTCCATCAAATAGTGTCTTCCAATACTATCTCGCAACTAAGTTTCAAAAATAGCTCTCACCATTTCAGAAGATTCAATGATGCATTCACCTTCCGTGTGATTCAGATCCTGAATCGGAATACAGAGGAAATATTTTCTAAAGAAGCCATGGATGTCATTTCCCAATGGGGAACCTGGTTTATCCCATTCTCATCCTTTTCCTACATTCGCGTAAGTGGCTTTGCGGTAACTCCATGGAAACTTCCCAAGTACGTCAGTGACAAATGGGCATTGATGGAGCTTGTGTGACAACTATTCCAAGTTCACTGTCTTCTTAGTGACAAGCATCACTCAGGAATTCATTTCCCAATCCAAATCGGGGAATACCAATGTCCAAATATCTTCATTGCACAACTCATGGAGAAAGAGTTTGACCTCATCACAATTCATCCATATGTGAAGAGAACCCAGTTTGATATCAATGGATGTATACGAGAATATTCTTAGAGAAAAGTATCAACATAACCCTACCATGGAAGATTGTTGGGCTTCCTGTTCAGACGAGCATGAAGTAAGAAGATGAGAGTTTTCTCACCTAAACCTTGCTCAAATCAAGGCCTTTCGCATCAAGAATCCTCTAGATTCATTCGTAAATGATGATGAAGATGTTATTGATCTTTCATATGATGCAGTTGCTTTTACCCCATTGCCCGAATTGATTGGACCAAAAGAGATGAATTTTCTCTTGATAGCAAGAATCAACCAATCCTTGAAAGAAGCATATCTTGGTACGAAAGAGAACTTTCCAAGTTATAATCAATTCAATATCATACTTCAGGATCACAAAAATTTCCAACTCGAGGAGGTCTCCATTCAACTAAAGCCCCTTCTCAATCGACCTTCGTGTCATCCAATCATACGCAACAAACAAGAAAGGAGTGGTTTCCAAAATCCACTTCACCGAATAATGTGTCACGAGGAGAAAACTTAAGGATCCTATCCCGGTGAAGGAAGAGAGAGTGTATCGGGATTTTCTACTTCAAGTAGAGATTCTTTGACTCACATTGTTAATAGTTCTCGAAGCTTGTGACAAACAATCATCAGTCATGCCTTACACAAGCATCCACTCAGTGCGAGTAGTCCAAATATTGAACACTTCGGAACCTACAGTTCACGAAGAGATTTCCCAAAATCTCCCAAATGAGCAGGAGGTGGATATCCAGGTTATTTCTCCTGAAATCGAGGTCGTGGAAAGGATTCTTGTTGAATATCATGATGTCAAGAACAATGAGAATGTTGCTTGAGCTCTGGGCTTTTGTATGCAAAAATAGTGAATGATACTCCTTTTTGGGTTGATTGCAAAGTCAAGAAAAGGAAGAGGGTTTTCAAGGCAATTGACATTAATTTTGATGCCCTTTTCAAACTTTCAAATGACATCATTCCCAAGAAGCCTAAAGTGATTTCTAGAATAATGGTGGATAGTGAAGGAAACAGATTTGCAGATCTTTCCATACCACAAGTTGACAAGGAGCATGATGCCATGACATTTGTTGATTATGAAGTTTCTAGAATTGGACTTGGGAGGTCCACATTGGAAAGTGACATGGCGATGGCTCGAGATTCAATTGATATCATGCTAAAGAGACTTGAAAAATATAAGTCTCAGAACTCTTAGCTCAAGGTTGAAAAATAATCAATTGGTGAAATACGTTCAACATCGATAAATCCCATATCATCCAATTTCCCAAGACATGATGTAGTGGCTGCCTCTGATGAAGAAACTCTCAATTTATCAAAATAAATAAACACGTTGGGCCATGTCACTAAAACTTGGCTTTAAGAGATTCTCATTTTAGGCTAAGATATGATCAAAACAACGGTTAAGCTCCATGAAGATGTTAGTGTGTATCTTGATCCAATTCTTTCTTTCAAGGAAACTTTTGTTTCTAACATATCAAATTTGGACAAGATATTTCCCAGTCGACATGAGATGACAAGTATGGAATCCTTAGTTTTAGCCATTGAAGGAATTCTCAAATTTGAACATCAAGGGACACGTTTTCTTTGGTGTCTGCATCTCAAATCAAGGAAGACGCTTCTTGAGGATTCTATGATCCATTAAGAGAGCGTATGAAAAGAAGCCTCCACTTCACTCGCCTTGATTTAAGAATTCATAGCTGAGATCCCTTGCAACCTTGTAAATAAGCATAATCAAAGGTGTTCATCGGAACATGTGGAAGGGAAATTTTCACAATTTTTTAAGGACATGTATACTCCAGCCAATAATTTCTCTTTAGCATCAATGGAGCGTTGCATCATATTAAAGAACTTGTTTGAGAATGCTCAATCAAATATGGTTAATTTAAATGATATTTAGGTAGGATTTTGGAATTACAGGTATTTTGTGAGGCTATTCTTCGACCAAATGAACCTCCAGAAGAAGAAAATATGTTTGAAACATTGGGAAGGTTCATATCCTTTCAATTGGTGAAAGCGACAGATCCTAATTTCACCGATGGTTCAAGGAGATAGTTTTCTTAGTATCTAACGAAGTGGGAGAGTCCATTTCTCATATGTTTGAGATAGGTGGACCCCATTTCAATGGATAAGGCATTTGGTTATTATGTATGCTTTAAAAGTGGGATTTTAAGAAAAATATGTTGTTATTGAGTTTACTTTCGGAAAACTGTGGGTGACTTACTGTGATTTCTATTTTTAGTTGTTTTTGTTAAAGTTGGTTGGAAAATTCAAAGGTCACTTAAGTGCCCTATTTAATGTTCATGTAAAACCCTAACTACTTTGTAACCAACTTTTGGGTTATAAAAGGAAGTGAGGGGCTCATTTGTAAAGGGTGACTTTGAGAGAGGAGAAGAAAATACTTTTGTGTGCAAGCTTTGTTTCAGGAAGAAACTTTGTGTTCTTTGTGAAGACATTTTGGAGTTAATGAAATACAAACTTTGTGTCTCATTCATTGTCTCTTGTAACATTTGATGTTCTTATGTTCATTAGATGTTAGATGTTTAAATATTGCATGCAAATATTGTCTTTGATCTTATTTTCAACGTTATTAAGTTGTTGTTCCTGTTCACAGTGATCAAGCTCTGCTATTTACTTGCTCATGTGTGTTCCCTTTACTCATTCTCATTTAACTGATGCAAACTCCATTTTATTTGTGTTAGTTATTTATTGTTTCTTCTCTATGCAATATTAGGCTCTACTTTTACCAAACTCGGCATGTTCCTTCCATTCATTCCTTTCTATTGTGTTCCTTCATTTCATTCCATCTCCTCATTCACTTTTCTTTTAATTGATGTTCCAAAACGCCCCCATATGCAATTTTGAATGTATAGGTGTAAATACAATTTTGGTTTTCAATAATGGAAGCCTCACCTTCATTGAGGAGGGACTTCGTTCCCACACTGTTACATGTCATTTGCATGCATGAAAATCCATATGCTAACAATATCAAAAGAGGCACTTGCAACGTTAAATTGAGTTGGACAAATTTCCGCGCATGTTCCCCAATGCAAATAAGGTAAAGATATATAAACACATACAAACACTTATTCTAATGATCGATAGACACCACATTACTTTTTCCCCAAAGATTACATTTCTTAATTTATTTCAAATTATTCAATAATTAAAATAATTATTAAACCTTATACATGTACAATTTACAAAAAAATTAATAAATAAATTTGAAATCAATTTCATAATTTTCTTGTAAATGATATAATTGAATTCAAACAAATGATTTGTGAATAAGGTAAAGATATATAAACACATAAAAACATTTCTTGCAATGATTGGTAAACACCACATTGCTTTTTCCATAAAGAACACATTTCTAAATTTGTTTCAATTATAAATTTCAAAACATGCAATTGTTAACTAAGACAAGTATAAATTCATTTATGGGAAGGGAGTGTGGTGTTGAAAAAGCATAATAGTAACATTATGGTATTAAATTGCAAAATCCAATACAACATAAAGAAGATAAATGGTTAAGTTCCCTCATTGCATAATAAGTTCTCAAAAAAATTTAAAAAAATTATCTGCAACCCATTTAATTACAGAAAACAAGATGGTGCTTGCATAATTTTATTAATATGAAATCAAGCATTACAAACAAATGAGAGAGCTGTAATATTTATAGATATTGGAAGCTTATATCTCATCCACAATATATGGAAGAAAATCACCTAATCTAAGCAAATATGTAGAAATAGCATATTGCCCCTAATTGCCCCTATTGCCCCTCTTGTAAATCATCCGGGAACAAAATATGCAAGATAGAACATGATCCCACAAACATTGGGATGAGAACACTATCACTTAGTTAACTAACAACTAAGGATAACTAATACCTATTGACATAAGTTTAAAGTATTTAAATTAAATATTTTAACTTATTACATTTATTCAGATATCAACTAATGATGAATTAATCTAAGTTTTATTCCTAACATTCCCCCTTAATTCAACATGGTCTCAAGTGAACAGGAGATAAAATCTCTAAAACCCTCAAATTTACCTCAAACAAGTGACTTTGTGAAGACATATGCATGTTGCATATCTATTGGGCAATATTGGAGTTGGATGTTGTTTTTCTGAACATGTTCGCGAATGAAATTTACCTCCTCAATGTGTTTGGTGTGCTCATGAAAAATTGGATTTTGAACAAGTTTTACTACTCCTTCATTATCAACATGTAGGATAGTTGGATCTTTCTATGGTATTCCCAATCCTTCAAGTATATGTCGGACCCATATCGCTTCACACACATGTGACTTCACTCTTTGTAAAATATTCCGATTCTTTTGAGGACCTTGAAACACAAGTTTGTTTCTTACCCCCCATGATATGGGTCCAGATCCCAAAAATAATACAAATCCTGAAGTGGATTTCCTATCATCTATGTTTCTGCATGATTTGAATTTGAATATCATGTCAAGAAGAAGTTATTATTCTTCTTGTATTCTAGGTCATAGTCCATAGTTCCTCTGATGTACCTCAGTGTTTGCTTTGCTTATTTCCAGTGAGAAACCCTTGGTTCTTACATGAACCATGAAAGATAGTTGATTGCATAGTTGATATACGGCCTAGTGTAAGTCAAGTAGATGAGAGTCTCGATCAAATGCCGATAGAGAGTTGCATTTACTTGTGGTGATGGATATGTTCGAGACAGTTAAAGTCTTGTCTCCATAGGTGTGGAAAATGGCTTACAATCCATCATATTGAATTTATCGAGCATTGTTTTGGTGTATTTCAATTGTGACACAAAGATATGATTTTCTCTTTGCCAAACTTCAAATCCAAGACAATAATGCAAAAAGCCTTGAGAGAGATCGGTCATGTCGAATGATTGTGTTAGATCTTTCTTTGTTGACTCAATCGTCCTCACTGATCCTCCAAGTGATGACTAAATCATCGACATAGACTACAACGATCACTATCTCACCCCCTTAACTTTTGAGATAGAGATTAGGATTGTATGGAATCCTATTGAATCCTTGTTGAATGAGATGCTCATCAATTTTTATGTACCATACCAGTCGGGAGACTGCTTTAGACCATATAGTGATTTTATGAGTTTACATACCTTTTCCTCTTTACCGGTATGATAAAACCTTCTAGTTTATTCAAGTAAAGTTCTTCCTATAAATTACCATTAAGAAAGGAAATTTTCACATCCATTTGGTGTATTTTCCAACCAAATTGTGTAGCTAGAGAAAATATTAACCTGAAATTTTTTATCTTAGTTTTGGGAGCAAAAGTTTCCTCATAATCAATGCCTTCTTTTTGAGCATATCCCTTAGCAACTAGTCTAGCCTTAGGTTTATCAATTTTTCCGTCTACTTTGTACTTCGTTTTGAAGATCCATCGCATCAATCGGCTTTTTCCCTGGTGGAAGATCTATAAGTTTCCATGTATTATTTTTCATAAGCAACTTATATTTTAAATCCATGGCATCTTTTCAACGTTTAGACGATAGGGATTCTAAAGCCGAGGAAGGCTCAATAGTTTCAACAACTTTACCCATTAAGGCCAAATTGACCTCATTTCGAGCCATACTGTGATTCCTCATTCTAGTGGTAGATGTGTCGGGGACACTATCCAATTTTGCATCTCTAATCATACTTGTATACCATTTAGGCATACTTTTTGTGGTTCCTGTGGGAGGTTGAATTTCATTATCTTCCCCATCATCACTATCGTCATCAAAGTGATTACCATCATTTTTTTCATTGTAGGGATGATTTTTTCATCATGTGAGTGTATGGAAGGAGCATCTTCTTATTTCTTCTCAAAGAACTCAACATATTGACTAGTGTATACCCTTCTTGTTCTTGGATTCATAAGTTTATAGCCAAGTGCTTCATCACTATATCCTAAGAAGATAAGTTTTTCTGATTTCATATCAAGCTTAGTTTTTTGTTTCTTAGGAATGTGCATACTTGCTTTACATCTAAAAACTCTAAGGTGTGAAATAGATGGCTTATCCCCGACCGTGTTTCTGTGGTGTTACTCCATCAAGAGCTACAAAGTGGGAACTCTATTTAGTAAATAGATTGTCGTTTTAATTGCTTCATCCCAAAATGTTTTTGATAAACCTGCATCATCAATCATGCATCGCACCATATCCATGATAGTATGATTTCTCCTTTCAAGAACACCATTTTTTTGCGGTGTGTGAGGAGGAGCCATTTGACAACGAATGCCATGTGTTTCTAAAAACTCATTGAACTCATTGTTGATGTATTCTCCCCTCGATCTCTGTGGAGTGCTTTTATTTTCCTACCGTAACTGTTTCAACAAGGGCTTTAAACTTCTTGAAAGTTTCAAAATCTTGGTCTTTTGTAGAAATACAATATATCCACATTTTCTTGAAAAATCATCAACAAAGAGCATGAAATATTGAAACCCAAAGTGGCTAGGTCTCATTGGTCTGCACAGATCGGTATGCACTAAGTCAAGTTTTTCCTTAGCTCGAAATGTACTATGTTTGAATGGTGCTATATGTTGTTTTCCTACCAAACAATGGTGACATTTATCTGTACCATTTTTTAGAGTTGGTAAACCCTAACCATGTTATATCGGCGAAGTGTGTTAAGATAGCCAAAATTCACATGTCCAAGTCTTCGATGCCATGGTTGAGTGATGATGTATCCTTGGCTACAAGTGCTTAATCATTTCGTTGAACAAATTCCAATGAAACATTCTTCCTACATTCGAAGCTTTTACAACAATTTTAAAGCTTCATGACTTATCTCGAATTGGGAACATCTTTTTACCGCCTTTACAATCAAAGTCAATTTTGAGATTGCGATCTAATAATTGACTTGCGGATAATCATGATCTAATATATACACGAGCAAAAATGACATTTTCACTTACAAAAGTGGAAAGGAGACCCCAAATTAAACATAAAATTTTACATTAATAGTATTTATCATGTTTTTTTCCATCATTATACATTTATTTTTTTCATTGATTCATTGTCTTTTAATAAGAAAAAGACAATATTAAGATCATGTAACCTCTTTTTATCAATAAATACAACTTAATTTTATTAGATATCAAATTGTTAAGAAATAGAGAAAATGTACCATTTTTATCACAATCATATGACAATAATAATAAATTGTGCGAGAAATAATAAATTGTGTAGGACATATACTTTATTAATAACTTATAAAAAAGTTGAAAATATGCATATTTTACATTAAAATATACACATTTCATAAATAAATTGTTTTTCATATTCAAAATAAATTGTTAACTTTATTTAATGAATTAATTAGAATTTATTTTCATCAATAAACATAACTTTATTTTAATAGATATCAACTTATTAAGAAATTTAAAACATGAATGTTGTTATCGCAACCATGCGACAATAATAATAAATTGTCTTTCACATTTCATGAACTCTAGTTCTTAAATTAGATTTTACTCAAATTTTCTGACGTAGTGTGAAAAACAAAAACAGTAACTCAACAATGAATATCCACTCATACCAGAATGAGACTGTTTCGCACCAAATATTAAGAAAAATGTAACAGATTGAAGAGAAGATAAAATTACAAAGATATAAAAAAATTAAAGCAGAAATAACATGAAAAGTTGTACAGAAGATCTGCAAAGAGAAACTCTGTGCAGAAAGGGGTATGGAAACAAACGGCGAAACATTGTGTACGTGTTCTTCAGAAGAGATGAAAAGGTTCAGAGGATAAAAATGCATATTGTTCCATTTAGAAAGAAAACAAAGCTCTTAATAAGGTGTGATAATTTCCAATAACATACATAATTCGGTGAATTTTCTGTTTGGAAATTCACAAATTTTAATTAAAATGGAGATGAAGACGCGTGCATACCTGGAACCGGAGTATGTATTCGAAAAGCTTCAATTAATTTTTTTCGTGTTGGATTGCTTCTAATAAACTTCGAGATCCAAGCTCGACATGAATCAGTGTTTCTGTCTCTTAGGCCGGCGGGTGTGATTCACGGATGGTGACGGCTCAGATCATGCGCCAGGTTCCTTTGTGCGAATTTTTTAATCAAGCAACAGATCCAGTGGAACATAGCCAGTCCAGCAAGCCTTATTATCACAACGAAAGACCCAATAAAGACAAATATTTATGCTTCGCATCATCGAATCCATTTGATACCTTCGACTTTTATAAATTAAAATTAAAAATTGTATATCCTATTTTTGAGACTTATGGTTGACACAATTAACATTACTAACACCTATAAAAAAATTTGGGTATATAAAAGGCTCTGAATTTTTGGCTGATTACCATTAACACGTATTCCCCATTTGACCCTCTGGTGAATGCAACTATAGCTCCTTGGTAGCTGTATAATTCAAAAGAGCAGGACTCCCTTTGTTTGCAGTCACAGAGGTGGAGTTGATAATATATGCTTCAGTACTGTATACAGACACACTATAACTAGATTCTACATCAAACATGCATAGAAAGAAAAACAATGGGTATACTGTCCACGAGATTTATAAAAAGGAAGGAGAATAGGAAATACAAAAGGAAACGTCAGAACTGATTTCACATTGACAAAACCAAGTTCCTCAAACAATGAGGACGACAAGATTTCCAACCTCAGTCAGACGAACTGGAAGAAATGTAAATGAAGGTGCAGGCTGAACTGGAAAATGTTGATTAATGAACACTTAAATGGGATGATCGATCCAGTAAAGGATAGCCGATTAAGAAAGCCTTATATTCAAGATAAATTAAATTGTAGCAGCTGTCCGGTTCCATTTTTGTAAAGGAGAAAATTGAGAACTGTTTCTTGGTTGATCCCACTTCCTTATCCCCGCTAGAAATATATATTTTTAATTAATTATTGCCAATTTACGTGTTATTGACAAATGTCCTCCATTCTATGGAAAAAGTTACACCTGATGTGTCAAACACTGGAAAAGAGCAGCAAACATTGAGATATATAATAAAAATAAAATTAGTATTTATATATTATTGTTAAAAATAATTATAATAAAAATTAATATAAATACATGAAAAGTTAATGATTAAAATTAATAAAAAAGTAAAAGTAATAAAAAATTAAATTTAGATTATAATTTCAATGAATAAAAATTAAAAATTAAAAATATTATTATTGTTAAAAATTGTGAAAACTAAATTTAATAAAAACAAACAAAAACTTATAATTAAAATTATCCAAAATTAAAATGAACAAAACTTAATAATTAAATTAAATTTAAATTAAATGAATAAATATTAAAATAGATACAAATTAAAAATTAATTATTAATGAAAAATTAAAACCAAATTTATTAAAATTAAAAAATTTACAAAAATTAATAAAAATTAAGAATAATTGTAACAAAAATTAATTAAAAATAAAAATATATATATGAAATTAATAAAAAAATTAAAAAATAAATAAAAGAAGTGAAAACAAATATTAAATAAATTTAAAATAACAAAAATTATAAGAAATTAATGCAAATTTATAAAAATTAACAAAAAAATTATTCAAAATAAAAAATTAATAAAAATGAACAAAAATTAAGAAAAAGTAACAAAAATTAATAAAAATAATGAAAAATAAAAAATTAATAAAAATACTTAAAATAATAAAAATTAATTAAAAATTATTTAAAATAACAAAAATTAAGAAAATTTATAGAAAATTAATGATAAATTAAAAATTAATTAAAACTATTAACAAAAAATAGTAAAATAAAAATAAAGATAAACAAAAATTAATAAGAATTACAAATAAAGTAAAATTCAAATATATATATATTTAAAATTATATAATATATATATATATATATATATATGAATATATAAAGAATAAAAGTTAACAAAATTTAATAAAAATAATTATAAAATTACAAAAATTAACAAAAATTAATGGAAAATTAAAAATAATAAAAATTATTAAAAATAAAGAGATTAAAAATTTGAAAACAATTGAAAATAAAAAAATTACTATTTACTAATTAATAAATTTTAAAATTAATAAAATTTAATTAGGATAACAAAAATTAATAAAAATTATAACAAAATTGATAAAAAGTTAATTAAAATGAACAAAATTAAAAAAAAAAAAACAAAAATTACTTTAAATAACGAAAAAATAAATTAAAACAAACAAAAATTAATAAAAAATAACAAAAAGTAATAAAAATTAATAAAATGTTATTCAAAATAACAAAAATTTATAAAAATAAACATTTTTTTCAAAATAACAAAAATTAAAAAAATGAGTTCATCCTAGTTTACTTGGATGACATAACTATCTTCTCAAAGAAAGGCACATATCACATGGCGCATTTGGAAAAAGTCTTTAAGAGATACAAAGAATTTGGGGTATTTCTTAACCCCAAGAAGTGCAACTTTGTTGTGGCGCAGAGCAATATTTTGGGCCATGTTGTCTCCAAGGATGGTATTGCTATTGATCTTGAGCTCGTTTCAACCTTCCTTCCTCTCTAATGTCAAAGCACATAAGAAGGCCCTGCAATCATTCCTAGGTAAAATAAACTTTGTTAGGAGATTCATTCCTAACTTTGCAAGACTGGTTAGGCCCATCACCCTCGTGTTGAAGAAAGATACAACTTTCAAATGGAAAGCAGAAGGAAAAGAAATCTTAAACAACGTAAAGAAAGAAATTTCTTACGCGACAACACTTACCAACCCAAATTACTCCAAGGATTTCATATTTTAAGCTTATGGAGCTAATGCAAGTGTTGATGTTGTTTTGACACAAGAAAATGAACAAGGACTAGAGCGGATCGGTGGCTTTCTTGATCAAACACTAAAGGATGATGAGTTGAAATATAGTCACATGAAGAAGAAGAGTCTTCTCCATCATGCACACGTGTGTTAGCAAATGGATTTTCACACGTGCAAATGACATGCAAACAGTCGAGGACAAATTCCCTCCTCAATGAAGGTGAGGTTTCCTTTATTGAAAACCAAAAGTTTATTTACATCTATAAATTTAAAATTATATGTGGGAGGTGTTTTGGGACATCAAATGGAAAGAAGTGTGAATGAGCGAAATCAAATGGAATGAAGAAAATAAATGGAAAGGAATGGATGAAAGGAGCATACAATAGTTAGGTAAAAACAGAGCCTAATATTGCATAGAGAAGAAGAGGAACAATGAATAAATAACTCAAATAAAATAGAGTTTGAATCAGCTAAACAAGAATAAATGAAAGGGAACACACATGAGTAAGTAGATATCAGAGCTTGATCACTGTGAACAAGAACAACAAATTAATAATGTTGACAATAAGATCAAAGATAGTATTCACATGCAATATTTAAACACTAACATCTAATGAACATAAGAACATCAAATGCTACAAGAGATAATGAATGGGACACAAAGTTCATATTTCATTAACTCTTCAAAATGTCTTCACAAAAGAACACAAAGTTTCTTTCTTGAAACAAATCTTGCACAAAAGTATTTCTTCTCCTCTCTCAAAGTCCCTTTACAAATGAGCCCCTAACTTTCTTTTATAACCCAAAAGTTGGTTACAATGTAGTTAGGGTTTACATGAACATTAAATTAGGGAACCTTAAGTGATCTTGCTTTTAAATGACCTAACTAAAATAAGTCAACATCACTTTATAACAATTTGAAATTCACTTTAGGAGAAGTACATAAATAAAGGGAAATGGGTACATGTGGACCTCGTGTAGAAAAACAAATGAAAATTAAGTAAAAGTACTAGTGCCTTATCCATTGGGTAATGTTCTGCTATTCTCATTCGTATGATAAATGAACACACACACCCATTAGATAACATAGGAAATTATCCCACCATTCTGTTGGTGAAACAAGGGTTCTGATCCTTCACCAATTCGAAAGATTTGAGCTTTTGCTATGTTTGGTGTACCTTTTCTTCCTCTGGAAAACAACTTGGAAGAAGACAAGCCTCATAAAGTACATGCAGTTCAAGAATCCTATCGGTATGATATGCAGGTCTGTAACTTTAGATTTGATCTCTTCACAAAGGTGTTTGATCCTGTAGCATTAATCAATAGAAGAAGTGGAAAAATTATCAATAGGAGTGTACATTTCATGTATCAATTTTGTGAATTGTTCCTTCTAGATGTTGTATTGAATTCCTTTGGTTGTGTTCATTAATAAAGGTGCAAGGAATCTCTTCGATGAAGGCTTGAATGGAAGAATGTGTGGTATAAACTTCATTGCACAGACCGTCAAACTGAATTACTAAATCTTCCAGAATAAATTTCTTGGACTTAGCATGATTTAGCCATATAATTTGTGTCATGCGATGGTCAAACTCGAGGATTCCCTCCGAGGATAAGAATGTATATTCCAAGTGGTAAAGATCCTGAAGACTTGGAAAGATCAGATCCATAGCTATTAATTATGCAAAGATGCATTCCTTGAATGGAAACACTGGATCAAGGTAGACATAGATATTCTCGAGATACTTTATCACTTCATCAATTGTTCTCAACCCACCATTTTCTATCTTAGAAACCCAAGACCTTACAGTGTGTCCTAGAGTGATCACATCCTTTGATTGATTGAGAATTTCTTGATCTGGGATGGCCACCGTTTCTGGAACAGGAAAAGAAGATGCAATTGGACTGATCAAATGTTGAACGTATGAGATCAACTGATTCTTCTCTTCTTTGAGTTGGGAAATTTGAGATTTGTATCTCTCCAACCTTTTAAGCACATTGTTCATTGAATATTTTTCCATGGCAACATCACTTTCAAAAGTGGTCTTTCCGAGGGCTATTTTGGATACTTCATAATTAGTGATTTCCATGTCTCCATGATCCTTTTCAGTTGTTGGAACTGTAATTTCTGCAAATTTATTTCCGCTATCATCAATAGCTACCCTAGAGAAGACCTTGGGATTTTGGGCACAACTTCGTTGGAAAGGGCGAAAGAGCTTCCAAATCGATGTTGGCCACTTTGATCAATCTCTTCCTCTTTTTATTTCAAAATCAACCCAGACAGGTGTTTTGTTCATTAGTTCGACACAACAAAGTCGAGAATTGGAAGGGATATCCTCTTTACTTTCCTCATGATTAAAACTAGTAAGAATTTTTCTATAGCCTAAATCCTTGGTGAAGTGACATCTGCAACACAATATTGATTATCATCATATTCTTGTGGAACATTCCCATCACCTATATGCTTAAAAGAATTGGATATCTATACCACTGGGATGTTTTTAGACTCATGTGTCTTACATTGATGACTTTGACCTTTAGTGAGCCTATTAGAACTCTCATTGATGTGGATAGATGAGTTTGGGGTAGAAATACCTAAAACATGTTCTCTTCCTTCTCTAGGATGCACATTCTTTACTAAGATTTGAGGCACTACTTCTTCTAAAGAGATGATTTTGGTACCCACCGAATTTGCCTCTGAGATGCATGCGATTATGTTGGTGGAGACTGTTGTGAAGAGGTTTACGCCAACTTTTCTCGTGTTAGTGCTCCTCTCGTTGGTAATTTATGTATTTAGGAAATATGTGCCTCAAATGGGAGAGGGTTGGCTATTTGGTTCTCGTACCACATCATAGTTCTTCTCAACACAAGTTGATTCATGGTATCTAGAGAAGTTTCATCTCCTTTACTCCATTCAATATTAGGGAGTAGAGTGAAAACAATATGATTGTAGGCATGATCCATAATATCAGTCCCATTATCGGAAAGATTCAAAGGAGGATCTCTCAATCCATAATTTACTATTTGAGCCAATGTGAGACAAGAAAATTTTTGTCATCTTACCTCCCTTTCATCTGCACATCCTACCCAATAGTCTTGTATGCTTTCTCTTTACCTGTATCTTGCACCTAGGACTCTCTCCATGGACCCTTTAATATCAAATTGAGACCTACTTGTGAAATAATGTATAGTGATGTGGGAAAAATCTTTTCAATCAGTTCCGCACTACAAGAAATTGGACATTTATATTCCCTAATCTGAATTGGGAAATGAATGCCTTCACTATTGTTATCTAGAAGTAGGCAATGGAATTTGAAAAGTTGACATGAAAGTTCCATCAACACTAATTTGTCACTGACATATTTAGGGAGTTTGTAAGGAGCTCCCACAAATCCACTAACCCGTATATAGGAGTAAGAAGGAAACTAGATATACCAAGTTCCCCACTATTCTATTATGGCTTTGGCATCCTCTGAAAACCTTTCTTCTAGATTTCTCCCTAGTGATCGATTATATAGAAAAGGAAGGCATCATTGACCCTCTGGAAATGGTGAGAACCATTCTTGAACTCAAGTTGTGGGTAATAGTGAAAAACACTATTTTTACCAGGACCCATTGTGCCTCTAGTTGTCAGCCCTGAAAATATTCTCCTTCTTGCTACAACATAGATCAAATATGAGGTCATGTAAAAGTGACCCGTCATTTTCACCTCGATCAACTGCTTGTGGAGAGTGTTGTTGATGATACTCACCCAATCAATGAACATCTTCGCATCGAGAATGATACAAATGAATTTGTACATCCAAGGATGGAAATTCTTGGCGGAAGGGAGACCAAAAACCCTGCTAAGGAGAGTGATCATATCTCCTATTTCTTCATGAAAATCCACACGAAATAATTCTTTGGGTGTCCTTGAAGTGTGAGTTTTCGAGTTTAACTAACCAATTCTTATTTACCATTTTTGACCATCTCAAGGGATCTTCATCCCAAAATTGTTGTGTCGATTCTTGTGTTATGTCAGCATTTTCTTCGTACAGTGGCACTTTTAACATCTCCTCCATGTGTTCGGGAGAGTTAAGCAGAAGGGGTTCATTTATGTTTTTAAATACTCCCCGACGATCGTGGTCATCATGTTTGGTACATGCCAGAACAAACTCAAGACATTGTATTGCAACCGGAAATGTTACCGCTCGAGGTACGCTGTAGTGATAGAGCCTTTTTGAGGAAATAGTTTTTACTTCCCTCCTAACCCTGTCGCAAAATTGGATCATATCCACATGGCCCGATTAGTATCGAAATGTTATTGTATGTTGAGCTAATGAAAGATGTTGGGATTAATCCTTGATAGAGCGTTCTCCCATTGTGAATTTTTAAAGTGGAAAGTAAAGGAAAGCACGCACTAGGAAAGTGTCGGGTCTCAATCTATATACCACCGTAACCACAAGGACAAATACAACTCTTTATTTATTATTTCTCTTTTTTTAAATAAAGTCGAGCAATTCCGGGTTACAATTTTTAGAAAGTGGTAATATGAGCTTGAGATCGGGTACGAGCTCGAGTTATACAATGAAATACTAAGATTGAGCTCGAATTAAAAATCGGGCCAAAATGCTATGAATTCGGTCTTAGAAACCGATCTACCTTCCAAACTTGGTGCAAATAGAAAATCGTTCGATTCTCGAGTTCGAGCACGATGGAATAGAATGGGTCGAGATTGGTTTGCAAACAAAAACTTTGAGCTCGTTTGTATAGGCTCGGGATCAACTATCACTAGCCGCTTTGTGTTGGCGAGTTCAGCCTCATGTTGGGCCTGTGTTTACTGCTACGGGATGTGCATGGTCGGTTCGATGTGCAAGGGGGTATCGCCGAGGTGTTTGACTCCTTCGTTCTGTTTTCCTTGCTTACCACATTCAAACGTGGATCCCTTCCGGAAATGGTGAGACATTTATCCTCTTGCTTCAATGCCCGAACATGGAGGCATATAACGTTTGCTGGCCCTGTTTGCTTGAGAGAAAATATTGCATGTTGGGCTTGCGTGATGGATCTGTGTTTTTCTCGTGTTACCTCACTGTTATCGAAGCTCGTTCCCCTTTACTTGGGAAATAAAAACGTGTTGACAGGTGCGTGGGCTGTTTTATTTTTACCTGTGTGGATCATGTATACAACTGATACATGGCCTGTCCGACACAATAAAAAAAAAAAAAAACTTTAATAAATAATATATGGCATGCAAAGAAAATAAAGACTCCAACTTGAGTCTTATTCTCGTTATTCTGAGTTCAAGCTTCGTGCATGCTATATGGATCAATCCTGAGCACGAACTGTACAGGGATTGTTCCAAAAATGAGAGCTGGGACACACAATGTTTGAGTTCATGAGCAGGAGAATTTCCAAGCACCCACCAAAGACCCCATGCACAAACCAGAAGTGAGTTACTAAACTCAAGCACAAATGAATGCCAAGCCAAGTCGGATTATAATGGGCTCGAGCTAGATTCAGCAGAAAAGAGCTCAAGCTTTTTTATGTAGGAGGGTTGTGAGAAAAACTAGAGTATTTGGTACTCAGCTCCCTTAAAAACCTACACACAAGTCAGAAATGAAACCATACCTTGAATCGAGCTATGGGCATGAATTCGATAGAACAAAATGATTTTGGACCGATTTGATTTTGCATAGAGAAGGTTGGTCTTGAGCAAATAAGGAAGGATGGTTTCTGAAGCTTGTGATTATGAAATGGAGACAACACACGGAACTTTCAATGTTACCTGGTTCTATCCAATGCCCGTGCCAGGATTCCATGTGAAAGTTAAGGAGTACCCGTGGAATGTGATTTTCCTTTTTCTAGCTCTAGACGTCTGCAAACTTTTCCTTCTTCTTCGTCTACCAAATTTCTCTCACTTCTACAATTTCTTGTAAATTGTCTTCTTCCTTTCTTCTCAAATGATGAAAGCGGAAACAATTGCCCACGACAATTAAATTCCCACGTGGAGAAAATGAGAAGCTTCTCCCGAATTTTTGAAAAAACTTTTATGAGGATTAAATCAATATTTATTAATTAAAAACCCTAAAATTTAATAAATTTAATTTTATTAAATAAAAGGTAAAATATTAATTAATTAATTAAAACATCGTTTACAACATAGAATGAGGACCTCTTAATTGAAATAAATGAAATGAAGGCCAACACAATCAAAAAAATAAAATGATCATGATGAAGATGATAAACCATGAGAAAGGACACTTCCGAAAAAAATTAAATTTTCATGTTATAATTTTGTGAATAAAATTCACGGGGTTCACTTAGTAAAAGTATGGTATAGCACGTGCGTTCAAGGGTGTTAAATAATACCCTTAATTCTAGTTTCTACCTCTAATTATTCAATTAATAATACTCCCCCCTGTTATATTATTAGAATGAAAATACCCCCTATTTTTTCCACGTACCTTACCCATTTTTCAATTACAATTTTATTTACCCCTTTTTATTTCTACCCTAATATATTAGACAAAAAATATATTATATTTCTCACTCAAATTTTTAATATGCATTTCCTCTCGAAATATAGTTTGAAGCCATTCAAGACCTATTACAAATCACCTTATATATGTTAAGATTTAATCATTTATCAATAGTTCTTCAAATAATTAAGATGGTGAAATAATATCACTTGTGTTGAAAAGCATACTCAATCTTAGTTTTCTACCATCTTATTATTTATTGGTTAAGAATCTAGATTTATTTATTAAAAAGTAGATTATAATTTAATTTATGACCACACTCCTTTTTCAATTTTAAGTTATTTACTTTTCAAAACTAGGGTTCAAATGTTTTAGCTTTATATTAAAATTAAACCTCCCTTTCCTTTAGCCCACCACTCCAACCTACCCCCAATACCTAATTCAAAACATTAATAAATTAAACCCTTTCACCCCCTCATGTCTATCGATATATTGACTTTAATTTTATTAATTTTAATTACCTCAATATGAACCCACGTCTTTAGGATATTGCTTTAGCTAATGAACCCCGTGGTAAAATTTAGCTAATAACACTTGCTCTTATTGGGGAAAAGGAATTCACAGACGCAACAATGGACATAGACCCAAAAATTGAATGAACATGATCCCAAAAATGACGATGCACAAAAATGGGATGACAAAAGAGAGGAAACTGAAAACATGAAACGAGAGTGAACAAAACCTTAATTCACCTATGTACATATAGGGCACAACCCATTTTCAAATTTGATAGTGCTTGAGATATCACATGTTTTAGGGTAGAGGCTAATGAGTTTCATCGGGATATACCAAGTAATATGTGTTATCTCCACGAAATGTCTAATTTTGAAAGGTCCTAACCACAACGAATCAAACTTCCTATGCTTTCCTTTTGGTTCATGCCTCTTATCCCATTGCAGAGCTAGGTCAATTATTTTAAATTATCTCCCCTTATTTTTCTGTTGAACAATTTCCTTACCTTGGATTGGTGTCCCTCAATCATGTTTGATACTTGACTTCTTTGTTCCTCAAGCTCACTTAGGAACACGATCCTTTCATCCAACGCATTGGCAAAGCATTCATCATCAACTGCTTGAGCCAATCATAATGTCGGAACTCCAATGTAATGGGAATTTGAGCATCGATTCCATACAAGAGTTGGAATGGAGACATTCCAAATGCTCTTTTGGGATTTATTCATCAACTCACAATGCATCATATAACTTTTTGTGCCAAGTTTTTTTATTTTCTTCAACCAAATTACGCACGATAGTAATGATGTTTTTGTTATTGGATTCTACTTGACCATTTCCCGAGGATAATAATATGATGAATGAGATAAATATATCCCATACCCATAAAAAAACCTACCATCTCTACAGAAGAGAAATTGGTGGCATTTTCCATCACGATCTTTTGTGGAATTCCGTAATGAACCAAAATGTTCTCTTTGATGAAGTCACAAATTATTGCAGTAGATGTTTCACCAAAATAGCTTTTAACCACTTCGTAAAATAGTCAGTTGTTGTGAGCATGTGAGTATGACCAGCACTGGAATTTGGGTTCAAGACCTCAATGAAATCTAACCCCATTTTGAAAGGGTTCTTCAATGACAACTGGCTTCAAAGGAAAAGCTTCTAGTTTAGGTCTTCCAACAAATTGTTGACAAGCTTCACATTTTTTTACCCATTTTGGAGCGTCAAAAACATAGTGGGCCAATAATAATGCACTCGTAAAATCTTATGAGTTGTTACTGGTCTAGAGAAATGACCACACAAGCATGATTGTGAAAGGCTTCAAGCAACTTGGGTTGTTGTTCCTTATCAACACATCTAAGGAACATGCCATCAATACCTTTCTTGAACAAGGTGTTGTCCCAAATGACGTACTGAAGCTCTTAATTTGATAGATTTTTTTCTTTAGATGTCTCGATTCTTAGGAAATTCACCATATGTGATAAAGTAAGCTATATAAAAAAACCTGTCATTTGTGGTATTGATGAAAACTACCAATGGTAAACTTTCTTCAACTATTTCTTCTTCAAGGTCATTTCTTGGCTCATTCTCTATGATGAGTTAGAAGAGTACTCTTCCTTGAACTAACTTGGTAGGCTTGATATCCAAGTCATATTCTGGATCTTGGAGACCTAGTTACCTCTTTTAGATCCTAATTCTTGTTGTGTCAACATTGATTTAACCACAAAGTGTCGAACTAGGAATTTGTTGTGAGAATTCAATACACAGTATCTGAAATGTTTCAAGGCTCTAACCACCATGTACGCATGCCTCTCAAGGGAAGTGTAGTTTAGTTCATGTTTCTTGAATCTGGAACTCATGAATGCAATAAGAGATTCAATTCCCTCTTGATTATGCTAAGTCAAGATGGTGGAGATCATGTGTGTGGGAAGCATAGCAATAGACTATGAAATCCTTTTTAAAATCGGGGCACACCAATGTAGGATCTTTTGCAATAGTATCCTTGATTTATTCAAATGTTCCCTACCTTCCTTTGACCATTTGAAAGATTATTTTCCTTTCATCATGTAAGAAATTTATTTGGTTAGCTCGGAAAAATGTCACACGAACCTCCTCAAAAATTTCACCTTCCCAAAGAATGAGTGGACTCTAGGCTTACTTGTAGGTAAGGAAAGATTATTGATAGCTTGAATGCGTTTAGGATCGATCTTGGTTCCTTCTTTAGAAACAATATGACCTAGGATTTTCCCTTCCGTAACTCGAACACATACTTCTTTGGATTCAGGGAGATTCTATGAAGCCTGCATCTTTGCAATATTTTCTCCAAATCTCTTAGATGATCTTCTCGCTTCTTTGAGAAAACTGTCAAGTCATCTAGGTATATTACGATGATCTTGTTTTTATAATCTATGAATACAATGGCCATTTCCCTTTGCAAGGTTGTGCCAGGAATTGATCAAACCAAAATACATTCTTCTATAAGTGAACGTACCCCAAGGGATGGTGAACGTAGTTTTATGTTGGTCTTCTCTAGTTACTTTAATCTTATTATAACCAAAGAAACCATCTAGCATGGATAACATTTCTGATCTAGTTATTGCTTGCAAAATATGGTCCATGACCAGCAATGGATAGTTATCCTTAAATTAATCTTGATTAAGATTGCAAAAATCCATTCAAATTCAAATTTCCCCATTTTTCTTGCAAACCGGGATAATATTAGCTATCCAAGTTGAATTTCAAATAGGAAACGCTATTCGTGCATCTAACATGTTTTTAACCTCATGGAATATTGTCCCTATAATTTTGGGGTTACACTATCTTTGCTTCTACCTGGATAGAGTTTCACCGGGCTTCAAAGGTATGGCATGCTCCATTTCGCAAGGTCGAAAGACTTCAAGTCTTCATAAGAGTAAGTCAAGACATTAAAATATTTGATGAGTCTTACAAATTTCTTACACTCCTCGGGTGAACAACACTTACCAATATTGACCAAGCAAGATTTTTCTTTGGTACCAATGTTAAAATTCTCATAATTGGCAAAATTTCCCGTGTCTTTCTGCTCTTTCTCTTTGATAAACATGTCGTGCTTATCAAAAATTTCTTCAAGTGAAACCAATCCTTCGAATTTTATTTCCTTTGAATGAATGATGTCATCACCAGGATATTTTCTCTCAACTCCTTCTTGAATGGATGAGGTCTTCGATTCGTGAAATGTAGAATCACTTCCTTCAAATTACAACTGTTCAAAATGATGCCTCTTTTCTAAGAAGGAAATAATTTTTGATCATCATTAAAGACTTGCCAATTTTCTGCATTGTTGGGAACGCTTGGCCTAAAAATCATTTCAATGGTGTATTTGTCTTAATCAAACTCGAATGAGGGATCATAAATGAAGTTGAGACTATTAGAGAATCTACTTTTTCATTCTTTTCACGAGGGACAAATTTTATGGAAAAAAATTGAAGGCTTCAATCGCATCCCACACTTTATTTCTGTAGTGTCTCAAGTGATCATTTTTTACTTGAAACTGATTTTTTACTTGCTTCATGATCAACTCTGCATCTCCCAAGGCTTTCAAAATTTTGATCCCTTTCTCTTCTACAACTTGGAGGCCAAGGATTAATGCCTCATATTTTGTAGTGTTGTTAGTATTTGAAAATTGGAGTTTGTAAGAAAAAGGAAATATTTTACCATTCGAAGATATAAGCACCACTCCTACGTCGAAACTTGTTAAGAAATAACTTCCATCGAACTAATGATTCCAGATCTTATTGGGATATTGGAAAGTGACCTCAGACACATAAACCTCTATAGCCATCATATAATTACCCACATTGAAGCTTTGAAATAGGATCTGCGTGTGAGGATATTTGGTTTTTGTTATTGTGAACTTTTCCCAAGTCTTCAAGTATTAGCTTCTTCATTTCTACCTTAATATGGATCATAACATGAGACCAAGGTGCATTTGAATCTCACCACCCAAATCTCTCCAAAATTTCCGCTTAACAACATAGCATATAAAGCGAGAATGTCGCAAACTATCTAATGGTTACCTTAACTCACTTTTGAGGAGATTGAGCTAACACCATTTGAGCGTCTTTAATATTCCCAATCGGAGGAAATTGTTTTGTATCCTTGGAGTAAAAAGCTCGAGTGTTTTCATACAAGTCAACCAAAGATCCTGTGCTAATTTTTTAGGCATCACATTATCCGAAGCTCTAAAATATATAATGCAATTACTTATTTTGTATCCGTGTTTTGGATTTTTCAGAATTTCTTTTGAGGAATGAACAATAAAGTCACCTTTGATAAATTGGACCAACTTCTTGAGTTAATCCTTATTAAACTTCAAGTACTCAACTTGTGAAATGGGAATTTTTTTATTGATATGATCAATAATATCAAACTCACACAAAATGACCTTACTTGATGTCTAAGATACATGTTCTTTCAAACATGGTGATGGATCACTTGTGACCTTTGCTTCGGGCTTAGTTGATACTGATGTGGAAGAAGAAACTTTCTTCGTAGCTGATTCATAAACTAATTGACTTAACAAAGGATATCCTTTCTTTAAGATATATTTTACCTTAGAAACTTCAGTCATCTTGAAATCTTTAGGAATCTCAGTCATTTTAGATTCTTTGGAAGTTTCCTTAGTTTTAGATTCTTTAGGAACTTCCCTAGAACTCTTTTTATCTTCCACCTTAGTGGTACTCTGCTCATTTTTCTGAGAGCATGTGAAGATCTGAAGGATGTGACTATTAATATCTTCTATAATTTCTTTGTATTCATCTTCTTCTTCTTAATGATACTCGAAGAAATGATTATTACTTTCCCCTTCAGGCTCTTTGACTTCAGGTTTAGATGTCCCAAAGTCTAGCTCTTCTTTGTCAACCTCAATGATCTCAACTTCATTGTCACTTTCCTCAACGACATCACACTTTGAGTTAGTTGTGGGAGTGTTGATAGAAAGCCTCGTCGAAGAACCTACAATTCTGGATTTTTGGGAACATAGCCTTTTCTTGGGATGTCTTTGTAAGTAGTAGGTTTACTACTTTGAGCAACTTACTTTTTCAAAGCTAACATATCATTAGCCAACTTAGTGAGTATGGTCTCAGAAGCATTGGGGGTTTCTTGACTCTTTCCCTTGAGGGAATTTTTCTTGAATTTTCCCACCATGATTAGGTCATCCTCAATTTCTATTTCCATGGATTGAGCAAGTTCCAAAGTAGCCACTCTATCCCTTCTCAAGCTGATAGCACACTTTTGGTTATTGTGCATTAATAAAGAAACATTTTTGTCCATCAAGGTTCGAGCAAATTTTGGTAGGAACTTTGTTCACCATTTTGTTGAACTTAGCCATGAAATTCCTCATGGGTTATGTTGGATCTTTCTTGGCCCAAGATAGTTGGACTAGGACATGTTCATCTTCTCTCATTTTTGAGCCCTGTCTTCAAACTTACTTTTCATATCATTCCAGTTGGTGATGCATCCATTCGGGAGATGATGAAACCAATCTGTGGAAATATCTTGTAATGTTTCAATGAAGAGGTGAACAACAACATCTTCATATTCCACCAAAAAAACTACACATGTAGCAAAGAAGGTGAAAATGTGGTCATCAGGTGAAGTCTTCCCATCTCCATTGAACTTGGGAAGAATCTTCATCGATCCTCATGGGAGGTCATGTCAAGCTAGTAAGGCCAATGGGCCTATGGCATTTCCCATGGTACATTAGTAGCCATCCTGGGAAAGGTTGTATGCGAGGGTAAAAATCGTGAGAAAGAACAAGTGCTTGACTTGTAGTGATTCCTCCCTTACTTTCTTTTTTAGGACTTGATGTAAGACTTACAAATTTACAAGGATTTTTCCTCCTTGGAGGAGATAAATTGAAACCGAACTTTCCTTGAAAATTAAAAGTTGGATCAAATTGACCTTTAGCTTTTTCTCCTCACGTAAACCTCCTTTCTACTAGCTATAAATCTTTATTGTGAAATGATCACTACGACATGTTCTAATCATTTCTAGCCTTTTCTCTTTTCTCTCTTTCTTGATCTCTTTGCGCTTGAATGAATCTAGTAACTCTCACATCTTGATTTTCTTCTTTATCCAATACTGATGCGCAAGATGAAAATAATAGTCATTCGTGCCCTTTTCCCAAATATCTTGCCTAAAATCTTATAATATGTATTCTTGAGTATATGTAAAATGCATATTTTGTTGCAAGATAGGTTAGTTACTGTAATAGTCATACAGATTATTGCCTTGGTTGAAGAGGCTCGTGTTGATAAACAATGATCAACACGTGTCAAGGAGGTCTTCTGGCCACAAGTGTGGGTGCTCTTCTTTTAATGTATTCAATGTATATTTCTTTGTCAATGGCTCTATCAATAGCCACAAATTGTTGCAATCTTTCACAGTTTTCCAAAGCTACTATCCGAAGGTTGAAAACAATGTCTCCTTGAAAATATTCATTGGGCATAAGATTAGGGTGAATAACTGGAGATTGTGTAAAGGGGATAGTCATAAATATTTAACAAAGAATTGGTTAATGATTATTAAATCCCTAGTAGAGTCACTAAAAATTGTTATCAATTGGATTTTCACGCATTTAAATGACATGCAATAGTCAAGGGAAAAAGTCCCTTCTCAATGAAGGTGAGGTTTCCTTTATTGAAAACTAAAACTTTATTTACATATATACATTCAAAATTGTATGTGGGGGTGTTTTAGGACATCAAATGGAAATAAGTGTGAATGAGGGAGATGAAATGGAATGAAGGAAAGAAATGGATGAAAGGAGCATACAATAGTTAGGTAAAAACAAAGCCTAATATTGCATAGAGAAGAAGAGGAACAATGAATAACTAACTCAAATAAAATAGAGTTTGAATCAACTAAACAAGAATAAATGAAAGGGAACACACATGAGCAAGTAGATATCAGAGCTTGATCACTATGAACAAGAACAACAAATTAATAATGTTGACAATAAGATCAAAGATAATATTCACATGCAAGATTTAAACACTAACATCTAATGAACATAATAACATCAAATGCTACAAGAGATAATGAATGGGACACAAATTTCATATTTCATTAACTCTCCAAAATATCTTCACAAAAGAACACAAAGTTTCTTTCTTGAAACAAATCTTGCACAAAAGTATTTCTTCTCCTCTCTCCAAGTCCCTTTACAATGAGCCCCTAACTTCATTTTCTAACCCAAAAGTTTGTTACAAGGTAGTTATGGTTTACATGAACATTAAATTACAACACCTTAAGTGACCTGTGCTTTTAAATGACATAACTAAGATAAGTCAACATCACTTTATAACAATTTGAAAGTCACTTTAGGAGAAGTACATAAATAAAGGGAAATGGGTACATGTGGACCCCATGCAGAAAAACACATGAAAATTAAGTTAAACAACTAGTTCTTTATTCATTGGGCAAGGCTATCCTATTCTCATTCATATGAGAAATGAACACACACACCCATTAGATAACATAGGAAATTATCCCACCATTTTGTTGGTGAAACAAGGGTCCTAATCCTTCGCCAATTCAAAATATTTGAGCTTCTGCAATGTCTGGTGCATCTTTTCTTCCTCTGGAAAACAACTTGGAAGAAGACAAGCCTCACAAAGTACCTGTAGTTCAAGAATCCTACCTGGTATGGTATGCAAGTCTATAACTTTAGATTGGATCTCTTCACAAAGGTGTTTGATCCTGTAACATTGATCAATAGAAGAAGTGGAAAAATTATCAATAGGAGTGTACATTTCATGTATCAATTTCATGAATTGTTCCTTCAGATGCTGTACTAAATTCCTTTGGTTGTGTTCATAGATAAAGGTGCAAAGAATCTCTTTGATGAAGTCTTGAATGGAAGCGAAAGGTATAAGATTCATCGCACAGACCATCAAACTAAATTATTAAGTCTTTCATAATCAATTTCCTGGACTTAGCATGATTTATCCATAGAATTTGTGTCATGTGATGGTCAAACTCGAGGATTCCCTCCGAGGCTAAGAATGTAGATTACATGCAGGAAGGATCCTGAAGACTTGGAAAGATCCGATCCATAGCTATTGATTCTGAAATGAGTAATTCCTTGAATGGAAATACTGGATCAAGGTAGGCATAAATATTCTCAAATATTTGTATCACCACTTCAATTATTCTCAACCACCACTTTCTATCTTAAACCCAAGACCTTACAATGTGCCCTAGATGGATCACATCCTTTAATTGATTGAGAGTTTCTGATCTAGGATGACCACCATTTCTAGAATAGGAAACAAAGACGGAATTGACTGATCAAATGTTAAACATATGAGATCAACTGATTCTTCTCTTCTTTGAGTTGGGAAATTTGAGATTTGTATATCTCCAACCTTTTAAGCACATTGTTCATTGAATATTTCACCATGGCAACATCACTTTTAAAATTATTCTTTTGACGGCTATTTTGGATACTTCATAATTAGTGATTGTCATGTCTCCATGATCCTTTTCAGTTGTTGGAACTGTAATTTCTACAAATTTATTTCCGCTATCATCAATAGCTACCCTAGAGAAGACCTTGGGATTTTTGGGCACAACTTCGTTAGAAAGGGCAGAAAGATCTTCCAAATCAATGTTGGCCACTTTGATCAATATATTCCTCTTTTTCATTTTGAAATGAACCAGGGTGTGTTTCATTCATTAGTTTGACACAATAGAGTCGAGAATTAGAAGGGATGTCCTCTTTACTTTCCTCGTGATTAAAACCAGTAGGAAATTGTTCTGTAGCCTCAATCCTTGGTGAAGTGGCATCTATAACATATTCTTGATTACTATCATGTTCTTGTGGAGCATTCCCATCACCTAGATACTTAGAAGAATTGGATATCTTTACCACTGGGATTTTTTTAGACTCATGTGTCGACATTTATGACTTGGAACTTTAGTGAGCCTATTGGAACTCTCATTGATGTGGATAGATGAGTTTGGGGTAAAAATGCCTTAAACATGTTCTCTTCATTATCTAGGATGCACATTCTTTACCAACCTTTGAGGCACTGCTTCTTCTAAAGAGACAGATTTAGGTAACCACCGACATTGCCTCCGAGCTACGTGTGATGATGTTGGTTGTTGTGAAGAGGTTTGCACTAAATTTTTCTATGTGATTCCTCCTCTCATTGGTAATTTTTGTATTTTAAAAATATGTGCCTGAAACGGGAGAGGGTTGGCTATTTGGTTCTCATACCATATCATAGTTCTTCTCAACATGGGTTGATTCATGGTATCTAGAGAAGTTTCATCTCCTTTACTCCAATAAATACTAGGGAGTGGAGTGAAAACAATATGATCATAGGCAGGATCCATAAGATCAATCCCATTATTGGCAAGAGTCAAAGGAGGATCTCTCAATCCATAATTTACTATTCGAGCCAATGTGAGATGAGAAAATTGTCATCGTCTTACCTCCCTGTCATCCGCACATCCTACCCAATAGTCTTCTATGCTTGCTCTATGCCTGTATCTTGCTCCTAGGACTCTCTCCATGGACCCTTTAATATCAAACTGAGCCCTACTTGTGAAAGAATGTATGGTGATGTGGGAAAATTATTTTTCCATTAGTTCCGCACTGCAAGAACTTGGACATTTATATTCCCAATCTGAATTGGGAAATGAATGCCTTCTCTATGTTTATCCACAAGTAGGAAATGGACTTTGAAAATTTGACGTGAAATTTCCATCAATGCCAATTTTTCATTGACATATTTAGGGAGTTTGTAAGGAGCTCCCACAAATCCACTAACCCGTATATAGGAGTAAGAAGGAAACTAGATATACCAAGTTCCCAATTTTCTATTACGACTTTGGCATCCTTTGAAAATATTTCTTCTGTATTTCTCCCTAGTGATCTGATTACATATAAAAATAAGGAATCATTAACCCTCTTGAAATGGTGAGAACCATTATTGAACTCAAGTTATGGGTAATAGTGAAAAACACTATTTTTACCAGGACCCATTGTGCCTCTAGTTGTCATCGTGAAAATATTATCCTTCTAGCTACAACATAGATCAAATATGAGGTCATGTAAAAGTGACCCATCATTTTCACCTCGATCAACTACTTGTGGAGAATGTTGCTGATGATACTCACCTAGTCAACAAACATCTTCACATTGAGAATGATACAAATGAATTTGTACATCCAAGGATGGAAACTCTTGGTGGAAGGGAGACCAAAAACCCTGCTAAGGAGAGTGATCATATCTCCTATTTCATAATGAAACTACACACAAAACAATTCTTGTTAGCTAATTAATACATTTTAGTTAACGAACAGTTTCATAACTGTTTCTTTCACACGTTTCCTCCCTCGCAGCCTATTTAAAGGTGTCACTTTGTATCATTTTATATAGCAATACATACAATCTTCTGTGTGCGCCTATCATTGGTATCAGAGCAAGGTTGCCTGTCCCGCGTGAAGGAGGAGGGTCTGTCCGCGTGAAGGAGGAGTGTGCCTGTCCCGCGTGAAGAACGTTTGAGTGCCTGTCCCACCGTGGAGAGTCCTTTGCTGGTGCGAACAGTGCGTGGAGGAGACTGGTGCGTGAAGGGAGCAAAGTTTGAGTGCCTGTCCCACCGTGGAGAGTCCTTTGCTGGTGTGAACCTGTGCGTGCGTGGAGACTGAGACCGCCGTTTCTTTGCTGTGAGTGCGTGGAGACTAAGACTGTCCCTCTTTGCTGTGCATGCGTGAAGGAGGAGAGGAGACTGGAAGACTGTCCCGTTTTTGCTGTGCGTGGAGAGTGCTTGTCCGTGTTCTTCTGCCTGTGCGTGGAGTTCTTTGCTAAGTGGAAGACAAGAAGAAGAGAAAAACTGTGCTTGGTAGGAGCCCTCAAGGAGCCCTCAGTGACTGTTTTGTTCTTCTTTGCTCCATTAAAACTGTGCAAGTGAAGAAAGCCTACAAATTTCAAAACAGTGTGTGCGCGTATGTCGCAAATTTCGATGCACAAAGCACCGCAAGCAATGCACCAAATATTTGGGCATTGAATGACAACGAAGACACCACTGGGCTGTTCTTTGCCTTGGTCAACGAGCTACACAACACTGGTAACATTCTCTTTGACGAGATTGTGCGCCGAGGACTGTTGGAATACTTTTGGTTCGACGTTCGATGTCAAGCACGGCGGATTCGTGCAGAACTTGAACGTGGTTATGATGCAGATGACGAACGTGAAATAGAACGCCCACAGGAGCGTCGGCGTCTCACTGCACGAGCCTATAGAGCCCATCTTCGGGATAGATTCCTTCAGTAAGCATTGTAGCCATTTTTGAAAAATAAATAAATAAATAAGATACATTTTTGAGTTTTTGAAAATGTCTGCTCCAAAAATATTGCTATCCGATGCCCAACTCTTGAAAGGGCCAAATTTCACCGCATGGAAAACCAAAATGCGGACGATTCTTCAATTCGAAGATCTTTGGGGGATTGTCTCTGGCAAAGACGCCCCTCCCACAGACGATGATCTGTTGGAAAAATATGAAAAGGCTGATGCGAAAGCGCTAATGCTCATCACCCTGAGTCTTTCTGATGAGGTGCAGCCATACATTCGGGAAGCAACCGCTTCTTCTCAGGCATGGAGTGCATTGTGTACCATCTACGAAGCTAAGAATCTGATGACAAAGTTGCAACTTCAGACAAAGCTTCATACGATGAGTATGCATGATGGCGAATCAGTAGAAGCCTTCTTGCGGCGTGTAGCTGAGTTACGTGCAGAACTCTCTGCACTCGGTGAACCAGTGGACGACAAGTTGCTAGTCCCGCTCACCCTGCGAGCTCTTCCTTCACAGTTTCGGACATTGATCACCATGTTGACAATCACTCAACAGGAGGTGAGTTTTGCAACCCTGGTGAATTATCTCTAGCAGGAAGAAGCCATGCAAAATGTACAAGAAGCCTTCGAAGACAAGGCTCTCATCATGAGGCAAAAACATAAGCCTCGGAAAGGGCAATCTACCCCCAAAATCAGAAGCAGCATGCTCAGCAGCCATCTTCACAGCGGCCACCACAGCGGCCACCCCAGAAAGATAATCACAAGGCGGATCGGTGGTGCCACATTTGCTCCACGGATACGCACACGACTACGAACTGTTATTACAATGGTCGCAAGTATGGAAATTCTGGTGAAGAGAGCACTTCTGGCCAAGGATATTCCAAGAAATCCCGATGGCATGCTCGTAATCAGAGGCAGAAGGGCCACATTGCTGCTCAGCAGGATGCCACCTCCGATGAAGAGGTACCAGATACAACTCAATCTGACATTGTTCTAGTCTCACAGACTTCACAGCCGTCAGAAGATGTCTGGTTGATTGATTCACAGCAAACACATGACTGGCAACAAGAAGTTGTTCCATACTCTGAGTGACCGGCCCACTGGAGATCGGATCACCATTGCAGACAATCAAGAGTATATTGCAGCAGGGATTGGTGATGTCATCATTCCTCTTGGAACACGAAGATGTACACTCACAAAGGTGCTCTATGTTCCAGGTTTGACTTCAAATCTTTTGTCTGTAAGTCAACTTCTTAACCATAGAATGCAGGTTGAATTCTTTGTTGAGAAAGGGGTCAAGTCCTGCATCATTTCCCAGGGAGAGTCAGTCATTGCTCAAGCATTTCTGAAGGGCCGTCTATTTGCACTGGATGCGGTCACTTCATCTAGCGTTGCTCTCTCTGCATCAACGGCAGAGTCCACTGCACTTTGGCACTTTCGATATGGTCATCTTTCTGCCGGGGCTCTGCATCAACTCAGTGCGAAGGAAATGGTAAGAGGGCTTCCTCCACTCTCCCATTCCTTACCTGTTTGCTCAGGATGTCTTGCGGGCAAACAACATAGAGGTCCATTCAAACAGAGCTCTTATCATTCTACAGAGCATCTTCAGGTCATTCACACCGATCTATGCGGACCCCTGCCAGCTAGCTTTCAAGGTTTTGTGTACTTTCAGCTCATCATTGATGATTACTCACGGAAAATGTGGGTATATTTCCTTCGGAAGAAGAGTGAGGCACTTGCAAATTTCCAAACCTTCTACCAGCAAGCCACCAGGCAGTCTGGGAAGCCTCTTCTTCTCCTCCGCTCAGATCGAGGGGGGGAATTTGTGTCAAAGAAGTTCTTAGCATACCTGAAGCAGCATGGCATTCAACAACATTTGACTGCTCCCTATACGCCCCAACAGAACGGGATTTCCGAGCGCCACAACAGGACTGTCATGGAGATGGCTCGTTGTATGCTCTCGACCGCCAAGTTGGAGGAAGCGAGTTTTAGGTATACGAGTCAGGAGCAGCGGTGTATTTACTCAACCGGCACCACGAAGATCTTGCAGTAACAAGACAGGAAGAGGTATGGACTGGTCGTAAACCTTCTATTCATCATTTGAGAGTTTTTGGTTGTACTGCATATATGCATGTTCCAGATAAGAGAAGGAAGAAGATCGATCCAAAGACACTGCCATGTCTTTTCTTGGGGTATAGTACTACCTCAAAGGCATATCGTCTCATGGATCCTGAGACGAAGAAGATCTACGAGAGTCGAGATGTGGTATGTGATGAGTCGTCCTTTGACTCCCTGCCACACAATGGAGATCCAGTACCGACCTCGTCACATAGATTGCTCACACATCCAGATGATGAGCAAGATGATTCTTCTCAGAGAGAAGAAGAGCTGAGTGGAGACTTGTTCGTTGATCTTGGCACACTGGAAAACACATCTTCACATCAGCAGCGCCAACGTCCGAAATGGGTCCAGAGTACTATCAGGGATGCACACCTGAACTCACTTCCTGGTACTTCTACGGGAGTTAGAACACGAAGTCAAGCTAGACATGAGGTAAATTTTGCACTCATGAGTTCAGTTGTTGAGAGCACCGAACCTGACACTATTCGTGAGGCATTAGACCAACCACAGTGGAAACAAGCTATGGATGCTGAATATGATTCCCTGATTCAGAATCAGACGTGGGAACTTGTCGATCTACCTCCAGGTAAGAAATCCATTGGCTGCAAATGGATTTTCAAAACAAAATATAAGGCAGATGGTTCAATCGACAAACACAAAGCATGACTTGTTGCAAAGGGTTATGCTCAGCAAGAAGGAATTGACTATGACGAGACCTTTGCACCCACTGCGAAGATCAAAACCATCAGAGTTGTATGTGCACTGGCAGCACAAAATGGATGGAAACTTCAGCAGATGGATGTCAAGAGTGCTTTTCTAAACGGTGATCTACAAGAAGAAGTGTACATGGCCCAACCTGAAGGGTTTGTAGACGAGCATCAACCACACAAGGTATGTTGTCTGATAAATTCTCTTTATGGACTCAAACAAGCACCTAGGGCATGGTATATAAAAATTGATGATCACCTATTGCAGCATGGATTCACTCGTAGCCCCTCAGATACAAATTTGTATATCAAGAAGGTAGGAACAGAGATTGTCATTCTGGTTTTGTACGTAGATGATCTTGTGATCACAGAATTTCGACAATCTTGCAGATGATGTAAAGAATGATCTGAAGAAATCCTTCGACATGACTGATTTGGGGCTACTTCACTATTGTCTTGGCTTAGAGATATGGCAGAAGAAGAATCATATCTTCATCTCCCAGATGAAATATGCCAAGACACTCCTGGAAAAGTATGGGATGTCAGATTGTAAACCAATGTCCACACCTATGGAAAAAGGTTTGCAACTATCTAGATTCCAGGATTCACCACAGGTAGATGGCACTCACTACAGGCAGCTTGTGGGGAGTCTCATTTACTTGACTTATACCAGACCAGATCTTTGCTTTGCTGTGAGCTATCTCGCCAGATTTATGCAGGAGCCGAAGAAATGTCATTGGATAGCAGCAAAGCATGTGTTGAGATATGTCCGAGGTACAGTTGACTTTGGTCTGGAGTATCAGAAGAACACTCAATTCTTCTTACGAGGATATACTGAGACTCGGACTATGCGGGATCCGTTGATGATAGGAAATCCACTTGAGGATATGTTTTTCATCTCGGAGTCGGACCTATCTCGTGGATCGCAAGAAAGCAAACTGCTGTTGTTGCTCTCTCCACCGAGGTGAATACCGCTGCGCGAGGAGGAGTGTGTGAAGCAATTTGGTTACGTCGCATTCTTGCGAGATATAGGGATTCTCAAGAAAACCTCCCATCATTCATTGTGGACAATCAAGGTGTGTTGAAGCTTGTGAAGAATCTTGTTTTCCATGAACGAACAAAGCATATTGAGGTCGAATGTCACTACATTCGTGAACAAGTCTTGAACCACCAAATTCAGCTCCAAGATCGCCCTCTACCGATTTTTAGGTCATAGATATTCTCACCAAGCCTCTCGGCAAGGTGAAGTTTGATTTGTTTAGGGGGTACATTTGTATGAGCAATGTATTAAGGGGGGGAATGTTAGCTAATTAATACATTTTAGTTAATGAACAGTTTCATAACTGTTTCTTTCACATGTTTCCTCCCTCGCAGCCTATTTAAAGGCGTCACTTTGTATCATTTTATATAGCAATACATACAATCTTCTGTGTGCGCCTATCAATTCTTTGGGTATCCTTGAAGTGTGAGTTTTCGGTTTAACTAACCAATTCTTATTTACCATTTTTGACCATCTCAAAGGATCTTCATCCCAAAATTGTTGTGTTGATTCTTGCATTATGTCAGCATTTTCTTCATACAATGGCACTTTCAACATCTCCTCCATGTGTTTGGGAGAGTTAAGCATAAGGGGTTCATTTCGTTGTTAAAGACTCCCCAACACTCAGGGTCATAGTGTTTGGCACATGCCAGAAAAAACTCAAGGACATTGTATTGCAACCGGAAATGTTGTCACTTGAGGTAAGCCACAACGATAGAGCCTTTTTGAGAAAACAATTTTTCCTTCCCTCCTAACCCTGTCGCAAAATTGGATCATATCCACATGGCCCATATTAGTATCTGAAATGTTATCGTATGTTGAGCTTATGGAAGATGTTGGGATTAATCCTTGATATGCATACTTGAGTGCCAATTTGTTAGAGCATTCTCCCATTGTGAATTTTTAAAGTATAAACCAAACGAAAGCACACACTGGGAAAGTGTCAGGGTATCAGTCTCTGAACTACCATAACCACAAGGACAAATACGAATCTTTAGTTATTATTTCCATTTTTTTTTTTAATAAAGTTGAGTAATTTCGGGTTACAATTTTGACAAAGTGGTAATATGAGCTCGAGCTCAGGTACGAGCTCAAGCTATACAATGAAATAGTGAGCTTGAGCTCGAATTACAAATTGGACCAAAATGCTATGAATTTTCCCTTGGAAACCGAGCTACCTCCAGACTTGGTGCAAATAGAAAATCATTCGATTCTTGAGGTCGAGCCCGATGGAATAGAATGGGTGAGGGTTAGTTTGTAAACCTAAAGTTTGAGATCGTTTGTATAGGCTCGGGATCAACTATCACCGGCCGCTTTGTGTTGGTGATCTTGGCCTATTGTTGGGCCTGTGCTTACCGTTGCGGGTTGTACATGTTCAGTTCGATGTGCAAGGTGGCACCGCTGAGGTGTTTGACTCCTTCGTAGTGTTTTCCATGCTTTTCACGTTCAAACATGGATCCCCTACAGAAATGTTGAGACGTTTATCTGTTCGTTGCAATGCCCGAACGTGGAGGCATATAACGTTTGTTGGCCCTGCGTGCTTGAGAGGAAAGATTGTGTGTTGGATCGGTGTTTTTTCTTGCTACCTCACTGTTATCCAAGCTCGTTCCCATTTCCTTGGGTAGGAAAAACGTGTTGATAGTTGTGTGGGTTGTTGTACCTTGACCTGCGTGGACCGTGTAGACAGCTGATACGTGGCTTGTCTGGCATAATAAAATTAAAGAAAAACAATTTTAATAAATAATATACGACATGCAGCATAAAGCAAAGACTCCAACTTGAGTCTTCTTCTCGTTATTCTGAGCTCAAGCTTCGTGCATGCTATATGGATCAGGCCTTAGCACGAACTGTACAGGGATCGGTCCAAAAATGAGAGTTAGGCCACACAATGTTCGAGTTTGTGAGTAAGAGAATTTCCAAGCACCCACCGAAGACCCCACGCACAAACCAGAAGCGTTTTACTGAACTCGAGCATAAATAAATGCCAAGCCAAGTCCGATTATAATGGGCTCTAGCCAGATTCAATAGTAAAGAGCTCAAGCTCCATTGTGTAGGAGGGATGTGAGAAAAACTAGAGTATTTGGGACTCGAACTTGAGCTCCCTTAAAAACCTACACACAAACCAAAAATGAAACCATACCTTGAATCGGGCTATGGGCATGAATTCAATATAACAAAATGATTTTGGCCCGATTTGATTTTGCACAGAGAAGGATGGTCTTGAGAAAATGATGAAGGATGGCTTCTGAAGCTTGTGATTCTGAAATGGAGACAACCACTTGGAACTTTCAAGGTTTCCTAGCTCTAGCCAATGCCTGTGCCAAGTTTCCGTGTGAAAGTTAAGGAGTGCCTGTGGAATGTGCTTTTCCTTCTTTTGGCTCTAGACATCTGCAAACTTTTCCTTCTTCTTCGTCTTCCAAATTTCTCTCACTTCTACAATTTCTTGTAATTGTCTTCTTATTTTCTTCTTGGATGATGGAAGTGGAATTATAATTTCCCACGGCAATTAAATGCCCACGTGGAGAAAATGAGAAGCTTCTCCCAATTTTTCGAACAAACTTTTATGAGGATTAAATCAATATTTATTAATTTAAAAACCCTAAAATTTAATAAATTTAATTTATTAAATAAAAGGTAAAATATTAATTAAATAATTAAAACACCATTTATCACATGAAGGAGGACCTCTTAACCGAAATAAGTGAAACAAAGGCCAACACGATAAAAACAAATGACTACGATGAAGATGATAAACCATGAAAAGGACACTTTTAATTTCATGTTATAATTTTGTGTAGACAATTTTTTTATAACAACGCACTTAAGAAGTTCAAAAGTATGATAGTTTTACACTCAAATGTAAGAGACTTCATCATGGGAACAAAAATCAGTGAGAAAAGAGCAAGATGGGTGACCAAAATCATGGAGTTTGATGTGACTATCAAATCTAAAAAGTGGTTAGAGGTAGCGTGCTCGCAAACAAATTGTAAAGGATGCACAGAATGATAAAGAAACTTCATTGTTTATGAATGAAGAACTTTTATGCTATTTGAAACAGAATGGTGATCCTAAGCGTGCATATAATGGATGGTGATTAACAAAAATAATATACCTAAAGGGGTATTTAGGGTTCTAATGTTAATCTAAATAGGAGGACTAAAACATTGTATAAATGAGCTAAACACAAGTAAATAATAGTAAACTAACATGCTAAAATGATGTAAAGTAAATGCACAATAAGATCTAGTGGAAATAAACCTAAAATACATTAGGGGTAGGGAAATGACTTAGTTGATTCATGCAGATCTGTCGCAGTTGTCACGAAGCGAAACTAGAACCCGAATGTGCAGATGATAACTTAGGGACCTTGCGAAGGGTAGATCTGGACTATCTGAAGTGACACATGTGCATGGGAGTGTACTTAGGGCACCCCGAGGTGCTCGAGTGTCCAGATTCGTGGTGTTGTGAACTATGCAAGGACTCAGGAACTATGTTCAACAATGTCGTAACTAGGCTTGAAACCCTACCTGTCTGTCACACTAGATTCGTTGAATTATTTTTATGACACCCTACACATGAATAAGAAGAAGGGGTTAGACTAACCTCAACTTCCAAACTGGTAGACTTATCGTTGAGTGTTGCACTACACACATGACCTTGATGTAGTTATGGCGAGTGCGTGTATTATTGTGCCCTAGGTGTTCTCATATCATTCACACTTTGTGTAGTAGCGAGCTATGATAGCTATAGAAGATGTAGAATGTAGAATATAATAGATAGAATCCCTCCTCTAAGAATGTGTGAGTGGATGTGATGCAGACTTTTCTAGCTAGAATGTATGGAGCTATGTGGATGGAGATGGTGCAATGGATGCAGCCCTAGATGGAGTGATAGTAGTGATAGGATGTAATGACCTAGGACCCTCATTATGGTCTTATAAGATTTATATTTATAGGGCTCTCAAGTTTGATTTCATAATTAATCCCGACAATGCCAACTGAGGAAAAGATAAAGGAGACCAATGGCTAGAAGTGACCCAAAAAGGAGTGAAAGAGGTTAAACATAGAGAGGGGCACCCAAGGTGGGACCAGTGGTTCCTCGGGGCACCCCAAAGATACTCGGTAGGGCGCCGGAATCGGGGCTAGAATATAGGGAAGTTGCGAAATAGGTTGATAAGTATCGATAAATATGTGGTAAAGAATAATTAAAACATAAAACAAAGATAGTAAAAAGGTGAGATTAATTGGTACTTTGTACACTTGAGAACCTTCTAAATAGTAGTATAAGATCTGGGCTAAATATTTTCTAATGTGCAATATTTGTGTCTATATTTGCCCCCACTTTATGTTAGTGAGCGAAAAAAAAAATCTAGTAACATAAAGTAGTAAGAGAAATGTACCTGAAATCCATGCAGAGTGTAGAAGAAAGTGCATCGATGGAATAGACTTAAACGTGGAGTGTGGGTTCTAAAGATGAAAAATGTAAATAATAGTGATGAGAATGAACCGAGGGAAAAATGCATGCATAAAGCTACTACATGTGCATGGATGTACTTGCATGGTTAGTATGGAAAGTACCATCGTGGTGTGTTATCATTGTCTCTGTCACTATTTGTTATTGTTTCTCCCAATTTGATCGCTTGTTTCTCATACATTGGACTGCAAGGAGAAAACGCTAAAGTAGTCAAATATGTATGTATGTATGTAAAAATGTCATGTAAAGTACGCAAATTTAAATTATGCTAGAATAGAAAGTGTAACTATAAAATTGGAACATGTGCACTGATCCATGTCGAGAGAAAAGGTTTAGAAGTATATCATGTGATGTCATGAGTTTTTCAAGTGATCTCATGCCACCCGGGTCAAGAAGTGTAGGGAGGAAATGCTCAAAGTGTCCTCCAAATCTAACCACTCGCTACAATTTGTTGAACAGATATTTGTAATGCACTATTTTTTTGGGTGATCCAACACAACCTGGAAGGATAAGTGTAGAGAGGCCACCCAATGTAACCCCTGAGCCTGTGACTGCTCTCGTAAAATTCCTGAAGGACACCATGTCCTATTAAGACCATTGTTTATGGATTTCGGTAAGATTTAAAATCACTTGTTGTGTATGGAGTTTGGTCTGATTTGAACTCACTCGCTTTGACGTGAAACGGTGTAAGGAAATTGTGTTAGTAGAAAACCATAGTGATGCCCCCCTCTTTGGAGGTACATGTGACGACCCTGGAAGGCGAATGCAGCCCCAAAAGAGGACCAATCAGACTCGACCTGTAAGTAACTCAACCCTATGGGGAGGAAGGAAAACACTTGGTAGATACCAAGGCACACACAAAAAAAGATGGCTAGCCAATACAAGTGTTATTCGAACACATACATGCAAATAATTGTAAAAATGCAAATAGTATAGAAAAACTTCTAAATACAAAGAGTGTAAACACGCAAGAAAACAAAGAGACCACACAAAGTGGGTTTCAAATATGGGACATCACTCATGATGTTGCAAGACATGCAAAAGCCATCATACCGCAAACAATAATCAAGTGTGCACGCAAACAAATGGAAAATCCCACGAGATAATGGAAAAAAAGCATACAAGTATAAATACAAGTAGTCATGGGAATATGTAGTCCTGCAAAACAAGTGTTGCACATGAGACACTCGTTAGCATGTTAGGATGATAACCAATATGTCAAAAATGTGTATGAGCAAGTAGTAAAATATGCTAAGTAAAAAATGAAACAATAGACCTGTATAAGTCAGATGTGGATGCCCCAAAGTGACTAATATAGTAAGGATAGAAGGCGAACATCGATGCCGCGTGTAGATTCCTCGTATCTACGATCACACTAGAAAAGGCGTGAAAGTGCATGTGTGTATGATAATGACATATAGGAAAGCAAGCTAACATGTGTAATAGAATGAGCATGCAAAACACTAGTAAGCAAAAGTAAATGCTACTAAGACAATGCAATATGCGGTGGATGGATGGAATGGAATGCAATATGGAATGATAGGAGAAACATGCCCCTTGAGTGTATAGAAGTGTATGTAGTGAGGTTCATTTTGTTTTCCCTCTCAGTAGTCAAGAATGAACCGTAAACGAGAGTGTGTCATCAGGAAATGGTCGAGTAGTGTTGGTTGTGTCTAGCAGATGTGCTGCGATGAGTGTGTATGTGTAGTGGTGATGAAATGCGACATGGGGAGAAGATGTGCGTGAACCCTATAGCTGAAGCGTATATCACAACTTTGTTGATCGAGGAGTGATGATTTATCCCTAAGCATATATCACTATAAGATGAACATATGGGAATGCGTCATATAAAAAGTTTGTGTGGACCCTATATCCTAAGATTATACCACAACTTGGTTGGATGGAGTGATGATTTAGCCCTAAGCATATATCACTATAAGATAAGAGGGTGGTGATAAGATGTATAGAAATATGCGTGTGGACCCTATAGCCTAAGCATATACCACAATGTGTTTGAATGGGTGAGTGATGATTTAGCCCTAAGCATATATCACTATAAGATGAAATGGATGGGAATGCGACATATATAAAGGTGTGTGGACCCTATAGCCTAAGCATATACCATGACTTGGTTGAATAAGGGAGTGATGATTTAGCCCTAAGTTTATATCATGACATGATGGGTGATGAGGGTGCATGAAGTGTAGATAAGAATGGGATAGGTAATGAAGGTGGTGATTTTAGCACTAAGTGTAGACCACTATGTGGTGAATAAGGCGAGGGTGGTGATTTAGCCTAAATTGTATACCACTAAGATAAATGAGGAGGTAATGGAATGTCGTATAATAGGGTAATAGAGTAGGTGATGATAAGATGTAAGATGATAATGAGAAATTGAGTAGAAGAGTGGTGATTTAACCTAAGGTGTATACCATTATGTGATTATGGGTATGAGTGAGGATAGATCCTAGTGATCAGTAAACTCTTCAACTTTGGAATTATCCACGTAATCACAATTAATCATTCGTGCTCTACTTTCTACTAGAAAATAACAAAGATAGCTAGTGAATGAATTATACTTGTGCTTAGAATCAACAATTTGTAGAAAGGGAAAGAATATAGACTCATACACCAACAATTTTATCTTGAAAACCTCTAGAGGAGGAAAAACCATTCGGGAAGGGAAATTTCTCTTTCTTCCCACTTTTATCGGCTAATTCAATAATAACTACAAAAATTACAATAAGTATGAAAGAGAAGTAGGTAATATCTCACACTTCCTCCCAGTTTCTTACTCGACTCAATTACTCCTTGTTTTTACAAATCACAATTCCAACACTAAGAGCTTCCTAATCACTTGCTTCATGCTTCGATGCCTTTGTTCTCTTCCATAACATGCATTTATAGTCTTTCTCATGTTCTCTCGTGCCTTTGGATAATGGGAAAATTCATGCGAAAAAGAGACATGGACACCCTTTGGAATTCTCGGGACTGTTCCATAATTTATTTTTCTGTCTGCAAGATCCATAACCGCCACCAAATGCATACCGGCGGAGGGGTGGCAGCTTCTGTAACCACCGCCTACACATGTGGCTGAGGTCCTATCACTAAACAGATAAAACCTCCGTGTATATTTTTTTTTCTTCTTCATGTTGTCTCGATTTGATAAAGTAGAGTCATTTTGGATCCCTATGGATCACCTAGAGAATTGGTCATCGGTGCACGATAAATGTGGTATGGTGATATGTCACTTGTAGGTAAGGTCCATTTGATTCGTAAACCCTCCGTAGTAGAATATGGGTGAGGAACTAGAGTGTGTCATAGGGTGGTGAGTGTGGCTCATAGAACAATGTAGTGTAGATGACCAAGGTAGGTGAATGTGTGGCGTAGGAAATGCAATGTAGTGTGTGGGTGGGTAGAAATAGAATGTGTACCGATGAGAGGCGAAACTAGACCCAAGTATAAGTAAATATAGTGTAGGGATGTAGGATAGATAGGGGCTATGAATGCAATGTGGGCAAGAAAGTTGTAATGAAATGATTTTGTAGATAGGAATAAAATGTGTAATGATGATAGATAAAATGAGACCCAAGTATAAGGAAATCTATATTAGCGTGTAGAATGTATAAGATGTATGGAATATAGAGAAAACTAGACTCATATATGATGATGAATAGTGTAGTGTGTATGAGATAGCATGTGTGGGGAAAATAAAATGTCTCATCTTATTGAGGATCCCAACAATGCATACTATGAGGTATTGTACACAAGTGTTGATCTAGATAACTTTGTGGGATTTGTTGATGGAAAGGAGCACAAGATTGAAGAATGAAAATGCCTTGAACAAACAGGTTCTCCTTGGACACTATTGGTTGATGGAGCCTGCTCCAAGTTTGGGAATGGTGTTGGTGTTGTTCGCTTTCTCCGTGCTAGAAAAAAGTTATTTTTCTTTCAAACTCAACTTTGAGTGCACCAACAACATTCTTTGAGTATGAGGCACTATTGTTGGGTTTAAGAATTGCTTGGAAATATGGTTTCAAGGACATCATTGTCAAAGGAGACTTAGAATTAATAGTAAAACAAGTCAAAAAATTGTATGCCATAAAGAATCAACGAATGAAACAAAGACAAGCATGCGGTTTGGGATTTCATTGAGATGTTTGATTTATTCAACATTGTGCATCATGATAGGAAGTTCAATAACTTAGTAGACAAAATTTTAGTGTTGGGGTATCGGTTTGACAATTATACAATGTCCCCATACCGTGAATATGAGGTTGAGTTGTTGACAAGACCTTCTGTCCCTGACAACATTAAGCATTGGCAGGTTTTTGATGATGATGCTCAAATCAAAAGTTTTCGTAGAACAAGGGAGAGTTTGTTGGTCAATGCATTGATTTGAAGCCAATGGTATGCATACAACATATGGAAAGACCAATACCATCCCTAAAGGGCTAGTTGCTCTTGAGTCCAATTTTGATAATGTTGATCACATTATTAATAGATGCATGGCATCCTCAAGGGATATTGAGGAGCATGCCCTTGGCACAAAGGAGAAGTCAAGGAAAATTTGGTTAGGCAGCAATCTCAAAGCAAGGAGGAGAAGCAGTCATACATCTAATTGTTGAAAAAATACCAAGATTGCATGGCTTGGACCTATTCTCGAACTAAAATCATACAAAGAGGACTGTTTCAACATGAGATTCCCTGGAGTCTAATGCAAAGTTGTTCAGAAGAAACAGAGGTCCATCAATCCACTCTTATCCCTCAAAATGCAAGAAGAACTCAAGAAGATGAGAGATGGAGGGATTATTCATCCCACAAGGTATTCCTCCTAGGTTACAAACCTAGTACTAGTCAGTAAAGAAAATGTTGAAATCAGGTTGTGTGTGGATTTCAGGAATCTAAACAGAGCATCAATGAAGGATAATTATCCTTTACCAAATATGGAGAACATGCTGCAGTTAGTGAATGGTTCTGATTTGTTTTCCACCTTGGATGGTTTCTCTGGTTATAACCAAGTTGTGGTGAAAGAATCGAAAGGATCAAGAAAGCCTTCACTACTCCTTGGGGGACCTATGTTTATGTCAGGATGCCCTTTGGTCTGATGAATGTTGGAGCCACCTTTCAAAGAGCAATGGATGTTTCTTTTGTTGGTTACATCAATGAGTTTATTGTTGTCTACCAGGATGATGTGACTGTGTTTTCTAGAAAGATAAGTGACCACTTGTTACACTTGGAGAAGATGTTGATAAGATGTAGAGAATATGGCATCTCACTCAATCCAAAGAAATGCCATTTTGGAGTGTAGAAGGAAAAGTTGCTTGGTCACATAGTGTCACAAGAAGGGGTGATGATTGATCTAGAAAGAGTAGAGGCCATCAGCAAGGTCCCAATCCCAAGAACCAAGAAAGGAATTCAGTCTTTCTTTGGGAAGATAAACTTCATTAGAAGATTTATATCAAACTTTGTTGAATTGACCATTCCAATCACTTCCATGCTGAAAAAGGACCAGGTCATCAAGTGGGAGGAGGCTTCCATCCAAGATTTCAATGGGATTAAAGAGGCACTAAAGCATGCACCTGTTCTAGCAGCTCCAGATTATAAGAAACCCTTTCAACTATTCTCTTTTGCTTCAGAGAACACTATTGCTTTTGTCTTACTGTAGAAAGATGATGAAGGAGTGAGAGGCCCATTGATTTTTTCAAGTAAGGCATTGTAGGGGCTAAGCTAAAGTACACTATCATGGAAAAGTAGGCATTTTCCTTGGTAAAAGCAACAAAGTTTATTAGACCTTACATTCTAAGTTCTAAAGTGGTTGCTTATGTTCCCCACACCATGGTGAAGGACATCTTTTCGAGATGGAAGTCTCAAGAAAAGGATGTTGGTGGGTGAACAAGTTGTAAGAATATGACATGGATATCCAAACCATGAAGTTGGTGAGAGGTTTGGGCCTGGCTAAGCTTATGGCTGAGAGCAACTTGCAAACTATTGAGGTAAATGAGGTAGAAGAAGAAAGGGCAGATGTATTTCAAACATTGATGAATTCTGAGTGGTATAAAGATGTAATATTTTATCTCAAACATTTGAGCTACCCTGAGCACTTAAGTAAGAACCAAAAGAGAGCCCTTAAGTTGGATTCCCAAAAATATGTCATCACTGATTATGGGTTAGCTTGGAAGAACCCAAAGGGAGTCCTCTTAAGGTGCATTACTGAAGAAGAATCCCCAAGATAATTGTTGATCTCCATGGAGGATTTTGTTATTGCAAGTGTCACAACTCTCTTCAAGGATACAACCTTGTTAGTTAGAAGATGTGAGAGTTTCCATCACTTCTCTGGATGATTGAAAGCTTCAAGCTCCCTTCCTTTGCAGCTGTATCAATTGAATCTCCATTCAAGCAATGGGGAATGGATTTCATTGGTGAGATTTCAGACCCTTCAAGTGTTGGCCATAAGTGGATTCTTGTAGTAACTGATTATTTTACTAAATGGGTGGAGGAAATCCCCACTAAGAAGGCAACACACCAAGTTGTCATGGACTTTGTGCTGAATAACATCATCTGCAGGTTTGGGGTACTAGTCAAGATTATTGCTGACAATGCCATGAGCTTTAGAGCTAAACCTTTGGTGGGAATGTGCAAATAATATGGGATCAACTGACATATACCTCTAATTACAATCCCCAAGGAAATGGACAAGCTAAGTCCAATAATAAAAATTTGTTGAAGATCATCAGAAGAACATTGGAGCAGAACAAGAGAAAGTGGGGTGAATAGTTGAAGTTTGTTATTTGGGAAGATAGGATCACTGTCAAGAGGGTTACTGGAAAGAGTCCATTTGAGTTGGTATATGGGACTTAGGCCCTACTACCTCTTCATATGTAACTATCTTCATATCAGTTTATGCAACAACTGAAAGATCAAGAGGTAGTCCTTATGATGCTCGCATTAACCAGATTGTTGAGCTTGATGAAGAGAGGAGGACATCCCACCAAAGGCATGTAAAGTTCAGAGAGAAACTGAAGAATTTATTTGACAAGAAGGTCACTCCTAGAGCTTTTAATGTTGGAGATCTTGTGCTGCTATGGGATAGTAGACATGAAGATAAGGGCAAGCATGGAAAATTTGACTCATTATGGATGGGCCCTTACTCCATTGATATCAGGAATTGTGAACATACCTTCTTCTCTAAGGACTTAGATGGTGAACTGCTCAAGTTTCCTATCAATGGCAGGCATTTGAAGCATTTCTTGGATTGATGCCCTCAATCAAGGTAAAATCTTGTGTAGTGATTTATAGTTTGTTATTTGTTTCTCTGTCTTTGGTGATTTTGCTCGTTATGCTCCTCGGTGTCCTGTTTTTGCTGGTTTCTCTATTTATTTTTTAAGATGGCTTTGTTTCTTTACTCGTAAGATGACTTGCCATTTTTAATCTATTCCTAGGTCGTAGATCACTTATGGGTCCATGGTTTTCTCCTTGTTTCTTTGTTCCTCTAGGAAAAGGTCTGTAATTTGGGTCTCTCATTCTCTGTTCATCTAAAAACTGGGTTCTCCCATGTTTTCCATTCTCCATGGTCAGGATTTGTCTTCCTTGTTTTCATTTCTACCCTAAATACTTGAAGAAAATGAATGGATGTATCTCTGAGAAACATATTTGAGCCTTATAACATTTCTAATTTCTCTTTCCTTGGAGAAATTTTCATTTTGGGCTCGAATGATCATTTTTCTGTATTTTATAGTTTGACGGGCATTTCTCCCGTCAAATTTACATCCTTGCATCGACAGGGGATGTGGCACCTTTTTTGGTTGGACATGGCTCAGCTGGGTACTTCAAAAATTTCATGGAAAGCCTCAACTTAAAATGTGTCCACGTGGAGGAACGACGCTCATTTGAAGATCTACTTTTTGGTTTGGCCTTGGAGTAGCGCCAAGAGGACACGTGGAGGTTTTTCAACTACTTTTCCCGGACTTAAAATTTTTATTCTTGTAGCTGTATAGCTTTGAGGAACAAGGACACATGGCGAGCTCACCCTCATTCAGGGTCTCCGCTTTGGGCACCATCTTGAAATTACGCACCATGAGAAACGTGGAGGAACCACACATGTTTGGGACCGGCCCTTGAGTTTCATTTTAAAGAAGCACCAGGATGACACGTGGAGGCCTCCACTCACTTTGCATTTTTCTTAGACTTTTCAATGGCCAAAGGAGACTTCCTCGGAGCATGACACATGGCGCCTTCCGCTGAGCTTCAAGCATTCAAACAAACTTTTCTGAACAAGACACATGGTGAGCCGCGCTCATTCAAGGTATCAAATTTTTGGGACCATCTCAAGGTGTGCCATGGTGACATGTGGTAGTTTGAAAAGTCAAAGGGGGGGAGGTAGACCATCGAGGAAATTTGGATTTTTTGCCCCTTGACATGCAAATGACTAAAAACATCAAAATGGCCCACAAGCCCGATAAAGGAAAGGGTCAAAGCTTTGCTTGGTCAAAATGAGGGAGGTGTGGACTCGGGGGAAATTTGGAAAATTTCCTTTTGGGAGAAAAGGAGTTAAAAATTAAAAAAATGGCCCCACTGGACCCATTGAGAAATAGTCAATATTTTGCCTCGATCAAATGGAAGGGAGAGTATGTGGGAAAACTTGGAAAATTTTCCTTTTCCAAAAAGAGGAGTAAAATGGTAGAATTTATCCATGGTTCCACGGGGCCCACCTTAGGACACGTGTCAGGCTCATTTCCGAGGGCGAGAGGTGGAGAAAAATGGAAATTTTTTTCCATTTTCCAAAAGTTGTAAAAAGTCAAAGGAAGCCCCCAGTCTATTTTTAAGTTTGAATCTTCCACGTGGATGGCCCAAATTCAAAGTAAAGATCAATGGTAGCTGAGAGTCTAAATCTGATTTTCCCCCATTTTTTTGAAACACACCTGGAAGTGTGAGTCTTCATGATTTCTTGGTATTTCCTACATGCCAAGAAGAGAGGGGAGTTAATGTTGATATCTGAGTTTGGTGGGAAGATCTGGAAGATGTCTTTCACCATTAAAATGGTCTGACTATCGTGCTCGATCGATTTTCTATTTTTCTTCTCCCAAGCATGCAAGGAGCTAGATTTGATAGATTAGGGGTGGAAGTGGTTGGAAAATTGAAGAAAGAGTGATCTACTAGAGGAAGGAGTTGAATGTGGGAGATATTGATGAGATCTGCCCCCTCGAGCACTGGTGACTTTTTTAGATTTGATTCTGAGAATCATGATCAAAATCATGGCAAGCACTGGTGCATTAAACTTTTTTTGCTTTTGGGGAAGAAGGGGCTCTATTGTAAATGTTATAAATGGCACAAATTTTTTGTGCAAAAGGTTGGAGGTTGGAGTGTTAGAGGTCGAAGAAAATTCCCAAGAGGAAAATTTGACAAAGCCCATCTTTTGAGAATCCATTTGAGAAACTAGGTTATCTCTTTTTGTATTAAGTTTTATTGTGTCAAGGTGGTTGCAAGTGTACAACCATTGACAAGCTTTGAGACTATTCTAGAAACTTTCCCCTGCTAATAGATTTAATCAAATTTGAGTTATTCTATGTTGTCTTGAGAAAATGTGTTTGTTTTATTTTTGAATGTATGCAAGTAGTTTTTTTTTTTTTATTGCAATCTTGTATTAAAATCTGATTCAATCACACATGCCTCAATCCTTGTGATAGTTTAGTGGCATCTGCAATTTCATTTCTTAGAAGAGCTTTCATTTGGGATTGGAATAAATGATTTAAAATCACTTTTCTTTCATTTGTTGATAGAGATTGTCTGTAAGCCTGGGTGTACCTTAGGCATGATTTGGCTTAGATCTTGATGCTTTGTTGGATTTTCTAACTCGAGCCTTCATGATAGAATCTCAAAGATTGTGTGAAAGAGTGCTAATCTGGGCCTCCATTAAAGCACATATTCTAGTTAAAGAAACATTTTAGCTATTTTGTGGCATTTTGTTGGTTTAACCTTCCATTTTGTAAGATTCCTCAAGGATTTGGTGAATCAAGTTCACCTTCCCCACCTCCCACCAAAAATTCATTCAAAAACAACCAATCCTACCATACTACCCTTGTTTGTCATGTGTATGTATACAAATGCATAATCTTTATTACCAAAACATGCAAAAGCAATCAGGGTCTCAAATGTCTTTAGTAACCTTTTCCTTGTTGTGAAAATATCTCCATGATCTGGAAGTGACAACTCGTGAGAGTTAGATTTGGTGTGTTGATATTTTCCCAAGGTCTTCTCTATAAAATTTATGCAAAAGAAGGATTTATCATTGTTCTTCAATAAAAAGAGGTTACAAAATAGGTTCTCTTACCTTGGTTGAAAGGCACAACCTAAAATAGTGAGGATAGATCAAATCCTCTTAAGGGTGCTATCCATTTCTCCACATTTGAGTGACTAAAAGGGCTAGTTAGATCTCATCCCAGCTACAAAATGACTCATCATGATCTATCTATCTACTCTCTAAGTTTCTGTCAAAATCCATGATGATTAAATTTGTACCAACACTTTGAGGGAGAAATAAATTTGGGTACCAAAACTAATTTAATTTTACTATTAGCATACTATTTATTTGGGGACCTAGATTCAAAATCAAAACACAGTAAAACACTGGTAAAACACTTCTTGTATGCTCCAAGTGTTGTGTGCAGTTCTTTCAGTTTTCACACCTAGTGCACTAGCTTTCATTTGATAAATCTGGGTAAAGAAAGGTTAGAATCTTTCCATTTCTAGTTTCTAGCATTGACAGACATTTGACAGATCATATTTAGTGCATTTGCACAACTAAGGTGGAAATCCTTAGTGGTGACTCCCTGTTGATTTGATTTTAATGAGTACCAAGTGTCTTAAAACTCTATCAAAGTCAGATTTGTTACTAATATTTGCAAAGATGGAAGGAAGAAGATCTTTCTTTGCTAGGGATCCTACTAGGACATTGTTTCCAAGAGCTAGGAAAAGCAAAATCAGAAGGAAGAAAATCCTGAGAGAGTTGTTGGAGATCAGCAGACAAGAAGAGGGATCTCCATTGATGAAAGTGATCAGCCTATCATTGAAGACTGCCATTCAAGTGACTCTGAATCAGGTAGCCTCTTTGTGGAATTGAATTCTCTAGCTGGAGAGGGGCCTTCATTTGATTTTGAAAGGTTTGCTTCACATTCTGCACCTATATCTTTTCTGAGGTTGATAGAGATTTCCAAGAGACAAGGCCTTTGGGGATATCCATTTTGAAAATTATACTCTCTGTGTTCCAAGGACCTCTAGCCCCTCATCAATTTGTCACCCCTCCAAGGTCACCTCCTCAAATCAACATGGCCTTACCCCCACCCAGACCCCCTTTTTTGTAAACACCTTTGGACCTATAAATTTTGTGGGAATGGCTGGATATCCAAATGCAGTGCCTCAAGATGTAAGGAACAGAATGCCAAAGTTCCAAGGAAACAATGTTATTACTGGTGATCAACATCTAAAGCTTTTTATCAATATGATGGAAGATTTTGAGATTGAACATGAAGATGTATATATCAAGTTGTTTATCCATACCTTGGAAGAGGATGCTAGGGACTGGTATAAAGCATTTCTAGATAACTCTATTGATTCTTGGACTGAGATGAGCAATGCATTTAGATTGCAATATGGTGATAGAATTGACCCTAGGTTTCTTTTGACAGAATTTGAAAACATCAAAAAGAATCCTAATGAGTCAGTACATGATTTCAACACAAGGTTTAATAAGACCTTGAGGAGATTTCCTATTAGGATAAGGCCATGTGATGAGTCATGTTTGATCAAATATACTGATGCATTTGATAAAAAGGCTGCATATTATTTAAGAGACAAAAACCCCACAAATTTGAGGTAGGCCTTCACCATGGCTTTGCAAATAGAGAACAATATCAAGGCAATTGGAAAGCCTCCAAAGAGGGAGGGTGTAAAGTTGGTTAACCTAGAAAAACCCCAAACAAGCAAGGCTACTGATTTGGAAGAAGTTGTGAAGACTTTGGCAAGGGGTATGTCAAAGAAATTTCCTACAAACTAGCCCGGGATGAGAAAGGAATTGGGCAGAGCTCACAAGGTCAACACAAGCAACAAGGCCAAGATAAGTTCACAAATCACCAAAGATCTGATGATGAGGCAAGGGACCTATTGGATTTGGAAATAGATAGTCCCAAGCTAGGGATAATAGAATGGTACCTGATCCTTTGGCTGCCAGAGAGTTGTTGTGGAGGAGACAAATGTCATTGATTGGTGTGACAAATGTTTCATGCCTCATGCTCCTTGTGAAGAAGATCAGCAAGAAGAAGAAGAAGTTGATGATAATGATGATGATGTCTGCATGATGGGTTGCTCCACAAGCTCACAACAAGGGGAAACTTCAACTGAGGTGATAAGTGCCCGGACTGCTGCCACTTTTTGGGACTGCATTCATAGGGTACCTATTCTTCTCTCTCTCTCATACTTTAGAAGTAGATATTGTACAAGCTTTTGAATTTCCCAATAATGACTTTGAATATTTAAGGGCTTTAATGATAAAGAAGTATGATGGAGGAATCCCCTATGAGGAAGATAGATACAATTGATGAATGAATGTTGTGGCTCAAGAGAAGGAATATAACACAAGAAGTAAGGTTGTCAAAGGGGCAGGGCCTCAAGCCAAGCCAAAAGCTCCCTTACTTTCAAACATTCCTAAAGAGGCTCCTAAGAAAGATGCACTTGCCAAAATCCCTGTAGTTCCAAACAAAAATCATACCCCTCCTCATGCCCAAGTTGTCAAAAATCTGTACCACCTAATGAGTGTGTTGGCTTTCCTTCCAATACTGCCTTGCCAAAGAATGTCCCATATGATATTGCCCAAGTTTTAAGTCAAATCAAAGTCTTTGTTCCAATTTTTGAGTTGCTTAGGATTCCTGAGCACAAAAAGAGAGCATTTGAATACTTGGGGTTGAAAGAAGAGAAGACTGCCCTAGGTAGAAACATAAACATTGTGGAGACTCCCCAATCATTGAAGAACTAGAAGCACCACCAGCATTAGAAGAGCTAGATGAACCACCTGAGGTCTATTTGGGGACATCCTTGGTGGACTCTCAGATGAATGTGGATCCATTCTTCACCACTTTGATCATTAAGGATAGATTATTGCATAACTGCATGTTTGACTTAGGGGCATCATGCAATGTCATGCCTTTGGAAGTCATGAATGAGCTAAACATCAAAGTGACAACAACATATGGGAAGTGCACTACCATGGACTCCAGAGAAGTGCTAGTAGTGGGATGTGTGAAGGGTTTGGTGGTGCAACTTGCAGCAACTTACCCAGGTAAAAATTTAAAACTTGATGTTGTCATTGTTGACTGCCCAACCAAGTGGGGCATGCTACTGTCAAGAAAATGGGCTGCAAGTGTTGGTGGGAGTGTCCAAATGGATATGTCCTATGCCACCATTCCAATTGAGGGCAGCCTTGTCAGGTTGTATGGGGAAAAGAAAATGTTGCATCTTATTGAGGATCCCAACAATGCATCCTATGAGGTATTGTACACAAGTGTTGATGCAGATAACTTTGTGGGATTTGTTGATGGAAAGGAGCACAAGATTGAAGAATGCAAGTGTGCCTTGAACAAATGGGCTCTCCTTGGACTCTATTGTTTGATGGAGCTTGCTCCAAGTTTGGGAATGGTGTTGGTGTTGTTCTACTTTCTCCAGGTCAGGAAAAATTTGTTTTTTCCTTCAAACTCAACTTTGAGTGCACCAACAACATTGTTGAGTATGAGGCACTGTTGTTGGGTTTAAGAATTGCTTGGAAATATGGTGTCAAGGACATCATTGTCAAAGGAGACTAGAATTAATAGTAAAACAAGTTAGAAAATTGTATGCCACAAAAATCAATGAATGAAATAATACAAGCATGTAGTTTGGGATTTCATTGAGATGTTTGATTCATTCAACATAGTGCATCATGATAGGAAGTTCAATGACTTGGCAAACAAGCTTGCAGTGTTGGGGTCTCGGTTTGACAATTGTACAATGTCCCCATATTGTGAATATGAGGTTGAGGTATTGACAAGACCTTTTGTCCCTGACAACATTAAACATTGGTAGGTTTTTGATGATGATGCTCAAATCAGAAGATTTCTACAAAACAAGGAGATTTTCTGATCAATGCATTGATTTGGAGCCAATGGTATGTACAACAGAGGGAAAGGAAACCTTGTTTGGCAAGGGCATCATCCAACTAAAGACCAATACCATTCCTAGAGGGCTGGTTGCTCTTGAGTCCAATTTTGATAATGTTGATCACATTATTAATAGATGCATGACAGCCTCAAGGGATATTGAGGAGCATGATCTTGGCACAAAGGAGAAGCCAAGGAAAATTTGGTTAGGAAAGTAATCTCAGCAAGGAGGAGAAGCAGTCATACATCCAATTGTTGAAAAATACCAAGATTGCATGGCTTGGACCTATTCTGAACTAAAAGCATACAGAGAGGACTGTTTCAACATGAGATTCCCTTGGAGTCTAATGCAAAATCCATTCAGAAGAAGAAAAGAGGCCCATCAATCCACTCTTATCCCTCAAAATGCAAGAAGAACTGAAGAAGCTAAGAGATGGAGGGATTATTCAGCCCACAAGGTATTCTTCTTGGGTTGCAAACCTAGTACCAGTAAGAAAGAAAAATGGTGACATCAAAGTTATGTGTGGATTTCAGAATCTAAATAGAGCATCAATGAAGGATAATTATCCTTTACCAAATATGGAGAACATGCTGTAGTTAGTGACTGGTTCTGAGTTGCTTTCCACCTTGGATGGTTTCTCTGGTTATAACCAAGTTGTGGTGAAGGAATCAGAAAGGATCAAGACAACCTTTACTACTCCTTGGGGGACCTATGTATGTCAGGATGCCCTTTGGTCTGATGAATGTTGGAGCCACCTTTCAAAGAGAAATGGATGTGCTTTTTTGCTGGTTACATCAATGAGTTTATTGTAGTTTATCAAGATGATGTAACTGTATTTTCTAGAAAGAGAAGTGACCACTACTACACTTGGAGAAGATGTTGATAAGATGTAGAGAATATGGCATCTCACTCAATCCAAAGAAAGTGCCATTTTGGAGTGTAGAAGGAAAAGTTTCTTGGTCACATAGTGTCACAAGAAGGAGTGATGATTGATCCAGAAAGAGTAGAGGCCATCAACAAGGTCCCAATCCCAAGAACTAAGAAAGGAATTTAGTCCTTCTTTGGGAAAATAAACTTCATTAGAAGATTCATATCAAACTTTTTTGAGTTGACCATTCCAATCACTTCCATGCTAAAGAAAGACCAGGTCATCAAATGGGAGGAGGCTTGCCATCCAAGATTTCAATGGGATTAAAGAGGCACTAAAGCATGCCTGTTTTTAAGCTCTAGATTATAAGAAGCCTTTTCAACTATTTTCTTTGCTTCGAGAACACTATTGCTTCTGTCCTGCTATAGAAGGATGATGAAGGGGATGAGAGGCCAATTCTTTTTTTCAGTAAGGCCTTGCAGGGGGCTGAGCTAAAGTACACTATCATGGAAAAGTAGGCATTTTCCTTGGTAAAAGCAACAAAGGTTTTTAGACCTTACATTCTAAGTTCTAAAGTGGTTGCTTATGTTCCCCACACCATGGTGAAGGACATCTTATCAGAGATGGAAGTCTCAAGCAAAAGATGTAGGTGGGTGAACAAAATTGCAAGAATATGATATGGATATCCAAACCACAAAGTTGGTGAGAGGTTTGGGCTTGGCTAAGCTTATGCTGAGAGAAACTTGCAAACTATTGAGGTAAATGAGGTAGAAGAAGAAAGGGTAGGTGTTTTTCAAAATTGATGAATTTTGAGTGGTATAAAGATGTAATTTTTATCTCAGACATTTAACTACCCTGAGCATTTAAGTAAGAACCAGAAAAGAGCCCTTAAGTTGGCTTCCCAAAATATGTCATCACTGATTATGGGTTAGCTTGGAAGAACCCAGAGGGAGTCCTCTTAAGGTGCATTACTGAAGAAGAAGCCCCCAAGATAATTGTTGATCTCCATGGAGGAGTTTTGTGGGGGGAATTTTTTCTGCAAGAGTCACAACACACAAGATCCGAGGGCTGGTTATTGGTGGCCAACTCTCTTCAAGGATACAACCTTTTTGGTTAGAAGATGTGAGAAGTTTTCAATGCTTCTCTGGAAGATTGAAAGCTTCAGCTCCCTTCCTTTGCAGCATGTATCAATTGAAGCTCCATTCAAGCAATGGGGAATGGATTTCATTGGTGAGATTTCAGACCCTTCAAGTGTTGGCCATAAGTGGATTCTTGTAGAACAATTGATTATTTTACTAAATGGGTGGAGGAAATCCCCACCAAGAAGGCAACACACCAAGTTGTCATGGATTTTTTGTGCTAAACAACATCATCTGCAGGTTTGGGGTGCCAATCAAGATTATTGTTGACAATGCCATGAGCTTTAGAGCTAAACCTTTGGTGGAAATGTGCAAAGAGTATGGGATCAACTTGACATATGCCTCCAATTACAATCCCCAAGGAAATGGACAAGCTGAGTCCAAGTAATAAAAATTTTTTTGAAGATCATCAAGAACATTGGAGTAGAACAAGAGAAAGTGGGGTGAATAGTTGAAGTTTTTGTTTGGGAAGATAGGATCACTATCAAGAGGGTCACTGGAAAGAGTCCATTTGAGTTGGTATATGGGACTCAAGCCCTGCTGCCCTTCATATGCAACTATCTTCATATCAGTTTATGCAACAACTGGAAGATCAAGAGAGGTAGTCCTTATGATGCTCGCATTAACAGATTGTTGAGCTTGATGAAGAGAGGAGGGCATCCCACCAGAGGCATGTAAAGTTAGAGAGAAACTGAAGAAGTTATTTGACAAGAAGGTCACTCCCAGAGCTTTCAATGTTGGAGATCTTGTGTTGCTATGGGATAGTAGACATGAGGATAAGGGAAAGCATGGAAAGTTTGACTCATTATGGATGGGCCCTTACTCCATTGATATCAGGATTGGTGAGCATACCTTCTTCCTCAAGGACTTAGATGGTGAATTGCTTGAGTTTCCTATTAATGGCAGGCATTTGAAGCATTTCTTGGATTGATTCCCTGAATCAAGGAAAAATCTTGTGTATAGTGTATGTATAGTTTGTTTTTTTTTCCTGTCTTTTGTGTTTTTGCTCATTCTGGTCCTGGTGACCTATTTTTTTGGTTTCTCTATTTGTTTTTGAAGATGGCTTATTTTTCTCTCTACAAGATGACTCATTTCCATGGATATTTTTGGCACTTGGTCTACCTTTGTTCTTGTGGCACTCACAGGGAGTGCCCATCCCCGAGTCGGAGCCGATGTTGGTGCTCAAAATAGTCTCGCCCCAATTTTCCTTTGAAAATCTATCGATTTATGGCCTCTGTCACTTTCTTTTTCCCCATGTTGTGCCTGGTTAATCTTTGTTGCCATTTTTAATCTATTCTGGGTCATAGATCACTTATGGGTCCATGGTTTTCTCCTTGTTTCTTTGTTCCTCTGGAAAAGGTCTGTAATTTGGGTCTCCCATTCTCTGTTCATCTAAAAACTAGGTTCTCCCATGTTTTCCATTCTCCATGGTTGGGATTTGTCTTCCTTGTCATTTCTACCCTAAATACTTGAAGAAAAATGAATGGATGTATCTCTGAGAAACATATTTGAGCCTTGTAACATTTCTAAATTCTCTGTCCTTGGAGAAATTTTCATTTTTGGGCTCGAATGATCATTTTTCTATATTTTACGGTTTGATGGGTGTTTCTCCTATCAAATTTACATCCTTGCATCGATAGGGGATGTGCACCCTTTTGGTGGATGCGATGGCTGGTGAGTGAAGGTACTTAAAACTTTTTTTTTTATGTGCGAAAAAAGGAAAATTTGGTCCCCTCAAAAAAAAATGTGTCCACGTGGAGGAACGGCTTCTCATTTGAGGATCTACTTTTTGGTTTGGCCTTGAGAGTAGCTACTGCCGGGAGGACACGTGGAGGTTTCACTACTTTGCCCAAACTTAGACAAATTTTTATGCAGTTGTTAAATTTTTGGGGAAAAAGTTTCACTTTGACTCAGCACTCAGGACACGTGCTGACAGCCGTGCTCATTAAGGTGGTCTCTTCACTTTGGGCACCATTCAAAAATTGACCATGGAGACACGTGGAGGAACCACGCATGTTTGGGGACCGCCCTTGAGTTTCATTTTAAAGAAGCGCCAGGAGGACATGTGGAGGCCTCCACTCACTTTGCATTTTCTTAGACTTTTCAAATGGCCAAAGAGACTACTCCTCAAGACATGACACGTGGCACCTTCCATTGAGCTTCAAGCATTTAAGAAAAAATTTTTTGAACAGACACACATGGTGAGCCCCCGCTGCTCTTTCAAGGTATCAAATTTTTGGGACCATCTCAAGGTGTGCCATGGTGACATGTGGTAGTTTGAAAAGTCAAAAAGGTGGGGAGGTGGACCATCGGGGGAAATTTGGATTTTTTCCCTTGACATGCAAATGACTAAAAACATCAAAATGGCCCACAAGCCCGATAAAGGAAAGGTCAAAGCTTCTCTCAGTCAAATGGTGGGAGGTGTGGACTCTGGGGAAATTTGGAAAATTTTCTTTTGGGAGAAAAGAGTTAAAAGTAAAAAGGGAAGTGGTTCTGGCCAAACCCACATTTGGGAAATAGTCAATATTTTTCCTTTTCATTTTTCGAAGGGGGAGCTACATGGGGAAAACTTGGAAAATTTTCCTTTTCCAAAAAGAGGGTCAAATGGTAGAATTTGGCCATGGTTCCATTGGGGCCCACCTTAGGACACGTGTCAGGCTCATTTTCGAGGGGAGGTGTGGAGCAAAATGTGAATTTTTTTCCATTTTTCCAAAAGTTTGTAAAAGTCAAAGGAAGCCCCGGGTCTATTTTTAAGTTTGAATCTTCCACGTGGATGGCCCAAATTCAAAGTAAAGATCAATGAAGCTGAGAGTCTAAATCTGATTTTCCCCCATTTTTTTTAAACACATGCCTAGAAGTGTGAGTCTTCATGATTTCTTGGTATTTTCTACATGCCAAGCAAGAGAGGGGAGTTAATGTTGATATCTAAGTTTGGTGGGAAGATCTGGAAGACATCTTTCACCATTAAAATGGTTTGACTATCATGCTCGATCAGATTTTCCATTTTTCTTCTCCCAAGCATGCAAGGAGCCTAGATTTGATAGATTAGGGGTGGAAGTGGTTGGAAAATTGAAGAAAGAGTGATCTACTAGAGGAAGGAGTTGAATGTGGAGATATTCGATGAGAGATCCCCCTCGAGCACCTGGTGACTTTTTTACAGATTTGATTATGAGAATCATGAAAATCATGGCAAAGCATTAGTGCATTAAATGTTTTTTGTTTTTGGGGAAGAAAGGGGCTCTATTGTAAATGTTATAAATGGCACAATTTTTTTCATGCAAAATGGTTGGAGGTTAGAGGTTGGAGTGTTAGAGGTCGAAGAAAATTCCTAAGAGGAAAATTTGACAAAGCCCATCTTTTTGAGAATCCATTTGAGAAACTTGGTATATCTCTTTTTGTATTAAATTTTATCATGTCAAGGTGGTTGCAAGTGTACAACCATTGACAAGCTCTGAGACTATTCTAGAAACTTTCCCCTACTGATAGATTTAATCAAATTTGAGTTATTTTGTGTTGTCTTGAGCAAAATGTGTTTGTTTTATTTCTGAATGTATGCAAGTAGTTTTTCTTGTTTATGTTGCAATCTTGTATTAAAATATGATTCAATCACACAGGCCTCAATCCTTGTGATAGTTTAGTGGCATCTGCAATTTCATTTCTCATAAGAGCTTTCATTTGGGATTGGAATAAATGATTTAAAATCACTTTTCTTTCATCTATTGACAGAGATTGTCTAGTAAGCCTCTGGGTGTACCTTAGGCATGATTTGACTTAGATCTTGATGCTTTGTTGGATTTTCTAACTGAGCCTTTGTGATAGAATCTCAAAGATTGTGTGAAAGAGTGCTAATCTGGGCCTCCATTGAAGCACATATTCTAGTTAAAGAAACATTTTAGCTATTTGTGGCATTTTGTTGGTTTAACCTTCCATTTTGTAAGATTCTCAAGGATCTGGTGAATCAAGTTCATCCTTGCCCCACCTCCCACCAAAAAAAATTCATTCAAAAACAACCAATCCTACCTATACTACCCCTTTTTGTCCTGTGTGCATACAAATGCATAATCTCTATTACCAAAACATGCAAAAAATAATCAGTGGTCTCAAATGTCTTTAGTAACCTTTTCCTTGTTGTGAAAATATCTCCATGATGATCTAGAAGTGACAACTCGTGAGAGTCGATTTGGTGTGTTGATCATATTTTCCCAAGGTCTCTCTATAAAATTTATGCAAAAGAAGGATTTATCATTGTTCTTCAATAAAAAAAAAGGTTACAAAATAGGTTCTCTTACCTTGGTTGAAAGGCACAACCTAAAATAGTTAGGATAGATCACATCCTTTTAAGGTGCTACCCACTCTCTTTCAAAAATGAGTGCTAACAAGTCGAGATAGATTCTTCCCGGCTAAAAATGACATACATGATTATCTATCTACCTCTCGAGTGTCTTGTCAAATCCATGATGTTTCTGGACTTTTGAAGGAGATTAAATTTGGTACCAACATGTACCAACATACTTTTGGTTTTGTTTCTAGGGACTTGGATTTTAGTTCAAAATCAAGAACCTGGTAAAACACTTCATGTATGCTCCAAGTGTTGTGTGTAGTTCTTTTAGTTTCACACCTAGTGCACTAGCTTTCATTTGATAAATCTAGGTAAAGAAAATCAGAATCTTTCATTTCCAGTTTCTAGCATTGATGACATTTGACAAATCATATTTAGTGCATTTGCACAACTAAGGTGGAAATCCTTAGTGGTGACTCCCTGTTGATCTGATTTTAATGAGTACAATTGTCTTAAAACTCTATCAAAGTCATATTTGTTACTAATATTTGCAAAGCTGGAAGGAAGAAGATCTTTCTTTGCTAGGGATCCTACTAGGACACATTTCCAGAGCTAGGAAAAGCAAAATCAAGAAGGAAGAAAATCTTGGAGAGTTGTGGGAGATCAAAGCAGACAAGGAGAGGGATCTCCATTGATGAAAGTGATCGGCCTATCATTGAAGACTGCCATTCAAGTGACTCTAAATCAAGTAGCCTCTTTGTGGAATTGAATTCTCTAGCTGGAGAGGGGCCTTCATTTGATTTTGAAAGGTTTGCTTCACATTCTACACCTATCTTTTCTGAGGTTGATAGAGATTTCCAAGAGACAAGGCCTTTGGGGGTATCCATTTTGAAAATTATACTCCTGTGTTCCAAGGACCCTGCCCCTCATCAATTTGTCACCCTCTAGGTCACCTCTCAAATCAACATGGCCCAACCCCCACCTAGACCCCCTTTTTTGTAAACACTTTGGACCTATAAATTTTGTGGGAATGGTTGGATATCCAAATGCAATGCCTCAAGATGTAAGGAATAGAATGCCAAAGTTCCAAGGAAACAATGCTATTAATCGGTGATCAACATCTAAAGCTTTTTATCAATATGATGGAAGATTTTGAGATTGAACATGAAGATGTATATATCAAGTTGTTTATCCATACCTTGGAAGAGGATGTTAGGGACTGGTATAAAGCATTTCCAGATAACTCTATTGATTCTTAGACTAAGATGAGTAATGCATTTAGATTGTAGTATGGTGATAGAACTAACCCTAGGTTTCTTTTGATAGAATTTGAAAACATCAAAAAGAATCCTAATGAGTCAATACATGATTTCAACACAAGGTTTAATAAGACCTTGAGGAGATTTCCTATTAGGATAAGGCCATGTGATGAGTCATGTTTGATCAAATATACTGATGCATTTGATAAAAAGGCTGCATATTATTTAAGAGACAAAACCCCACAAATTTGAGGCAAGCCTTCACCATGGCTCTGCAAATAGAGAACAATATCAAGGCAATTGGAAAGCCTCCAAAAAGGGAAGGTGTAAAGTTGGTTAACCCATAAAAACCCCAAACAAGTAAAGCTTGTTGATTTGGAAGAAGTTGTGAAGACTTTGTAGGGGTTATCAAAGAAATTTCCTACAAACTAGCCCGGCTGAGAAAGGAATTGGGTAGAGCTCACAAGGTCAACACAAGCAAACAAGGCCAAGATAGGTTCAAAATCACCAAAGATCTGATGATAGAGGAAAGGGACCTGTTGGATTTGGAAATAGGTAGTCCCAAGCTAGGGATAATAGAATGGTACCTGATCCTTTGGCTGCCGAGTTGTTTTGTTGTGGAGGAGACAGATGTCATTGATTGGTGTGACAAATGTTTCATGCCTCATGATCTCCTTGTGAAGAAGATCAGCAAGAAGAAGAAGAATAATGATGATAATGATGATGATGTCTGCATGATGGGTTATTCCATGAGCTCACAACAAGGGGAAACTTCAACTGAGGTGATAAGTGCCTAGACTGCTGCCACTTTTTGGGACTGCATTCATAGGGTACCTATTCTTCTCTCTCTCTCATACTTTAGAAGTAGATACTATACAAGATTTTGAATTTCCCAATAATGAATTTGAATATTTAAGGGCTTTAATGATAAAGAAGTATGATGGAGGAATCCCATATGAGGAAGATAGACAATTACTAATGAATGTTGTTGTGGCTCAAGAGAAGGAATATAACACAAGAAGTAAGGTTGTCAAAGGGGCAGGGCCTCAAGCCAAGCCAAAAGCTCCCTTACTTTCAAACATTCCTAAAGAGGCTCCTAAGAAAGATGCATCTGCCAAAATCCCTGCAGTTCCAAACAAAAATCATACCCCTCCTCATGCCCAAGTTGTCAAAAATCTGTACCACCTAATGAGTGTGTTGGATTTCCTTCCAATACTTGCCTTGCCAAGGAATGTCCCATATGATATTGCCAAGTTTTAAGTCAAATCAAAGTTTTTGTTCCAATTTTGAGTTTGCTTAGGATTCTTGAGCACAAAAAGAGAGCATTTGAATACTTGGGGTTGAAAGAAGAGAAGACTACCCTAGGTAGAAACATAAACATTGTGGAGATCCTCCAATCATTGAAGAACTAAAAGCACCACCAGCATCAGAAGAGCTAGATGAACCACCTGAGGTCTATTTGGGGACATCCTTGGTGGACTCTCAGATGAATGTGGATCCATTCTTCACCACTTTGATCATTAAGGACAGACTACTGCACAACTGCATGTTTGACTCAGGGGCATCATGCAATGTCATGCCTTTGGAAGTCATGAATGAGCTAAATATAAAAGTGACAACAACATATGGGAAGTGCACTACCATGGACTCAGAGAAGTGCCAGTAGTGGGATGTGTGAAGGGTTTGGTGGTGCAACTTGCGTAGCTTACCAGGTAAAAACTTAAAACTTGATGTTGTCATTGTTGACTGACCCAACCAAGTGGGGCATGCTACTATCAAGAAAATGGGTCTGCAAGTGTTGGTGGGAGTGTCCAAATGGATATGTCCTATGCCACCATTCCAATTGAGGGCATCCTTGTTAGGTTGTATGGGGAAAAGAAAATGTTGCATCTTATTGAGGATCCCAACAATGCATCCTATGAGGTATTGTACACAAGTGTTGATGCAGATAAATTTGTGGGATTTGCTGATGGAAAGGAGCACAAGATTGAAGAATGCAAATGCCTTGAACAAATGGGCTCTCCTTGGACTCTATTGTTTGATGGAGCTTTCTCCAAGTTTGGGAATGGTGTTGGTGTTGTTCTACTTTCTCCAGTCAGGAAAATTTTTTTTTTCCTTCAAACTCAACTTTGAGTGCACCAACAACATTGTTGAGTATGAGGCACTATTGTTGGGTTTAAGAATTTCTTGGAAATATGGTGTCAAGGACATCATTGTCAAAGGAGACTCATAATTAATAGTAAAACAAGTCAGAAAATTGTATGCCACAAAGAATCAACGAATGAAACAATACAAGCATGCAATTTGGGATTTCATTGAGATGTTTGATTCATTCAACATTGTGCATCATGATAGGAAGTTCAATGACTTGGAAGAAAATTTTAGTGTTGGGGTCTCGGTTTGAAAATTGTACAATGTCCCCATATTGTGAATATGAGGTTGAGGTATTGACAAGACCTTCTATCCCTGACAACATTAAACATTGGTAGGTTTTTGATGATGATGCTCAAATCAGAAGATTTTTGCGGAAACAAGGGAGATTTTGTTGATCAATGCATTGATTTGGAGCCAATGGTATGTATAAAAGAAGGAAAGAAACCTTGTTTGGCAAGGGCATCATCTAGCTAAAGACCAATACCATTCCTAGAGGGCTGGTTGCTCTTGAGTCCAATTTTGATAATGTTGATCACATTATTAACAGATGCATGGAAACCTCAAGGGATATTGAGGAGCATGACCTTGGCACAAAGGAGAAGCCAAGGAAAATTTGGTTAGGAAGTAATCTCAACAAGGAGGAGAAGCAATCATACATCCAATTGTTGAAAAAATACCAAGATTGCATGGCTTGGACCTATTCTGAACTAAAAGCATACAAAGAGGACCTGTTTCAACATGAGATTCCCTTGGAGTCTAATGCAAATCCATTCAGGTAGAAATAGAGGCCCATCAATCCACTCTTATCCCTCAAAATGCAAGAAGAACTGAAGAAGCTAAGAGATGGAGGGATTATTCAACCCACAAGGTATTCTCTTGGGTTGCAAACCTAGTACCAGTCAGAAAGAAAATGGTGACATCAGTCGTGTGTGGATTTCAGGAATCTAAACAGAGCATCAATGAAGGATAATTATCCTTTTCAAATATGGAGAACATGCTACAGTTAGTGACTGGTTCTGAGTTTCTTTCCACCTTGGATGGTTTCTCTAGTTATAACCAAGTTGTGGTGAAGGAATCAGAAAGGATCAAGACACCTTTACTACTCCTTGGGGGACCTATGTTTATGTCAGATGCCCTTTGGTCTGATGAATGTTGGAGCCACCTTTCAAAGAGAAATGGATGTTACTTTTTCTGGTTACATCAATGAGTTTATTGTTGTCTACAAGATGATGTGACTATATTTTCTAGAAAGAGAAGTGACCACTTGCTGCACTTGGAGAAGATGCTTGATAAGATGTAGAGAATATGGCATCTCACTCAATCCAAAGAAATGCCATTTTGGAGTGTAGAAGGAAAAGTTTCTTGGTCACATTGTGTCACAAGAAGGAGTGATGATTGATCCAAAAGAGTAGAGGCCATCAACAAGGTCCCAATCCCAAGAACCAAGAAAGGAATTCAGTCCTTCTTTGGGAAGATAAACTTCATTAGAAGATTCATATCAAACTTTGTTGAGTTGACCATTCCAATCACTTCCATGCTGAAAAAAGACTAGGTCATCAAATGGGAGGAGGATGCCATCCAAGCTTTCAATGGGATTAAAGAGGCACTAAAGCATGCACCTGTTTTGACAGCTCCAGATTATAAGAAACCCTTTCAACTATTTTCTCTTTGCTTTAGAGAACACTATTGCTTCTGTCCTGCTATAGAAGGATGATGAAGGGGCTGAGAGGCTAATTTCCTTTTTTAGTAAGGCCTTACAGGGGCTGAGCTAAAGTACACTATCATGGAAAAGTAAGAATTTTCCTTGGTAAAAGAAACAAAGGTTTTTAGACCTTACATTCTAAGTTCTAAAGTGGTTGCTTATGTTCCCCACACCATGGTGAAGGACATCTTGTCAGAGATGGAAGTCTCAAGAAAAAGATGCAGGTGGGTGAACAAGTTACAAGAATATGATATGGATATCCAAACCACAAAGTTGGTGAGAGGTTTGGGCTTGGATAAGCTTATGGTTGAGAGCAACTTGCAAACTATTGAGGTAAATGAGGTAGAAGAAGAAAGGGAAGATGTATTTCAAACATTAATGAATTCTGAGTGGTATAAAGATGTAATCTTTTATCTCATACATCTAAGCTACCCTGAGCACTTAAGTAAGAACCAAAAGAGAGCCCTTAAGTTGGCTTCCCAAAAATATGTCATCATTGATTATGGGTTAGCTTGGAAGAACCCAGAGGAGTCCTCTTAAGGTGCATTATCAAGAAGAAGAAGCCCCAAGATAATTGTTGATCTCCATGGAGGTGTTTGTGGGGGGCACTTGCTGCAAGAGTCACAACACACAAGATACTGAGGGTTAGTTATTGGTGGCCAACTCTCTTCAAGGATACAACCTTGTTGGTTAGAAGATGTGAGAGTTGCCAAGCGCTTCTCTAGAAGACTGAAAGCTTCATGATCCTTCCTTTGCAGCCTGTATCAATTGAAGCTCCATTCAAGCAATGGGGAATGGATTTCATTGGTGAGATTTCAAACCCTTCAAGTGCTAGCCACAAAGTGGATTCTTATAGCAACTGATTATTTTACTAAATGGGTGGAGGCAATCCCCACCAAGAAGGCAACACACCAAGTTGTCATGGATTTTATGCTAAATAACATCATCTACAGGTTTGGGGTACTAGTCAAGATTATTACTGACAATGTCATGAGATTTAGAGCTAAACCTTTGGTGGAAATGTGCAAAGAATATGGGATCAACTTGACATATGCTTCTAATTACAATCCCCAAGGAAATGGACAAGCTAAGTCCTAGTAATAAAAATTTTTTTGAAGATCATCAGAAGAACATTGGAGTAGAACAAGAGAAAGTGGGGTGAACAGTTGAAGTTTGTTGTTTGGGAAGATAGGATCACTGTCAAGAGGGTTACTAGAAAGATTCCATTTGAGTTGGTATATGGGACTCAGGCCCTACTACCTCTTCATATGTAACTATCTTCATATCAGTTTATGCAATAGCTAGAAGATCAAGAGGTAAGTCCTTATGATGCTCGCATTAACCAGATTGTTGAGCTTGATGAAGAGAGGAGGGCATCCCACCAGAGGCATGTAAAGTTTAGAGAGAAATTGAAGAATTTATTTGACAAGAAGGTCACTCCCAAGAGCTTTCAATGTTGGAGATCTTGTGCTATTATGGGATAGTAGACATGAGGATAAGGGAAAGCATGGAAAATTTGACTCATTATGGATGGGCCCTTACTCCATTGATATCAGGATTGGTGAACATACCTTCTTCCTCAAGGACTTAGATGGTGAACTACTCGAGTTTCTGTCAATGGTAGGCATTTGAAGAATTTCTTGGATTGATGCCCCTGAATCAAGGAAAAATATTGTGTACAGTGTATAGTTTGTTGTTTGTTCCCTGTCTTTTGTGTTTTTGCTCATTCTAGTCCTTAGTGACCTGTTTTTGTTGGTTTCTCTGTTTGTTTTTTAAGATGGCTCTATTTCTTTGCTCGCAATATTACTCCATTTCCCAATGGATATTATTGGCACTTGTCTACCTTTTTTCTTTGGCACTCATGCAAGGAGTGCCCATCCCGAGTTGGAGCTATGTTGGTGTTCAAAAAGTCTCAAAATTTACCTTTGAAAATTTTTCAATTTCCAACCTCTGTCATTTTTTTCCCCAGTATTGCCTTGTTAATCTTTGCTTCCATTTTTAATCTGTTCTGGGTCGTAGATCACTTATGGGTTCATGGTTTTCCCCTTGTTTCTTCGTTCCTCTCGAAAAGGTCTATAATTTGGGTCTCCCATTTTTCGTTCATCTAAAAACTCAGGTTCTCCCATGTTTTCCATTTCTTATAGTCGGATTTGTCTTCCTTGTTGTTTTTGCCATAAATACTTGAAGAAAAATGAATGGATGCATCTCGAGAAACATATTTGGAGCCTCAGAAATTTCTAAATTCTCTTTCCTTGGAGAAATTTTCATTTTCAGGCTCGAATGATTGTTTTTCTATATTTTATGGTTTGATGGGTGTTTTTCCTATGGTCAAATTTACATCCTTGCATTGATAGGGGACATGGCACCTTTTGGTTGGATGGCTCATCCTGGGTACTTCCAAAATTTCATGGAAAGCCTCAACTTAAAATGTTGTCCGCGAGGAGGAACAATGCTCATTTGAAGGTATACTTTTTGGTTTGGCCATTGTAGTAGCGCCAGGAGGACACGTGGAGGACTTTGCTACTTTTCCCGGACTTAGAAAATTTTTATGCAGTTGGTATAGCTTGGTAGAATTGATACACATGGTGAGCTTGCACTCATTCATGGTCTCCGCTTTGGGCACCATCTTGAAATTACACCATGGAGACACGTGGAGGAACCACGCATGTTTGGGGACCAGCTCTTGAGTTTCATTTTAAAGAAGTGTTGGGATGAGACATGGAGGCCTCCACTTGCTTTGCATTTTTCTTAGTATTTTTAATGGCCAAAAGGAGTTACCTTGAAGCATGACACGTAGAGCCTTCCGCTGATTTTCAAGTATTCAAAAACTTTTCAGGAACAGGACACATGGCGAGCCCGCACTTGTTCAAGGTATCAAATTTTTGGGACCATCTCAAGGTGTGCCATGGTGACACGTGGCAGTTTGAAAATTCAAAGGGGTGGGGGTGGACCATGGGGGTAATTTGGATTTTTTCCCCTTGACATGCAAATGACTAAAAACATCAAAATGGCCACAAGCCCGATAAATGAAGGGTCAAAGCTTGTTTTCGTCAATGGAGGAGGTGCGAACTCTGGGGGAAATTTGGAAAAAATTCCTTTTGGGAGAAAAGAGTTAAAACATCAAAATGGCCCGTGGACCCACTGCTCCAAGAAATAGTTAATTTTTTCCTCGGTCAATGATGGAAGGGCGGAGTCATGGGGAAAATTTGAAAAATTTTCCTTTTTCAAAAAAAGAGGCTCAAATGGTAGAATTTATCTGCATGGTTCCGTAGGGGCCCACCTTAGGACATGTGTCAGGCTTATTTCTTGAGGGTAGAGGTGTGGAGCAAAATGTGAAATTTTTCCATTTTTCCAAAAGTTGTAAAAAGTCAAAGGAATCCCCCGAGTCTTTTTTTAAGTTTGAATCTTCCACATGGATGGCCCAAATTCAAAGTAAGGATCAACGATAGCTGAGAGTCTGAATCTTATTTTCCCCCCATTTTTCTGAAACACGTCTAGAAGTGTGAGTCTTCATGATTTATTGGTATTTTCTACATGCAAAATAGAGAGGGGAGTTAATTTTTATATCTAAGTTTGGTGGGGAGATCTGGAAGACGTATTTCACCATTAAAATGGTTGACTATCATGCTTAATCAGATTTTCAGTTTTTCTTCTCCCAAGCACGTAAAGAGCTAGATTTGATTAGGGGGGAAGATTGGAAAAGGGAAAAAGAGTGATCAAATTAAAGAAAGAGTTGAATGTGGGAGATATTCGATGAGATCTCGCCCCCACAAGCACCTGGTGACTTATTACAGATTTGATTCGAGAACCACAATCTAAATCATGGTGAGCACTGGTGCATTAAACATTTTTATCTTTTGGGGAAGAAGGGGCTTTTTTGTAAATGTTATAAATGGCATAAATTTTTCGTGCAAAAGGGTTGGAGGTTAGAGGTTGGAGGTTAGAGGTTGAAGAAAATTCCCAAGAGGAAAATTTGACAAAGCCTACCTTTTGAAAATCCATCTGAGAAACTTGGTTATCTCTTTTTGTATTAAGTTTTATTGTGTCAATGTGGTTACAAGTGTACAACCATTGACAAGCTCTGAGACTATTCTAAGAAACTTTCCCCTAGTAATAGATTTAATCAAATTCGAGCTATTCTATGTTGTCTTGAGAAAAATGTGTTTGTTTTATTTCTTAATGTATGCAAGTAGTTTTTTCTTTTTCTATTGCAATCTTGTATTAAAATTTGATTCAATCACACAGGCCTCAATCCTTGTGACAGTTTAGTGGCATCTGCAATTTCATTCCTTAGAAGAGATTTCATTTGGGATTGGAATAAATGATTTAAAATCACTTTTCTTTCATCTTTGTTGATAGAGATTTTCTATAAGCCTCTAGGTGTACCTTAGGCGTGATTTGGCTTAGATCTTGATGCTTTGTTGGATTTTCTAACTTGAGCCTTCATGATAGAATCTCAAAGATTGTGTGAAAGAGTGCTAATCTGGGCCTCCATTGAAGCACATATTCTAGTTAAAGAAACATTTTAGCTATTTTGTGGCATTTTGTTGGTTTAACCTTCCATTTTGTAAGATTCCTCAAGGATTTGGTGAATCAAGTTCACCTTGCCCCACCTCCCACCAAAAAAATCATTCAACAATAACCAATCCTACTTGTACTACCCATGTTTGTCATGTGTGTATGCCAATGTATAATCCTCATCACCTAAACAATGAGTAATCAGGGTCTCAAATGTCTTTAGTAACCTTTGCCTTGTTGTGAAAATATCTCCATGATCTGGAAGTGACAACTCGTGAGAGTCAGATCTGGTGTGTTGATCATATTTTCCCAAGGTCTTCTCTATAAAATTTATGCAAAAGAAGGATTTATCATTGTTCTTCAATAAATAGAGGTTACAAAATAGGTTCTCTTACCTTGGTTGAAAAGGCACAACCTAAAATAGTTAGGATCAGATCACATCCTTTTAAGGTGCTACCCACTCCTTTCAAAACCTGAGTACTAACAAGTCAGATAGATTGCTTACCCGACTACAAAATGACATACATGATTATCTATCTACCTTTGAGTGTCCTGTCAAAATCCATGATGTTTCTCAACCTTTGAAGGACATTAAATTTGGGTACCAACAAGTTGATTTGATACAATAGATTCATTTTGGATCCCTGTGGATCACACCTCCCTTGCTTAAAAGGATTTTGGTCCCACAAAAGCTTAGTGGAGGATTAGTTAAGGAAATAATTCCCTCACTTGTTCCTTTAGGTACCACCGGGCCTGCTTTGGTGTCATTCCTTTCAGTCCAATCCTCCAAGACTCTGTGGACCTCTCCTAGTCTCTCTCGACCTTTTTCTACAAAAGACTACATCCTCCTCTAATTCAGCTTGTGAGTCCAAGACGCAATCCTCAATGGAAGGTAGTAGCTGTAGTTATTCATCTTCATCTAGCATGGATAGCTCATATAGGTGCAAGTTCTCATAGTTTACTACATAGTACAACCTCATGAATCATAAAAATCAAGTCAAAAGGCATTTTCTCCAACTCGCTGCTCCAATATGGTGAAAGGTCCATATCGTAATGGCTTGAGATTTTGTTCTTGACCTTGTAGTCTCTCCTTTCTCAAGTAAATCCAAAATCTATCTCCAATATGAAGCTTATGTTCCCTTCTATGTTGATCATGCCTAGCTTTGTACTTGGCCTGAGATTTCTCTAGTTGTTCCATGACTTTGAGATGGATTTTTGGATCCTCTCAATGAATTTTTTTGCTCTAGTCACCTCTGTGTCTCATGTATCCTTCTCATCTTGATGTCCAACTTCTATGTCCAATATATTTTTAGGTAGATATCCCAAGCATGCTTCAAACAGTGACTTCATAGTGGATGTGTGTACTACCCGGTTATAGAAATGTTGAATGTAGGCTAAGGACTCATCCCAAGTCCTTGGGTATTTGTTGTTATACCCTCTGATCAACTATACCAAATTCCTGTTTACCACCTCTATTTTTCCATCTGTCTATGGATGGAAAGTTGTGCTCCTTTGTAACTTGGAATCCATCATGTCCCACAAAGTAGTCCAAAATTTCCCCAAGAATTTGGAATCCCTGTCAGAAACAATAGACTTTGGCAAACCAAAATGCACCCATACATTAGCAAAGAAAAGATTTGTCACCTCATGCACTTTTACTATGTCTTTTGCATGCCATAAGAAGACACATCTTACTAAATCTATCGACAACTACATAGAAATAGTCATGGTCATGTTTAGACATAGGTAATCCTCCTACAAAATCCATAGAAATGTCCTCTCATGGACGAGTAGGTACTAGAAAAGGAATATGCAAACCTTCCTTCCTAGTCTTAGGCTTACTAGTACAAAAAAATTTACATCCCCGTATAAATTTTGATACTTCTTCTTACATATTGGGCCAATACACATACCTTTTCAAGTGGGCTAGGGTCTTACCAACACCGAAATGTCCCACTACTTTCGAGGTATGTGCTTCCCTCATCAATAGAATTCACTCTTCTTTTGGCACACAAAGCTTCCCCCATCAGTAGATTAACTGTCTTTGAGATAATAATCTCAATCCCTATCCTTTCAGCCCCTTGGGACTGTACCTACTGAAATGCCACCCAAAGTCTTTGTCTTGGGCATATGCCTCTCCAGTAAGCTTCCTTCGTGAAGGGCTCAATCTAAGAGATAGTGGCCAAACAGGAAAAATTCTCTGTGTGGGTGGCCTAGACAACAAGTATGCCACCAAGTTTGTACTACCCTTCTTGTATTTAATCACCAGATGGAACTTGAAGAAACCCCATCCATTTGTAGTGCCTTGCCTGTTGTAATTTAGACTGTGCTTGCAAATATTGGAGAGGTTTTTGGTCAGTGTGCACAATAGTTTGTTTACCCAACAAATAATACTTCCATTTTTTAATTTCCTAAACTAGTGCATACATTTCCTTATCATATACTGAATATCCTTTAACTGTTGAAGTGAAATTTTCATAATGATAACATACGGGTTTACCTCCTTTAAGAAACACTGCGCCCATGGCATAATCACTGACATCTTTCTCTACTTGAAAAGGCTACTGTAAATTAGGAAGAGAAAGTACTAGAGCATGACTAATCTTATATTTCAATAACTCAAAGGATTTGTCTTGTTCCTTACCCTAGTCAAAACTCTTACTCTTTACGACCACTATGTGTAGAGGTGTTACAATCATGGAGAAGCCTGGAATGAACTTCTGCATGTATTTTATCGATCCCATAAAACTCCTAGATTATGTGGCTCCTGTTGGTGTTGGCAAATTATTGATGGCTTCCACCTTCTTTGGATCTAGTCATAGCTCTCCTCCTTCAACCACGTGCCCAAGATAGACAAGTTACTATTTGGAAAAATCACATTTCTTCATATTACAAAGCCCCTGTTTCTCCCTGAGAACTTGCAAGACTTGTTGCAAATGAGTTAGATGTTCTTCCCATGTGGCACTAAAAATAAAGATATCATCTAGATATATAATGACACATGAATCTATGAAATCCCGCAATACATCATTCATTAATCTCATAAATGTAGCGGGTGCATTACATAACCCAAAAGGAAGTACTAACCATTCATACAAACCCTGTTTTGTCTTGAAGGAAGTCTTCCATATATCCTCTTCTTTCATTTTGACTTGGTGATAACTTGACTTAAGATCCAACTTCATGGAAAATTTGGCATGTTGAAGATGGTCCAAGAGATCATCTATGCGGGAATGGGATATTTGTTCTTTATGGTGATCTTGTTCAAAGCACGGTAGTCGATGCACATTCTCTAAGAACCATCCTTCTTTGGCACCATCACAATAGGTGAACCACATGGTGAGGTGATTAGACATATCACCCCTTTTTCTAGTAATTCTTGGAGTTGTTTCTTTACTTCAGTACTCTCAAGCAAGGATTTCCTATACAACCCAATGTTCGGTAGAGGGGACTCTGGAAATAGCTGAATCTCATGCTCTACTTCCCGTTTTGGTGGTAACCCACTAGGAGCCTGAAATACTTCCTGAAAATATTGAATAATACTATCTAAATCATGCTTTCCCTAGTTAGAAATCTCTGCAACTTCTACCCCATCTTGTTTATCCTTCAATAAAAGTAAACAACACTTATTATGATTTTCCTGAATAAGTCATTTTTCTTGGTTAGCACTTACCATAGTAACTTTTGTCTTAGGCCTGGTGTGCCTAGATGTTGTAGTTGATCCCATCTTTGACCCATCTATACCTGGTTTTCCTCCTCATAAATATAGCATCCCTAACATACAAGTAAGGACTCCGAATACAACATCAAAAGCATAAAGTGGAATAATGTCAAACTTCAAAAACATCAATATATTGGGAATTTATCCCAAACTTGACCTTACATTTTCTTGTTACTGAATTTCAACATCCTTATTCACTCAACCCAAAGGATAAGGGTGTGGATGCTCATAAGTCTCAAGACCAAGCTTCTTTACAACTGCTTCAGAAATCAACTTCGACTAAGAACCGGTATCAACCAAAGCGTTTACCTTAGTTAGCTTGATACGGAATAGTGGAATACTACTCATCTCCTCTTCTTGGTTGTCCATGTTGGTGGCCATGCATCTAAGCCTCTTGTCTACATAAGAGTCATCTTCGATTTCCACCTCCATTTCTATTTTCACAGTTGTCATGGACTTATTCGATTCCTTAGTTTAGTTCTTCAAATGTAACTCCCGATGCAACATCCAACATGTAGCGTCAATATGACCATTGATATCACAGTTCTTACAAAAATTGTTGGGATATTTACAAGTATTCAAATTAGTGGAAACTTTTTACCTTTCCCTTTCCACTTACCCGTGTTACTTGTTTTCCCATACTCTTCCTTCTATTGATTTGTTGATTGCTTTACCCTTGGCATTGCTTCTCCTTGCTTTTTTCATCATCTATGTAGTACGCATGGACGCATGCTTCATTGAGATCTTTGGACTTTGTGGAGATGACTTTTCTTCGAAGGTGAGTGTGAAGTCGTCCCAAGTACTTGGTCAAAATATCCTCATCCTCCAAGTCCATGTTAAGCAACATGGCTTGCCTTCAAAACTCCGTAGTATATTCCGCACACTTTGACCACTGCCTTGTCTAAAATACTGCCATTTAATCATTTGGTCAGTCTTATGGCCAATAGGATAGAAGTTAGCTCTAAGTAGTTCTTTAAATTCTTGCCAAGATTTCACAATAGGATGCTTTTTCTTTTCACAAGTGGCTAGATGGGTTTCCCACCAAACTAGAGCATGTACTTCCATCTTGAGATGTGAAAAGGTGATCCTCTATGCCTCAGTGACATTATGGATGCTAAAGTAGACTTCTAACTATTTTAACCATTTATCAAGCAACTTTGCATCTACTTTTCCTTCAAATATTTTAATCTCAACTTTCATTTCAACTTTAAAAGGAGTATGATCAGATTTTACCTTTTCTCTTGTGTTAGAAGTCTCTTCTTCATGTTCTTCCCCATAAATTTCCTCATGGTGGCTCCTTCCTATGCCAAAATTTTCAGCTAAGCCCCGAACCACTGAGTCCATGGAGTCTTGTTTGATAGAAGTTGTCTTCTATAAATCAGCAATCTCTTCTTTCCTTCTAAACATCCTATCCATCATGGTCTCCAGATCTCAATTCTATGGACCAAGTTCTCTTCCTCCATTTGTCCCCAAATTCTCTATTTCCACTTCTTTGTATAAATTTTTAGATCACAAGGTAAAGCCTCTTCACCTTTAGATCTCATCACTATCATACAAATCCAAGAACGAATACCACAGTCCTGGATAATTGTTAGCTCTGATACCAAAATGATTTGTAAACTTTTCAACTTTGGAATTATCCACAGAATCAAAATTAATCGATGTTGTTCTAATTTCTATTAGAAAATATCATAGATAGCTAGTGAATGAATTATACTTGTGCTTAAAATCAACAATTTGTAGAAAGGGAAATAATACAGACTCATACACCAAAATTTTATCCTGGAAAACCTCTAGAGGATGAAAAACTAGTCGGGAAGGGAAATTGCTCTTTCTTCCCATTTTTATTGGCCAATTCAATAATAACTAAAGAAATTATAGTAAGTATGAAAGAGAAGTAGATAATATCTCACACTTCCTCCCAGTTACTTGCTTACTTTGACTCAATTACTCCTTGCTTCTACAAATCAAAATTCCAACACTAAGAGCTTCTTACTCACTTGCTTCATGCTTTGATGCCTTTGTTATCTTCCATAACATGCATTTATAGTCTTTCTCATGTTCTCCCATGCACTAGAGAATGGGAAAAGTCATGTAGAAGAAGAGACATGGACACAATTTCAAATTTTGGGACTATTTGTGTCATATTTTATTTTCTATCCACAAGATCCAGGACCACCACCCAATGCATACCAATGGTCCCAGGACCGCCGCACTAGTGGGGCGGTGGTTCTGTAACCACCGCCCTACACAGGGCGGCAGTCCTGTCACTAAATAGACAGAACCTCCGTGTATATTTTTTTCTTCTTGCGTTGGGTGATTTGATAAAGTAGAGTCATTTTCGATCCCTATGGATCACCTAGAGCATTGGTCAATATGGGGTACGATAAATGTGGTATGATGATATGTCACATGTAGGTAATGTTTATTTGATTGGTAAACCCTCCGTAGTAGAATATGTACCGAGGAATTAGAGTGTGTCATAGGGTGGTGAGTGTGGCTCATAGAACAATGTAGTTTAGATTACCAAGGTAGGTGAATGTGTGGCATAGGAAATGTAATGTAGTGTGTGGGTGGGTAGAAATAGAATGTGTATTGATGAGAGATGAAACTAGACCCAAGTATAAGGAAATCTAGTGTAGGGATGTAGGATAGATAGGGTGTATGAATGTAATTTGGGCGGGAAAGTTGTAATGTAATGATTTTGTAGATAGGAATAAAATTTGTAATGATGATAGATAAAACTAGACCCAAGTATAAGGAAATCTATATTATCGTCTAGAATGTATATGATGTATGGAAGATAGAGAAAATAGACTCATATATGATGATGACTAGTGTAGCGTGTATGAGATAGATGAGGTAGAAATGACTAGGAGATGAGGTATGTATAGGATGATGTAGGATGTATATGTATAGGTCTGGTAGTGTAGTGTGTGGGGTTCAGTGTAATAATGATCCCTCAATAATCCAATGTGAACTGAAGCACTAGGGTGTGTCATCGGGTAACGAGGGTGCTATGACGGATGATATAGGATGCCCACGCAAAGGATGCGAGATGCGAGATGTATAGAAAATATGAGATGTAAGGCTATGAAAGTGTGAGAAGATAGAGGGGGTGGGATATAATGTGTTATGCCCCCAAGTGTGTCAAAATAAGAAATCACTCAATAAGGTCGAAATAGGAAGGTCTTTCACCAAAAAAACGGGATGATGCAAATAGAGGGCGGTGATCTACCCAAAAGCGGGGATACAATAGAGAGGGTTAGTGCCAACAAGAGAGATTGATATACGCATGAAGTATGGTGAAGAAAATAATACTATGGTGTGACACCCAGAGGGGGATGTTGGGAAGACGATGTTATAGAATGGTGGTGAGTGGATCTCATGAAAGGCTAAGTTTGAAACACACAAACTAGGTGAGCCCGAGGGTTGTACGTAGGATAGGAGGAGGTGGGGTGTTAAATGAGAGGAGGCCTAATCATTGAACATCTCTGATAACATGGGAAACTACATGACAAGAAATTATATGATGTCTCGGAAGGTAGTGATAATGAGAACAAGGTCATTCACGAATGTGGGTTAACTGTGAGTGAGGAGAAGAGCATGTGGGTGGCAACGTAAGAAGTTGGTGGTGAAGAAGGTGACCCAGAATGTGTTGCGGCATAGCATTAGAGGGAAGGATAATGGGTGAATGTAATGGTGTAATTGGTGGATCAGGGAGGGGACCAGTAGGGGAGGTGGGTGGGGTAGGAGTTGTAGGAGGAGTAGGAGCATGCTGAAGTTGTGTAATCGTAGCATGAAGGGATGTAATTTTGGCTTCCATGGACTGACACTGAACTTGTAGTGTATGTATAGCCTCCCATAAGGGTGCATTAGGATAAGTACTAAGTAAGTGAAATTGGAAAAGTCTCAAAGGAGGAAGAGGATGGTAGGAGAAGGTGAATGGGTGTCAACACAGGAGGGTAATGGTGAGGGAAGGTATTCTAGAGAATTGGTGACATAGGTATCAAAATTGTACTAGACAACATGAGAGACTTGATAAGCAAGGGTATGTGGTTGGTCATCCAAATAACCATGAATGCACAAAATATGCATCACCATGACATATTGTTCGTTGGTGAAGGGAGGCAATGGGCATCCTAAGGCGTACCAAATAGTGTAGTTAGGTGAATGGAAAAGAAAGGAGCTTCTACAAATGTGGACATCACCAAATGGCATGGGAAAAGTGATATCAACGTGATTAGGATCAAGTGCCCCTACAATATAATCTAGCCAAGATTTTCTAAGAGTGAGTGGGGCAGTAATGGGAGTACGTGCAAGGTGAACTACAAGATGGAAAACATGTGGGCCATATGCAATAGTAAGGATGATAGAACCATGATATAGATGTGGATCACATAAATGATAATGGAGATCATTAGATTCAAAACCTAGTCGAAGGAGACCCTCATGGGAACATACAATAGCAGTGCAAGATGTGTCAAGTGGTATGTGTTCCCAATAATAATTATTAATGAAGAGGGTGCAAGTGAATGGAAGATGCGCGAAGGAAGGTGATAGCAGTGGAGAGGTTGAGATGAGATCTAGAGAGGGTAAAAGGCCTTGGTATGGTACAATAATAGTTGTAGGATCAAATGGTGGGGAAGAGATGGTGCTAAGCATGCGAGATAAGTAAATTGTAAATGACATCTTGTGAAAAAGGGTGACAAGGAGTAATATAGAAAGCTACCGAATAGTGTGGGGTGGGTTTAATGGATGGTGGAAAAGTAACAAAAGAATTAGAAGGGACTATATCCACCATATAAACAACATGGACTAAGGTAGGTGGAGTTGGTAAGGGAGGAGACTCGATGGTGGGAGGAAAAGGAGGTGTAAGGTTAGAGTCAGTTATGTCCAAGGTGGGGGAGAGAGTGATAGGATTAGGAGGAAGAGCTTGAACTTTGGCAATGAGTTGGGATAAGGTATCTGGATTAATAGTGCATAAGTAAGAGGTAAAAACATTTGTAATAGCCCGAGGATCCATCCCAAAAGATGGAAGATTAATAAATGAAGGAAAAGGGTTAAAACTAGAAGAAGAAGAAGTGGGGTATTGGTGAAATCTTGGCCATGATCATTGTCAAAAATACAAAGTAACTAGAGAATTAGGAGAAGAGGACTTTATAGAATTCTTACCCATGGTGGAAAGTGTGGATTCGTAACCTTAAAAGGGGCAAGAAGAGAGATAGAGAGAGAGGTCGGGTTCACAAAAATGATTAACAAATATAATATACCTAAAGGGGTATTTAGGGTTATAGTGTTAATCTAAATAGGAGGATTAAAATAATGTATAAACAGCTGAAGTAAAATAATATGCTAAAATGATGTAAAGTAAATGCACAATAAGATCTAATGGAAATAAACCCTAAAATGCAAGAGGGGAGTAGGGAAATGACTTAGCTAATTAAGGTAGACTATCGCAGGTTGTTGTAGATCTGAAATTGGAACCTGAATGTGTAGACAATCACTCAGGGACCCTACAAAGGGTAGATTTAGACTATCTGAAGTGACACAAGCTCTTGGGAGTGTACTGGGGCACCCCAAGATACCCTGGTCTAGATTCCGGGTTACGCAGAACTATGCAGGACTCAAAACTATGTTCGGAAGTGTCACAACTAGGTCTAAAACCATGCCTCTTTATCACACTGGATTCGCTAGATGATTTTTATGATTCCATACACATGAAGAAGAATAAGGGGTCATATTGACCTCAACTTCCAAACCGGTGGACTTATCGTTGAGCACTGCACTACATTATAGACCTTGATGTAGTTCTAGTGAGTGTGTGTATTTTTGTGCCCTAGGTGCTCTCGTGCCAGTCACACTTTATGTAGTAGTGAGCTATGATAGCTATAGAATATGTATAATGTAGAATAGAATAGACATAATCCCTCCTCTAAGAATGGGTGAATGAATGTGATGCAGACTTTACTAGCTAGAATGTATGGAGCTATGTGGATGGAGATGGTGCAATGGATGTAACCCTAGATGGAGTGATAATAGTGATAGGATGTAATGATATAGGACCCTCATTATGGTCTTATAAGCTTTATATTTATAGGGCTCTCAAGTTTGATTTTGCAATTAATCCTGATAATGTCGAATGAGGAAAAGATAGAGGATACCAATGGCTAGAAGTGATTCAAAAAGGAGTGGAAGTGGTTAAACATAGAGAGGGGGTCCAGGGTGGGACCAGGGTGCCCCAGGATGCTAGAGTATAGGGTAGGGCATTTGGAATTAGGTATAGAATCTTGTCGAAGTTGTGAAATAGGTGGATAAGTATCGGGAAATATGTAGGAAAGACGAAGTAAAACATAAAACAAATATTGAAAAAGGTGGCATTAATCGGTACTTTGTACACTTGAGAAACATCTAAATAATAGTATAAGACCAGGCTAAATATTGTTTAATGTGCAATATTTTTGTATACATATGGAAGAAATGGTAACATTCCTTTCCTTTAGTGCATATCCCTTTGGTATGAACAAAGCAAAGAGCTGAAATTTGATTCTTCAATTTGCTCCATATGCGTTGATTAATGGTGTTCTCTTAAAAATGAATCTTGATGACGCTTCGAGATGTATTGATGGCACGTAAATTGATAAAGTGTTAGCATAATTTCATGATGGATTATCTGGTGGACACTTCTCTTCCAAAGAAAAATAATGAAGATCATCAAGGCATGATACTTTTGGCCTACCCTATTCATGGACGCACACAAGTGGGTCATGAAATGCAAAGAATGTGCTTTCTTTGTAGGAAAGAAGAAATTGGTAGTGCTTCCCCTCTGACCAATCCAATAAGATCGACTTTTGCATAATGGGGTCTTGACTTCATAGGAATTATCAATCCTTCCTTGAGCATTGAGCATAAGTGGGTGTTGTGCCATTCAGACTACTTCACTAGATGGATAGAATTTTTCATGCTCAAATAATAAACTGAGTTAGTCTTCCTTGACTTTCTCAAAGGTATTGTAATAAAAATTGGTATTCCTCAGACCATTATTTCATATAATTCAAAATCCTTCCTTGGTATGAAAAATTTCTAATTGGGCTCTCGGTCTTGGTATCTATTAGAAGACTACCCTTAAGGTAATGGTTTGGAAGAATCTACTAATAAGAACTTGATTATAATCATGAAACGAACAATGAATATCAACCAGAGACAATGGCACACAAAGGTCTTGCATGTGTTGTGGGTAGAAAGAATCGTAGTGAAGAAGGCAATAGACACGCCACCTTATAAAAGTGTTTATGGAAAGCAAGCTAGACTTCTTTTATCTCTTTAATTTCCTTCACTAGAGCTTTCCCAACAATCTGGTGTTTGAGGGCATAGATTAGAGAGAAGTTAGAATGATAGATCTGGTTGAACTTGAATAATTGAAAAATATTCCATGATCAAGCTAGAACAACATCAACAATAAAAAAGAAGTGGTTTAATGAAAGACTAGGCCTTAAGCTTTCAAATTTGGTGACTTAGTCTTAAAATGAGATGTTGACAAAGATAAATCAAGGTGTTATTCAAAGTTTGATGCACTTTGGAGTGGTCTATACACTACCAGTTCTTGCAAAGAGGCTAACACTTTTATTTGTCTCACCTTGATAAAGGCGCACTACCAATCCCATTCAATGATATTTATCTCAAGCACTTTCATTAAGTTTTCTACATCATTGTAATTATTAGAGTAGTTTTAATTCCTCCAAGTGCGTTGTGCACACATTGTTTTGTTTGTACATGGGTTTTTCCTCTTGTGCGCTCCTTGCATGCACTCTTTTGTTGCTTCTAGGATGCTATTTTTTTAGACATCTTCCAACAGTCTTCAACAGATTATACGAGTTCAAACAAGGCTTCAAGTGACTTTAGGGGCAGTTCTTCAAATTGCATATCAAAATTTCATGCTTCCAAGCTGACTTCATTCCCAATGGATACTCCAAGGCTACTGATCTACTTCATCTAGAAAACAAATGGCCTTGAAATTCACCAAACTGTTGTCCAAAATAAATCTCCTAGTTATTTTGACATCTTATATCCCCATTCTGGATCTAAAATCAATGTTGCGGGTTTCACGCACTCTAGTTGGTTACTTTGGCACATAAGTTGGTTGCGCAGTTATTCCACTCATGTTGAATGTCCTTCCTCCTCCATTCCTTTATCTCCTTCCATCCTTCCTTTTTTCACACTCCTTGCGTAATCACCTTCCTTTCCACAGTTCGTGCATCCTTTCCGTGCAACCCCGACTTGCCCTCCAAATTGGATAAGTCCCTCACATGCTTCTTCCACATTCTTCCCTGGCATATCTTGTCTTTTATTTGCATGTTGTGCATATCCTTCCTAACTTAATCTACACACCCCATTTGCATGCTTATATCCTTCTACGAGATATGCACCCCATTTCTTTTCCACACATTTTCCCCTTGTGCCTTGTCTTCGCACCTTTTACACTTCTTTCCTTCATGTGCTTTACACATTCTTCCACAAAAATCACTTATTCCATGTCATCATGTGTCAAAATTGATTTTGTAACATGTAACCTATCAAAGCATGCCAACTAGGTGCCTAATCCTTACGACGAACCATTTACGACATGTGAGAAACAAAAAAATGAGCAGTTGGTTGTTCCTTCACCAATCAAGTGTGCACCACATGTCATTGTATGTCCAGTGTTCACTTTATATTTCATAACAACATAAATTTTTCTATAGGGCTCGGATCATTGCACTATTAGTCTTATTGGAAATCCATTAATGTGGGATACTCATTGGACCATTCAAAATCAGATTTTGGCATGATTAGGTTGGTGAGAAGCAAGGAAATGTGTTTTAGCCATTTATGCGAGACATCTAATCGACTAAACCACAAGATTTTATTCATATCTTTCCTCCTTCCTTCTTCTAAAAGCCAAATAGACATAGGGAGGCACATCTATCAATGTTGCAAGTGAATTTTTAAGAATCCAATGCTTGTTGTTAGTGGTTGGATTTTAAATTCAAGTTTCCCTCTTCTTCTCTTCTTCTTCTCTCCTTCTTTTATAAATGTAAGAGTTATGCTCATTGTAAAGGTTGTTGTTAGACCCCTTTAGTTTGCTAAGAGCTCTGTTCCTTAGCATTTTAAGTTACAGGCCTTTAGATCGGCTCTCTGCATGTGGATATCGGCCTCATACACCATTGTAATCAACTGTGCATTTTTTGGAAGCAATAGAAGCTCTGTTTTGTGGTTATTCTTTGCCTTGACTCATTTTTATTGCTTTTCCTTGCCTCTCTCTTTTAAATTGTCTACTTTTTATTCTTCATGATGTCCCTGCAGGAACCTTTTCAGATTGTGCCCATGAAAACAAATTTGTGAGTGTGTTTTAGACTGTTATATGCTTTTTTATCCTCTCTACGCATATTCTCCTTCATTTTCACTTAAAGCTAACTTTGTTCACCCCCTTCTTTCTATTGTTATCACATCCCTTATATTAGTTTTCCAATTCTTTCTATCCTTCTAACTCTAGTACCTTGGCACGATTAGTTTAGGATTTTCTTTCAGCATTAGGAGAAGTTGTAGTAGTAGAAATACGTAGAGGAACCGACCTTCTCTAGAGTTTTGTCTCAAGTGCACAAGGTCCCACAACTTGGAGACAATCCCATGTGCCTCAACACCCTAGTTCATCCTGATCTGGGATGGGTTCAAGTTTTAGCTCCAAAAATACTTACCATCATGGAACAACATGTTGAATTCAAACCTCCAAATCTTGAATATCATTATCCTATCATATCATTCTCTTGTGATGGCCTTGCATGGCTTGAGAAGAAGCAAAGAAACCAAGATTCCATCTTCATACTTATGTTGACCGAGAACATATTTTCATCCAATGATCATTTCATTACTTGCTTGAAATTCTTTCTTTTATAATCACCACTTGATGCTTTGTGGCCATAAGAAGTCATTCATTCATGTTCTCAAAATGAAATCCTTGATTTGGTCATGGAAGCATTCATCATCATTAGGAATAGGTTGTAGCATGAGTTATTTTTCAAAATCAGCAGGGAGTCTAAAAGTGGCGAGAGAAATTTTATCATGAATCCATTCATAAGACTCTTGCATATCCTTAATTTTTTGTTTTAAACCATTGCTTTCTATACAAAACACCCCAACATTAGTCTTTGCATAATTTTCTATGGTGAAGGTGTTGTCTTCAAGATTGCCAATATCCACATGACATACTAGTCTTTACTTCCTCTGTTGTTTATCATGGATATACTATTCTTCACATAATGAGAAAAGAGAAATACTACCTTCACATTCATACCCATTTTTGTGGCTTTGAGAAATACATTGAGCTCATCCATTTTCTCTATCTCGTTATTGATCATTAGTGCATAAAAGAAGAGGCAACACTTGATTTATACTTATCTTGTATTTGCATGGCCTAGGTTAGAATCTTGAGACTAATTTAGGGGTATTTAATTTCTTTCACAATCCTCGAGATGTCTTGCATTGATTTTTCCTTCAAATCTACCATATGCTCATTTTCACATTCATATGAAAAATCCTTGCAATGGGCTTGAAAAAGATGATTTGAAATATAATCTTCATATGGAAAAGACTCTCTTGGAAATTTATCCTCTTCATGATCCATAATTATTTCCATCTAGGGGCTTCCTTCTTGTAAGTTCAAACACACTCAAATTTCATCACTTTCAAATAGAGAGAAGAGATCCATACTGCACAAAAAGGAAATTCCTTTCAGTTCAAGGTTTATTAAGTCATCATTTTGACATGGGTAAGAATAAGGTGTGGGAGAAATAACATGATGGTAATCTTCTTCACCACCTTGAACGTCTTCTACAGAGTCTTCTTATTTGTAAAGGAGAGGGATAACTCCATCGTGGTGGCTAGTATTACACTCCTTTAGTGAGGACAGGAAACTAGATCCTCGGAGAAGACTTTTTCCATTTGGTCATCCACCTTGGACTTGAGAAGAAAATAGTACTTTTCCATTTGTTCATCCACAATTGTATCAATAATGGAAACATATTCTCCAATTTTCTCTATTTCATCATTCAACATTTATGAATTTATTGAAGAATCAGAATGAGAGAGAAATTCATCAATGATTACCTAAAAGTAATCCTCCTAAAGAATTTGATTTCGAGGTAGAGGAATGATTTCTTGAACATCCTCGTGGTTGATGGAATCTTCATCAAGCACTAGATCATTTTTCATGGAACAAGAATTTTCATCTCTCATATCCATCGCTCCTCCGAAGGGATGTGCCTAAAGAAAAAATGAGTTTATGAATGGAGGTTCAACTATTGTGCTTTCCTCATCATCCTCCAAGGTGTTGATTTGAATTTCATTAGAAGGTTTAATGACAGAGCATTCATGCGAAATGCTCGAGATCCTTTTAGGAACAAACACCTCATAATATGGGAAATCATCATATTCTACTTCCAATGGATGAAACTCTTCTTTCTTAACCCTATGAAGTGTTTCAAGATGTTTTTACCTTCTTTGTGTGGTCAACGCCAATTAAAAATATCAAAATTGGTTTTGGGATCAAAATTTCCTTCCTCCATGCTCAAAATCCTTTTCAAAAACTCTCTTTAAAAGGTTGTCATTTCTTCATCTCCATGTGCTAGAAAATCATCCAAAGGAATAGAGACAAAAGATAGGGCTTTGAGTTTCTCATTCATCTACATGAAGTTGAAAATATTACCTTTATATTCTTCACCATCATGCCCTTCATACAACATTTCATATATTTTCTGAATCTTCCTCATCAAGTTCTTGGATTCTTAATCGTCAATAGGTGTAATTCCCATTTTCTATCCTTTAGTAGTAGTCCTCTTGAATTGGATCCATAATGATTTGATGATAATATATTCATGAACAACAATTTTATCCATTCTCAACATTTTTTCATGATTATTGTAGAAATGGTAACGCCTACTTTCCCATAGTTGATTGTAATTTTTTTGAATAAAAAGACCTCTTCGTTGTAGCAGAATTTTTATTTTACAAGAGATATTCTAGAATGATAATTGATCAAAGATTTGCAAATCAGGTCTTCTTCTTCATGGTTGTTGTCACTCATTGGTGTTGGACACCAATCTCAAAACTTCATCATTGTGATGTAGAAAACAAATGGGACATGGATTCATTTTTATAGATTCACCTTCAAAATATTATTTTTCTTTAAAATCTAATATAATATATATATATATATATATAAATTGGAGAATATAATTTTTATGTTTCCCAAATTTCTCTACAAAAAAGTAAGGGCATATCTCTCCTAATAGAGTCTCCAAAATTATTGGTGAAATAATTTTTTTGTGGTAAATTATTGGGTTTTCACTACTTGATGCAGGGGCTAGGTCGGGGATCGGTAGTAGAGGTTTTCACCAATAGGCCTCTCTTTTTGTATGGGGAAGTTACCTTTATTGAAAGTAAAATATATTAATTTTGTGGAGTGGCCAAATAGGTCGGGGATCATACAGAACAATTCACCGAACCCTGTGGTAAATTTATTTTATGGGATACAAGGAGTAATTTATAGCAATGAGGGATAGCATAGAGAAATTAGGAAAGAGATGGTTATTGTTGTGTGTAGGCACTAGTAGAGTTCACACACAATAACCAGATTAAGTCCAAATTCAATTAGAAGAACACAATAATGCAAACCATGATAAGACAAAACAAATCATAGAAATAGACTTCCATGGATTCATTCTTCAAAGCGCAGACACCATTCTTGGTTTTACAATATTATCATATCTGCAAAGATGGAAAGAGAGAGAAGAGGAAAATGAGACAAGAAATAGAATAATTGTAGTTCTTAGTGCTTGATGTAGAAATGAAAATATCAAAAAATACATTTAATCAGCAATTTCCAACCTTTTGGAATGGAGAAGCCGTTCTAATTTATAACATTACCATATGTATTTTCATTTACCCCCAGATGACTCTTCACCCATCCACATCACTTGTGACCATTTGTATTCCTAGGAAATGAGTCTTTTTCTTATCATTGGAAAAAGGACTCTTACAATGTTTAGCTAATGGTCACTTAAGTGAATAGGAAGAAATAGAAAAAATACATTCTCAATTGAAAATTATAATATGGAGAGAGAGAGAGAGAGAGAGAGAGAAGAGAGAAAGGGAAGGGATTGATTAATCTATTGCTAATGAATAACTTGTTGATCATGGCATTGGGCTGAAAAATATGGTCTAAGTCTGGTAAGCATGTAAGGTTTAGGTACGTGGGAATAGGGCATGTGGGAAGGCACATAATTATAACACAAGATGAGTGTGCTTAGAAGCAATCAAAATCAAGACTTATCCATTTTAGGTATTAGGCTATTTTTGGGACATAGAGCGTGGAGCACACAAGATATGGAAACTTACAAATCATGTCGAGGCTATTTTGGGAGTTGCAAAATTTTGCATGCCATATAGGGTTTTGGTCTATCAATAAGATCTGCACTAGGAGTAAAATTTAGAAGATCTATTATTAGCGCTTGTATGCTTTTGTATTCTCTTGTAAAGGCACATGGATATTATTAGCATGTAGCCTATTTTTGGAAGGTACATGGGTAGTGAAGGGAAATTCTCCACCCATGTGTGTGTGTGTGTGTGTGTGTGTGTGTGTGTGTGTGTGTGTGTGTGTGTTGATTTGTACGGTTTAGGAACCCATTGATATTGTTTTGAGTGTGGAGTTATGTTGTTGGTTTTGTTAGCGCACATGACTCATGATGACATTACTATGATGTATGAATATTTTTTGTTTTACATTACTTAATATTGTATGGTAAATATTATTATAATCATTTTTTAGTCAATCTTTCATATGGTTTAGATCTAGATCTAGTTTATGCATTATGGATTATTTACTATCTATTATAAATCTAGATATATACATATGCAATCATGCTAACATTCTAGAAAAACAAATCTAAAGAGGGACCTGGTGCCCTTGTGCACTTTGGGTGAGCACTTAGTTTAGGATGAGTGATGTGCCAATGCACCTTGGGCTATTTGTAGTGAATTCTAGGGTACACCATTAGTTTCATTGAACTTTATGGATGTTTGGTTCGGTGGTGTTTTGATCAACTATATTCTTGAGTACAGTTTCAACTTACTCTTACCCGAAGGATACTAAGTTTCATTTTTTGCATGAACCGTGAGGATCATATTTGTGTGGTATTTCACCTTTGGTGATTAAGATCCTGATTGTAACCATGGATTTGGAAGAGAAGTTGATGGCTAACTAAACCCCACCACGCGGGGGTAGGAGTAGGTTTGGTAAGGATGGCGAACCTAGTGGCAGAAAAACAAAGGGAGCAGAGGCAGATTAAGTTCAATGAGACACATGAGAGGGATTTAAAGAATCGGGGTGAAGTTACATAATGGATAGAATTGTGGAGAGAGATGGCTTGTGAATGATTCAAAGCTCATGTAGAAGATGTGGAGCTAGAACATTTAGATCTCCCCATTTGGGAAATCATGGTAGGGAACCATCTTCAACCTCAGATGAGAACACACCGGTAGAGACAACATGGGTCGGGGGCACACATCTAAATCTACAGTGACCTATCCTTGTACTTGGTTTTCTAGTTTCTACGATAATCAAGTCGAATCGCAAGATAGTGTGAGCAGAGAGGTTGCAGTAGATATAGTTAATTTACAATCAATTTTAGTAGAGTTAATTAGGAGCTTATTCATCAATTGCGCAATCATCATCTACTTTATTCAGAGGATCATTTGGAGGTATATTTTCTAAGGCATCGTCGACACAGAACATAGTTGCATAAAACCTTGGCATCACATCTAGAAGTAGTATAACTTCGCAGACTTTGGGTGTTCAGTTTAGCATAATCCTCAAAACATGGGGCATCACATACTGCTGTTTCATTACCTAATATAGGGGGAGGATCAAGAGGATCATGTGGCTCAAGTGATGGAGGATTTGGTGGATTTGGAGGAAGTAAAAATATAGGAGGAAATACAGGATTTGGATCTGGTGGGAAAGGGCCACACCAACCTCATAAAATTTACATGGATATTTCTCTGAATTTTCCAAAGTATAGAGGTATTTAGGATGCATCTGAGAACATTCATATGTGTGAGATATTATGGCACACAAAGGGGATTACAGCTCCAGAGCGCAAGGTAAGTCAGTTTGCAACTATGTTGCAGGATGTGCACACAACCGGTATAGAAAGTTTGATCCATATTAGACTTGTGTGGACTATACGGTACTGTGTGAGATGATTTCAGTAAAGGAATTTTACATCCATGAGTTTAATTATAAGAGCATAGGATTAGTCAAATATATTAATTAGGGAACTACTAAAAGTTTTTGGGAATATGATGTTTAGTTCAAGACTCTTATGTCTAAGTTATCTTGTGACATTCACGAAATCCACCATGCACAGTGGTTTGTTGGAGGACTAATCATGCCTTTTAGGAGGGATATTTCACATGATACTTATACACATCCATGTGATGCACTTTAAGTATCCCTATGCGTTGAGGTGGTAGGAAGTGTAGATACAGAGTCACTTGTTCTTGGGAGCTCAGATAGAACAATGGTGAAACAGTTGGAGAATTTTTCTACTAATTCAGCACATGAGATGCGTAATGGAATTTGGTGTATGGATTGTGAGGTAGAGGGCCATACTAAGGATAGTTTCCTTGAAAACGGTGCACTCCTTATTACTAGATTGCAAGATATGTCACTTAGACCACAATTCAATCATGTTCCCATTATTTCAGCATGCGATAAAAAAGAATGTGTCCAATTATTGTAAGATTTTCCGATCCTCAACTCATGATATTGAATATTGGAGTTTGATTGATCATATCTATGATGCCATTGATATTAGCGTATGATAGATTGGTGTTACAAATAATTCCAAGGAAAGGGTGAGCATCATGACTATGATCACAGTGAGGGGAATTCTAATGGTAGTCGTGGTAGAGGTCGAGGTTATAGAGGTGGATTCAGAGGTCGAGGTTGTGGGGGAGGAAGGAGTGATTTCCCTCATGGGAATTTTTATACATGTGGATCTCCTTATCACTATAGGCGTGAATGTCCATAGAATATTGTGTGTTATTTTTGCAGAAATAATCATAGTTATGAAGAATGCCTGGACTTGTATGAACACTTAAGCAAGAAACATAAATAGGAAAATAAGGGCACATGAATGGTTAGAGTACAATGCACTATGGAAGACCAATGGATGCCAAAGTTAGCACCGGATCCTGAGTTGGTTCCTATAAATATTACTACACGTGTTAAGGTTACGCGCACCAAGGAAGCTCTGCAACAGAATCCTACTATTACTAAGGAGGAATTCCTACATACCAAGTGTGTAGAACCTATGCATCGTAAAGAGGTTTATCAAGAGACCATGGAGGTAATTCATAATTTATAGCATGAGATATAGTTTTTAGAGGAATGGTAGCATAAGTTAGAACAAAAGAAAGCGGTTGAGCTTCATCGGAAATATTTTGATGATTTTAAAGAGGTTTACAAGATGTTGCACCAAGAGAAGTTTATTCCATTGTTAGGAAATTGGTTGAAAGGAAACACTTCATGTGTTGGTACGAGCATGAGAGATAGTTTTTGCATGCTAATCTTCCTTCGGACAGCTTGGATTATGATAAGGAGATTACTCTAAATGTTGTTGTTGATGGTTGGCTTTTGAGTAACATATTGATTGACACATGCGTGGAAGTGAATGTAGTTACTTTGGATGTGTGGGTCCAAATGGGAAGACCTCCATTACAACCATCTTCTAATGTGTTTTTTAATGTAAACTAAACTAAGGAAACACCCATTGGAGTTTTAAAATATGTATCCATTACTATATAGGGAGCCATGTTAACTCCGGACTTTGAGGTCTTAGTGCTTATAGACACGAGATAATTTTCCCACATTACTTGGGCACCCTTGGTGCTATGCAAACAATGTTGACCTATGTTTCAATAAGGGGTACATCAGTTTTTATAATAAGGAAGAATGCATCATTATCCCTTTGACATATGGGAAATCTGCACCTTATGTAGAGCCCTTAAGTGAAGAATATTTGAACCAAATTTATGTGTGCACCATTCAAGATCTAGAAGTTCTTGATAAATCAAAAGAAGGAGTTATCCAGTGGGATGATACATAGTCTATGAGTGATACTACAAGTGTTACATGTGACAATTAGGCACATGACACTTATGAAATGTTTGGGCATGAAGTATGAAGTACAGTGGCACGCATCGATTAAGCCATGCAATATCGGGCATTTGGGAACCAAAATCAGTACCAAAGTACACATGTGAAGAAAATATAGAGGTATTCCTGCTTATTATGGAATTTAAATGGTAATTTCCGGTGGAAATAAGGAACATGTTAGTGTATACTCTACATAGAATGGCAGCGCACTGGTGAATTGTTCACAAGGATAATCCTTTGGAGTGGAGAGAAGTGAGGATTGCTTTACCTACTAGATTTCTAAGAAGAAATTCACCTACTCATATTTTTACATTTCATGGTAATGATCTTGTCCAACACCATGTTTAGTAGTGTGAGATACTCTGGATAGTAGGAAGGAAGCTTTACCACCTTTGTTGTGGGTGCATAAGTTTTATTTCAGCTTGCAAGGTTATGCACATGCATGGTATGTCTACGTAGAGTTAAATAGGGTGACTAGAAATTGGAAAGAAATTACTAAAGGTATGACTCAGAACTTTGATTACTTTTCTTCTAACTGTAGTGAATGAGGTGTCACAGGTTATGAAGCACTTAACTATGGGAGACAATGCAAAATTTGAAGAGTTAGTTCGGGATCGTTAGGTGAGTCATACACTGTGGTGGCACACTATGAAGGGTAAGAAACAAAAGTTGAGATGCTTGAGCGCGCGCTTTGATTAGAAAGGGAAAAGTGGAAGATGATCTATATGTTTGATGATGAAGAGGTAGAGAACATGCACATTAAGCACCAGAAGGTACGTGTGAAGTCTTGGGCCAGTGCGAGATGAGAAAGCACATGCCTACCATGAGCCTATGAAGACCAAGAAGTGAACATTGGAATGGATGTTGAACCTAAGGAAGCTATTATTGGAGATTCTTTGAGTCCGATTCTCAAGTTTGCTAAAATCATTGAGTTGTTGCGCAACTTTAACGATTTGTTCCCTAGAGGCTATCATCCATTGAAATGCGTACATGAATCATTGGGAGAGATGAAGATAAAGCTAAAAAAGGTGCATGCCCAATCTGAAAGAGGCCTTATAGGATGAATCCAAACTTACGCATCAAGGTAAAAGAAGAAATTGACAAAATGCTAATTTCAAGAATTATTGTGCCAATCGAGGATTCATAATGGGTGAGCCCTATAGTGATCTACATCAAGAAAGATGGCAGAATCGGGATTTGTGTGGATTATACGGAGTTAAAATCGTATGTGTGATTGATCCCATTCCCACACCATTTACTAAGGAAATATTGGAGGGAATTGTAGGGCACAAAATATACTCTTTCACTTATGGATTATCTAGATATCATCAAGTAAGGATAGCTAAAGAAGATCAAGAGAAGACAACTTTCACCACCAAGGGGAATTTTTGCATACTGTGGTTATGGCCTTTGGATTAAAGAATGCACTTATAGTATTTTTGCACAAAGTGGTACAAGCATTCCGGATTTTATTCACAAGTTCTTCCAAGTGTATCTGGATGATTGGACATTCTATGGGCTCATGAAAGATCATTGTGATAATTTGAGGGTGATTCTTGAGAGATGTAGACAATCGCACATATCCTTGAACATTAAGAAGGGTATATTTTCCACACCCTTTGGAATTTTTTTGGTGCACATCATCGTAAAGAAGGCTTACTAGTGGATCTGCTAAGGTAGCTATGATTTTGGGCTTGGAGGGTCTTACTAGCAAAGCGAGGTGCATGGATTCTTGGGGCATGTTGGTTATTACAGAAATTTTGTAAAGGAATATGCCAAGATCATTGTGCCCTTAGAATAATTACTCGAGAGGAAAATGAAATTTCTATTGGAGTGAGGCACAATAGCACGCGTTTGACACACTTGAAGGAAAGTCATACTACGATTACTGTTTAACACTTTTCTTTATGGTCCAAGCATTTTCATGTTCATGCATACACCTCCTGGCATGGCCATTGGTGTTGTATTAGCTCATCCTAGAGAAGGGATTGCTGATCATCCTATTTGCTTTGTTAGTAGAAATTTGACTCGATGTAGAACAAAAGTATACAACAACATAGCATGAGGCCTTATCTATGATGTAAATGCTCCATAAGTTTTGACAAGTACTTGCTAGCTATACCTTTCATCTTATATAGAGACCACATTGCATTGAAGTACTTGATAAACAAGCTTGTTTTATAGGGTCGCATATGATTTTGGGTACTTGTTGTTTGAGAATTCAATTTTACGGTGGTGGTTAAACCAAGTATGAGCAATTCTAGTCCATACCATTTATCAAGGATTCAATCAAATGAGGATGCACAGAGCATTAAGGACATAATGTCAAATGCACAAATGTTTAGGTTAAACCGCGTGCCCTCGGACTTGGAGGATATTGATGTCTTCTTACGTACAGTGTGGCACCCGAGGGCATGAAGGCCTTAGTGAAGAAACAAATTTCTATCTACGTCACACCTTACATGTTGATTAGTGGAGACTTATACAAGTTAGATCATGACGAATTTTTACACCGGTGTGTAACATCCCCTTTTAAGACATAGAAACAAGGGGGAAATTTTTTTCATAATGTTCTCTGTTCTAAATTAATATAATTCAGAACACACATTCCATTTCCAATCCATCTCATAACAGAAAACCATATGCAGCTATAATGACTCGGTGAAACACCGATCTCTCATTCCATGACTCAGTATTAAACCGATCTCTCATGTTAACTTATTTAAGTGTATACTATGTATACTTGGTTCCTTTACCCTTTTAGGGGCACTCAAGTGTTCTATCTAAGAATCCTATCTAAATATTTGTTATCGATATTCATCTGAAATCTCACATCTTAGACTAGGTGACATAAGAAAACCCGGCCAATAGCTTACAATACTTTGGCCAAAGTTTTAAACATGTCTACCACATTTACAATCCAAGATAGCATACTCGTTGAAAGGAGTATGTCTTTCACCACACTCGCGATGTTATCTAGATTGGTCATTCTTGACTATTGTCAACCCAAACCCGAGTCAAAGTTTCACACTAAATAGAGGAAGCTTACATGCACTAGTGTGTGGAATACTACTCATGGTGACTAAGGATACATAGACATACTCAATCAACTTTTGTTGATTGGGTTTGTCTAGTTACCCTAAGTCAAAATGATTTGACCACTACACTAGTCCATGGGTCTATCTCTATTTAGAGTAGAACCATGAACTAAACTTCCACTTATGTCAATCAATTTAATTAAACTAAGTGGGGTGTTGAAGCATAGTTGGCTGCATCATAGTATCCTCATAATGAATTCTGTCATTATGAGGTACTCTATGCAATCCTTATGTTACAACAACCAACCTGAGTTCCTTCAACCAAACTTACATGCTTAAGAGTATTAGATCATTATCCCAACAATTATTATTTTATAAAATTTACCGTTAAACAACGCACTTGAGGGTCCACTATGCACGATTGAACCTAGAGAAGGGTACAAAGTGTACATTAACACAAGTAAAAGGTATACAAATAAAATCTGAATTCATGCTTAGGATCATCTTATTCTTAACCCATATTTTCATTTATCAATATGTGAATTCAATATTAAGAAGTAAGATCATTAAGTTTTATTTCTACAATTTAACATTGTAATCAAACTTGATTGAAAGCTTATACTTTAGACTTCGGGATATCATAAAGTTTGAATATTTCTAATAACTCTTTTAATATTTCTTGTTTCCATTTATTGATAACATGTAAGGAGCATATAGCCAATAATCCGTATGATTTAATCAAAATCACATATCGAGATATCATACATAGCTCTTTATTTAATAACAAAGGAAACTATCCTTTTCTTTCTTTATTAAGGACTATTGTCTTATTAATGAAATTAGAAAGCATGTGATTCAGTTTCATAATAAAAAGCCACATTATTTTATATAAAACTAAAAATATTCCCTTTTAGAGTAAGGATCTACCAATAATAACCAACTTAGTTATACTCTTTCCTAAAATGAAAAGAATCTAAACTATAATTTTAGATCCTTATGTAGACACCAAATTTTGGTCACACTCCCCCTTTACCCCACATATATATTAATTTAATTACCTACAATTAAATTAATGCCCATTCTCACAATATCCATTAATAAATACCTTAATTAGATTAATTTCCACCTCACTTAGTCACCTCATCATAGGCCTATTCTTAGCATGTTTTCTTTTAACTAGGAATCAATATCTACTTACCATCACTAGATGCCTATTCTTTCTCTAATAGTATGCCCATTTACTTATGCGAAGAAACCATTTTTGACCCGAACCAATGGGTAGAACTGGTAAAAAGATAGCCAAGATCTATTGTTTTGGTAACCTAGGATTTCACGCCTTAACCGATGACGGTTAATCCTAAACCGATGTTGATTACCCTAAAGCTGTCATCGATTACCATATATTCACTTTGGTAACCTTGTTCCAGAGGTTGGAAGAATTATTCGAGTCGAGAAGAGAGATATCTACATGCAATCATCATACACGAGCCCTCTTGCACACCTAGACATCTTGAACCAGCACAAGACCGATCGAAGGTTAAACATTCATGGTAACGTTCTGAGAAACATTGCTACATAATGACCACCAATTTCACAGATCAACCATCACCTCCATCCAACCACCAGGTCTACAAATACAAGTGCATTTGGATCTACATCTTTCCATACTTATTTAGATCAGTTTATTTATCTCTATTTGAGAGTCTTAGTCTCCTTTTGCAATCTCATCATTTCCCACCTTCTTGCCACTTCACTCATCTGACCATCCATAACCCTTTATCTCCCCGCATCCAACCTTAGGCATCTCTGAGCATTCTCAATTTCTTTGGCACCTAACCCTCATCCTTCCATTCTTTGTGCAATCACAAAGAATCACCAAAACCAAACTTTATTGAGTTTATATCAGTCCCGACCCTACCGACACTGGTTAACCTAAACCGTCATTGATTTCCTCTCAACTAGCATCGGTCATATCAAACCGACGTCGGTCTCGTATCTCGGTAATTATTCCTATAATTGCAACCTCATAACACTCACCCAAACAAACCAAACCACCCAAAACCTGATCCTGACCTATCCTAGTCACCTTGGCTACCTGCCCCACCTCCAGATCTGATCATAACCTTACCTGTTAGATTAAATTTTCTTATTGTATTTGAATGAGGTACCTAAATCATATCAACTACAGTAGGATGTTGTTTACTTATGTTATTTCTTACATTGAATTGTATTAAACAATGGATTGATAGCCATCTAGGAAGTATCACACTTCTTAGATCTAGCACACACTAGGTAGTCCATTGACATATATTGTTTAATATTCCTCTTATGGTATTTTTTTCATTCACAGGTAGTTCCTCCTAGAAAAAGGAAGTTCTCGCAATCAGCATTGGATCGAGAAATCAGAACGCGCGCACTCTACCTTCCACATTCATTCATAGGTATTCCTCCTCACCCTTACCCTATCTATTTTTCTCATACGTACACAACTTATTAGTGAAACATTTTGGCACACCTGGTGGGACCCTCATTTGTGGGTTTCTTTCTATTCATATAGGTTACATCTTGTGTGTTTCCTTTCTAAAATTTTTATTCACTAAGTCTTCTTCTCTAGTAATATTCTTCTTATTTCTAATTGCTCTAAATAAAACATTTCTTTTTGTGCATTTAAAAATAATCATTCTTCTTTCTTTTGCATTAGTTAAAATAATCCTATCTCTTATTCGTCATTTTCTCCATCGAATATAACTGTCGATTTGGGTTATAAAATTTGTTGCATTTCATCCTTGTATGTTGCATTATTAGCTCACATTTAAAATGAGGGCAACCTATACACTAGAAGTCATGCCCAACTGATGGTTGACACAATTGAATCATAGAAATCACATTTCTCTCTTCTCTCTCTTTGCCAAACTACAAAAATCTGAATTTACACATCTTCTTAAACAACACCTTACCTGGAAGAAGTTTTCAACAATCACATGATCAGAGGATTGACAGTGGGTGCCCAGCTAGTTTCTATGTCTAGTCATTATCTCAGAGAAAGGACCACCCCGCCAAAACATAACTTAAAACCTCACCTTTAGATTACCTCTTCATAGGACGCCTTCCCAACCAAAAAAATTTGTTCTAAGTTCACAAGTCAGTCTCAAATAGCATAAGCTAAAGTAACATAAAATCCACTCGTAGGATTACATGTTTTTCTTATCTTTCTTCCTGAATTGTGTTTTGAGTTGTGAGGATTATGTTTCTTCATTTTCTTCTTCCTTTTACACTCCCCATCATAGTTGGAGTATTCCGACTGTTTTTGAGTGTGTCAGGGCCTCATATTATCATCCTTGGGTCTTCTGGGTTATTTCTTCATCTGATTTAATTCACAAAAATCATTTTTATTCACTTCTTCAGATTTCATAAGTAACGGTGTCGGTCCAACAACCATCATCGGTTCTCATCTAACTATCGTTGGTTTACCTGATCGGTGTCGGTTACCATCTCTTTTGGTTATTTTACCCAAAAAGGATTTCATCACCTTCTCTTTTCTATTTAAATTCATCTGGACATCATATTCCTAACATTATGATATCACTATCAAGTATAGTTTCCCCATTTCATTTTCATCAATTCTACTTCATTTTCTCAAATTGGTTTTCCCACAATAACCGGTATCGGTAACTGTAACCATCATCGGTCCCCCTCAACCATCATCAGTCATCTTAACCAGTGTCGGTTTCCCTATTTTAATTCTTAATTGAAACATTGACCAAGTCTACCTACCAAGTATCTATTCTTTCCCATTCCTGCTACTTTCTATGTCATCTACAGAATATAGTTTCACCATGTTAATTCTAATTCACATGGTGTTGACTCTACAAAAAGCTATCACCCTTATATTTCATATTAGCCTTCACCACTCCCACCTAGCCCATCACTACCTTCCATCCTTTCATCTATGGATCTAACTCGGCATATCACCATTTCTACCGAGATGAGGAGTTCACAAGACTCCTTGATCATAATCCCATGGCCTTACAATACTATCTTTCCCACTCATCTACGATACTCCTCATAAAATCTAGTATACTACATGCCTATATCTATTCCCCATGTCCCTAATAGGTCCCGCCTTATATTGGTACAATGGTCTACCTAAACATTCCATCTACTCCTTTAACCAAGTGGCTCAACCATTCCTAGACCACTTCTCAATCAATGTAGTCAAAAAATTCGCCATGACTGACCTATATTCGATACGAAATTATGACGACAAATCTATCGCATATTTTTTTGCTCACTTTGGAAAAGTCTTGTCAACCAATTAGCATTATAGTTACCCCAAGCTGAACTTATTGAGTTTTTCACTAGAGCTTGTGTTAGACACATCTCACCAACTCTACAGGTAAAAACCTTCTTTACCTTTGACAAAGCATTCACCATGGCACAAAAGCTGTAAATTTGTGCCATTGAAGAAAATAAAATCTAATTATGAAACAAGAATGCCCCATTCAAATCAAATGATTCTTCTTCATCTTTAAAACCACAAAATAATTATTAAAAATCCAAAGGATCTTCCAATGCGGTAGTTCTCAAAGCTGGTCCATCTCATCCTTCTAATCAAGCCAAACCTTCCTCCAATCTTTCCCCTATTCATACTTTTCAGTTCGTGCAGAACAATGGAAGTACACTTCAATTAGAGATCCCTATTCTTCAGTCTTGGAAAAGCTTCTTAAATTTGGAGCCATTACACTTTCCCCATAAAACTTCATACGGGTTTTGATCTCACTTGTCCCATGCCTATAGCATGGGTATAAGGAACATGACTATTGTAATTATCATCACTTCAAAGGCCATAGTGATGCTAATTGCATAAATTTTAAGAACATTATCTAGGAGATGATAGATAATGGAGACCTCATCGTGGACAGCCCAAATGCACCATACCTAACCATAAACCATCATCTAATCAAAATAGTGAACCTTCAATAAATAATAGCAATGTCCGTGAAGTCCACTCGGTTTTGATATCGTACCATTCATTCTTGTCAAATACCACTTATTTCATCTACCGAGGAAATTCTTGCATGAGCTCCTCTACCCACAGATACACATACCTCTTCCACTCCTTCACCCTCAGAGGAATCCCCTTCATATCCCCCGCACTCACGGAGGAATCCATGATTTTTTGAAGCCATTTCACCGTCTACCTCACAACCTACCGAAAAGTCAACAATATTAACTCTCTCATCCATAGGAAAATCGTAATCACTTTCTCCTCCACCAAAGGATAATTATACCTCACCCCACCTACCATCTCTCCTACCCATGGGAGATTCTTTAGACACGCCACTACCTATTGGGGAAAATTATCCCTCGGCATCCTAGGATCCTATTGACCTGATCTTAACTCTTTTACCCACAAAGTCTAAGGCTAATCAATTCCCTATCTTACAGGTATATTTTACAGGGATTTCCACCAAACCAACTACATCTCCTCTTACATCAATCTCATTTTCGTGGCTAGTCGATCGCTTTTATTACATTGATCATTCTATGCTCTGGGGATGTCTTTGACTCCCCTTTTTGACTCAAATACAAATGTTTCTTGAAGATACCTCCATGATCTATCCAAAGGTATTTCCAACAACCAGATCAACCCTGACCATGCCTATCAAAATAGATTCTTCTTCATCACCTCTACCTACATCTAAACCTTTACCCATAACTAAAACCATTCCAATACCTAAGAACCTACCCACACCTATATCTTTGTCTATATCTAGACCCATCACTACCTTAGGTGTCATTCCAACGTCAAGCCTTACCCATCCACCTATCAAATTGGATTTAGCCACGTCTTCCCAAACCCACACAAAAATTATTCCTCCACCTAAAAGGAAGACCCAAAATTCTAGGCCACATACGCCAGTATCACCTACCACACCTTTGTCACCTTCACCCCTTTCATCCATCCTAGGGCCTCACCCATCAACCTTGGCCAAACAGTATCCTACCCAAGGTTAGTCCAAATCTAAGCAACCTATTGTTTCATCACAATCCTTCATTACAGTTCATTTACCTACACGACAAACACCCTCGTCCTCACCCATACATTTCTTACTAACCTCCAATTACTATAACCCCAAATTTTTCCATACGACTTCAACCCATACCATCCGCCCACCCGGCCTCGCCAACCACTTCCACCGTAACTTTATTGTCCCCATGGGCAACCCATCCTCTTCCACCATCTGCTTTCCCTTTTGCATCATGTACTCTCGTGTCACCTTTACCCAAGAAGGTGCAACCCAAATACAAGAACCCACTACCCTCCAATAAGGTAGTTAAACCAAAAAAACCTTCCATTGCTAGCTCTTCTACCATGCCTTTATGTAAGAAGATGCCATCAAAACCTAAGAGAATACCACTTACAAAACCAGTGGTCCATCCCATTCCTCCTCCTATAACGCCTCTTCACTCACAATCATCCTCACCGTTACCCAAACCCACACTCAATTCCCATTTTGATCCATTAACAAGGTCCTACGCCAACATTCTAATCAACCACTTAGATACCTTAGTCATCACATTACCACCTCTTTGACCTTATGACCCCCTCAAACCCAAACCAAAAGGGTTTGATGAAACTAAAATTTGTGCCTATCATTGTGTGTTAGGACATGATGTAGAAGGTTGTAAGGCTCTCAAAACTATTCTCCTACAATTATGTCCTCCTGAAGAAAATTTTGACGATGATGATCTGCTTGATGAGGACCATGTTCCACCTTCACCTGTCACCACACATCATCATCCCTTGCTTCTTCAATGACCTGCATCTCCACCCCCACAACCTTTTTTTCCACCTCCAAAATTTGAGATCAACATGGTCCATATCAGAGAGTTGGAAAAACCACCACCCAAATGCCAATGTTCCTACTCATTTCACAAGGCTCTTCCCCCCATTAGGTTTTTTCCCATCATGTTGTTACACTACTCATGACACACCTTCTCCATCTACCACCTTCCCCTCATATTAACATGGTCCAAGTTGCCACCCACACCTAGAAGGACAAAGGAAAAGAAAAAGCAACTAGCCCATCAACTAATCCCATGCCCAATATACCATCTACACCCATGCCCAAAATCACCATTCGAGGACCCACATACCCTATCTCTGATGGGGTCACCCATCATACAATGATAAAACAATTACACCAATCCCCTCTAAAAATTTCTTTGTACAATCTCATCCAAACTTCTGAATATCATAGAGAAGTCCTCATAGAGGTTTTGTAATCCATCAAAGTTTTACCCAATGACCCACACATTAGTAGCCTCCATTATCACACCTCACCATGTGGCCTTGCTAACCAAATCATCTCCTTCTTATACCCCTATTCCCACTCATCAAGTTGTTGCCCTCGGTTTCTACATGATGAGGAGATTGTACCTCTCAGTTAGATGACCCGATCCCGCCCTTTTCATCTCCGTCTATATCGATAATATACATCTACGACTCATTATGATCGATGGTGGCGTTAGCATCAACATCATTTCCTCCCATACATACCATAAAATTCGCATCCCTTCAAATTGTATGCATAATAACCCAGTTATGTTGTACTCCTTCAATGACACCATCACCTCCACCCTTGGCACCATTATTCTTCATGTTTGCATAGGCCCTCACACTATCCCAAAATTATTTTGTCTTAGAGGGGGAGTTCTAGTATAACCTATTACTCAGACTACCTTAAATTCACGTCATGGGTTATGTTCCTTAAACTTTACACCATTTTCTAAAATTTGAACATGAAGGGCATAACTATACTATCCTATCGACCCATCACCATTCAAAACTTGTAACATGTTATACCAACCTAATGATGTCCTTGTACCGGTTAAGGCATCTTCGACTACCTCCACTTCTCCTTCACCCACGAACCCATCCAACAATGTTGTTGCCACCTCTCCCACACCTAACTCTTATATTCCTATTATTGCCCACACCTCTACATCTAGCCCATCTACGCTTCCCAACCAAGTTGATACTCCTCCTACCCAATCATCTAGTGATTCCTCTATCCCGATGCATGCATATCTACTATTTATCCCTTAGAAGGTGTTTTTCAATTTCTTACTATGGGGAGTACCACCTCTACAATATTAACACATTCCTCACTCTGCAAGAGTATGGAAACCTACGCCAACACCCTCGTTATGACTATCACATAGGAGAGGTTTTCCCTTATGGTCCTCCCCACCTTTGCACCAACTTAATGTATGGGGGACTTGATATTGCCACCTATTCACCTAAAACTCCATCCCAAACATGACCATTTTCATCTGACCTCCAATCTCTCACTAACCACCACTTCGCCCACACTTTCCTTCACCATTGTGCATGGAAAGGCTTTGGCTTCAATTTTTACAAATAAGGCCATCATACCATCATTATATGTACCACCATAAACACAAAGATTGCATTGGCATTGGATTTTCTGCACCATCTTCCAAGAAGGCCCACATTGACCTCATTGAGGATGAAAAATATTCTCCACCCCATTCACCAATGTCACCACCTTCACCCAGAGTCCGTAGATCCCGAATCTATTCCTCCCCGACTTTTTTTTTTTGTGAACACAATTTCCATAGGACCTCGACTTATCAAGATGATGAAAAGGCTCTTCTTGTTTTCCCTTCATGTATCCTAACATAATCGATGGCGATGCACCTTCTATTAATTTTCTCAATGTCGGGACAATGAGTCTATCCTCACCTACCTTGGTGTAGAATATTCTTATATTCACCGGTCGTTGCCTTCTGAGATGTAAACCATGTTGAACCAATCGACTATGAAATCAACATTAACACTCGGGATGATCCACACATCTTAAAGAGAGGTCAATCTTTAGATGTTGCTAAATCGGAAGCTTTTACTTCTTTCCTCCGGGACCATAGCAACGCTTTTTCTTGGTCCTATGTTGATATTCGGTATTGATCCAAACATTATGGTCCACAATATCATAACCATTCCGACGCCAAACCCATAACACATAAGTTACTGAGATAATGCATCCTCGCATTTTCCTTCTTGTCAAAAAATAACTTCAACACCTTCTCTTGGTTTCCTTCATCCTACCCATTGACTATGCCCAATGTATTCCTAACATCGTTCTATCACAAAAGTGATAGGGTGACTTTCGCATTTACACAAATTTCCGTGACCTCAACTTAGCTTGCCCCTAATGATAATTTTCCTCTACTGTAGGTATTGACCAATGGTTGATCTCACCCGTAGCCATGAGATGCTCTCACTCATGGATGGTTTCTCGAGGTTATAATCAAACATTACTCACTCTAGAAGATCAACACAAAACTTCCTTCATCACTCCTTAGGGTACCTTCTACTATCGATTCATGTCTTTTTGCCTTAAAAACGCTAGTGCTACATATCGATGAGTTGTGACTTATATCTTCCATGACATAATTCATCACATATTATAAGATTACATAGATTACCTTCTTTCCAAATCTAAACATCAGGATGAACACTTGATAGTCCTTAAGGTCATCTTTGATCACCTCATCAAGTATTTTGTTCACCATCAACCTAATAAGTGTGTCTTCGCGGTGATTTCAGGAAAGCTCCTTGGTTTCATCATTTCTTTGGATGGCATAGAATTCCATCCTACTAAAGTAAAGGTTATTCTTGAAATTCCTTCACCTACTAATCTTCATCACTTTGAATTTTTCATGGTAATTTGCAATCCATTCATCGGTTTATTTCACAACTTTCTGACTACTATCAACCATTTCATCATCTCCTCAAAAAGGACGTCTCCTTAAAATGGGATGATGAATGCCACAAAGACTTTGATGCATTAAAACAATACCTTCTTCAACCACTAGTTCTCATTCCCTTGTAAATATTACCAACCCTTTTACCTATATGTTTCTGCTACTGATCATTCCTTAGGTTCCATACTCATTCATTGCAATGAGAAGCACAAAGAGAAAGTAGTTTATTACATAATTTGTACCCTTTTGGACTACGAAACTAGGTACACCCATGCTGAAAAACTTTTCTTAGCCTTAGTTTTTGTCACCACTAAACTTTTCATTACGTACTCAACCACAAAACCTTTGTCATCACTAACACTAATCCCTTACATTACATATATGCCAAACCCTACCAAGCATCAACATGTTGCACATTGGCTCATGCTTCTTGCATACCTTGACCTCGAATTCATCCACCAAAAATCTATCAAGGGCCAAACCATCATTGAACAACTAGTAGATGCACCTCTTTCTGGAGATCAACCCTCTAACTTTGATTTTCTAGACAAATCCATTGTTACCCTCTCTTTGGATGATACCACTTACCAGATGACCTTATTCTTTGATGGTTCCAAATGTCAGCGTGGAGGTGGTGTAAGTGTTATCCTCATTCCTCTTAATGGTGAACCTATGCCTTTATCTTTCAAACTAGATTTTGATTGCACTAACAACATCACTAAATATGAAGCACTCGTATTATGCCTTCAAACCTCCATCGCCCTAAATGTTATATCAATTAATATCTTATGTGATTCCCAACTGGTTGTAAACTAATTCAATGGTATATAAGTGTCAGTAATGAAATAATCCAAAAGTAAAAACATCATGTCGACATACTTTTGACTACCTTTGACCGTTAGAAACTTCAAACCACCCTACGTTATACTAATAAATTTGTAAATACCATGGCCTACCTAGCTTATCGGATACCCGCTTTGTCTTCCAAATCTCAAATATTTGCCACAATAGAAAGGTTACAATCACCTTCTTATTTATCTTGAGATGTCAACTCCGTCAGAATCATTTGCACACTGACCCACGTGACCTTTGGTATAAACAATTTGTAGACTACCTTTCCTTTCCATTCTATCTCCCGATTTTACTCGTAATGTACCATGCACCTTTCTTGAAGGTGTCTCTCTCTATGTTATTATGGGTGGTCTTCTTTATAAACATGACTTGACAAGTATTCTCTTATGATTCCTTAGAATTTCTAAAATTCCCTACACTATCAAGGAGGTACAATACGGAATTTTTGGAGGTCACTTTAGTTTCTTAGTTTTCACTAAATGCATTCTTTTCCTAGGCTATTATTGGCCAACCCTAAACCATGACTATTATGACTATGTCAAACATTGTGTGAAATGCCAACAACATGTTAATCTTCATCACACACCTATTCATTCCTTACAGGTCACACGATACCTTTGGCCTTTCTCTCAATGGGGTTTGGATCTTGTTGGAGAGATCAATCCTCATTCTTCACAACACCATCAATGGATTATAACCACTACTAAATACTACACTAAATGGGTAGAAGCCATTCCACTAATTTCTGTAAAATGCGAGAAAAATGTGATATTTAAGTATATCCATATAAGTCCCATCATGCATGATATTATCTAGGAATATTACAAAACTTAAGTCATGTAAGACCTTAGAAATAAATCAAAATCAAACAACTTTCCCACAACAATTCATTTATCAAAAAAAGAGTTTACTACTCTCAAACTTAGTAAGTATTCCATAGGTTTATACAAAACATCCTTCCACCATTACAAAACTATTTTTAATACATCTACTCATAATTTATTTTCCAACAAGAAGTACATTTTGAGAAAATTCAATTCATAAGCATTTGAATGAAGAGAAATGATTTCATTAGTAAAATAAATGCAACTTTCTATAAGTATTTCTCCTTTCATCTTTCATGAAGTCCATCTGCAAAATTATTAGCATGAGTCAGTTCACAAGAACTGAGCATGATAAACACTATAACGTTAAAACAATATGCTTTTATCTAACTATTTCGTTAAAGGAACCAATATTGTTAATGAAAAGGTTCCAAGTACAAAGATAAGGACAATAAGAAAGACTTTCCCAAATAATTACAAATCATAGATATAGAGAAGAGTCACATAATCTACTAAGTAATAATGTTCAAGAAATAACTAATTAAACCATCACCAATTAATTCTATCTCAACACAATTATGATAATCATTTCAACATGATAATCATCCAAACTATAACCAATTAAGAAAATAAGTAATTAAAATTCATATTCTATTCTCATTATTTCCAATTTAATTCCCAAACCAAAGTTCTACAAAAACACAACCAATTCCTTATCATTCAATCTAAAAGGTAACTAGGAACAATTACAATTTGACATGAACAGGATGCCACCACCATAGACACCCTAACCAAAACCCTGATTCCATCCATAAAAGGAAGCCATCAAAAATAGAGATCACTTTACAGGAACCAAATGTACTCATTGAACATTCCTACAAGAGGATACTCTAATCCTAGAAAAAGGAAGAACCAACATGAGTTAAGAACTCAGAAAGGGCCTATCTTAACAAGAAAAATAGGTTTTGAACCCATTTGTTCATATCATAATGACTGAAAAGGAAGGAAAAAGAGTCAAAGTTTAACCATGCATCTCAAAACAATCAACATTTGAATGTTCTTTTTTCCCACACACAACTAATGGAGAAAGAATCAGAACATTTTTACTATCAAAATGTAGAGTTATGTTTTTCCCAAAAGACCAAATCCATGATTAAAGAAAAGAAACTTCCTTACAATGATCCATGCAGACATCACATCAACCATCCTACATAAATGAACTTAATATGAGAAATAACAACATTCAGCTCTTAATACCACTTAAGATGCCAGTACAATCTCAAGAGATAGTCAAAAGGCTCAAATCAAACCTACAACCATCGTCAAGGAAACACGATGATCCAACACAAGGCTCCCCAAGGATAACAAGATTTCAAACATAAAACATAATACCCAATTGCACTCACGAAGCCTAAAGTTCCACAAGAGCATATAAATAAGGAAAATGAACCCATATTAAAAATAACAACCCAAGATTTCCTCAAAAGTTCAATCAAGTTTCAAAAAACAGAACTGACTCGAGAAGAGTATTCAAGTAATGAAGAACACACCCATAAAAGAGAGAAAAAATTTTTACAGACTAGGATTTCATACAAAGGAGGAACAGTCCATACTACAACGTTGACCAATTCTCAAGGTAACCTAGAAAGGGTATTCAAGAAAAAAAACATAGCCAACAAAAGAGAAATTACCAGTCTATAATTCTAAAACAGGTCCACCGTGAAGGGTGTTTAAAACAAAAAAATGAAACCAAAAATGATGGAGGTAGAAGACTCCATCAGATACCATCATGCATGCACTTACAAGTGCTTGAAATAACACTTTTCGAGAGAACCATTTTGGGTCAAGACCTGTCTTAAATAAACCAACAAAAAGATCAAAAGATTCATTATTATTAAGAGCCAACAAGTGACCAACAAACCTATGAGAGATCACACACACATAACAAAGGTGACCAAAATAATGTTGGTCCTTACTTATTTTAACAACAAAGTAACTAGGTCATTACCACAATCCATAAAGATTTTCACCAAAACCCTGGGCATATATTCCATGCCAACAAGTTACCAATTCAAGGTGGTTAATCTATTAGAGAATAAAACACAATATTCCCCCCATCAATCATTGAATATTATATATATATATATAAATATAATTGATTTTTTCAACCAAGACAACCAAAATCATGATTAACAACTTAATACACATAATCACTTATAACCACAAGAAACCATATCCAAGAAACATCACAAAAAAAGAAGTAAACATAACACAAGAAAAATAATCCTAGAAACATTTTCATAAAAAGAAACATTCTTTTAATGAAAACACTTAAATAAAAGAAAATATTTTAATGAGATAGGGCCTATCATGCTTGTAGTAGTGCTCTATCTTCCTTTCCTTTCCTCAATCCTTCATGCAAAACTTCTACTAAAATATTTCCATGAAAATGCCAAAACCAAGCCTCTACGTAACTTTCCTCATTTTCTTCTTATAGCTTCCATGCTTGGATTTTGTTATTATTACCACCATGCAAGGTGAGATTATGCATGCAACATATTCAAATTGAAGGTTCAAAAGAATGGTAAACCACATGCAGAGCTCCAAAGCTCAAAAACCAAATGAAACAATAAAACCAAAAATCTATTTTCCTCCAACCTTCTACTATTCCCCAGGTGGTTTTCACTCTAGTGAGAACATTAATTTCCAACAAGACTACCAGTGTCCTATCCTAAATTCCCACCATCACCAACTCTTTACTAGTTGGATTTATAAATTAAAACTTCATTCAAATGAATTTAGCAGAGTTTGACAACTCAACATTCCCCTATTTTCATGCATTGGCCAAAATTGGTAGAAACAATGTATTAAATGACACATTAAACCTTTTAAATGCCTTTGAAATTGGTGCCACTAACACCTATCAACTTTCCATCCATGCCATCCCATTTCCTTTAGGCTAGCCCAATGCCCTTAGATTAGGTTTAATTAGTATTAGCTTATAAACCAAAGCTTAGGTCCTTAGGAGTAATTCTATTTAGCTTAGAATAAATTAGTGTCAAGACTTAGGATTACCCCTTCCAATTAATCATCACCATTAATAAAATCACCTTAACTTAGACTTAAGATAAGATAAAAATCATAGGAACTTAGATTAAATTAGGTCCCAAAAACTAATCAACAAACATTACCTTATGTGATGAATAAAAATGACATTTTTAGATCACTTAAAAAGGGTGCATGCTAAAGATGCCACCTAATGCCCTTGTGATCCCATAACAGCCTAGGTTCAGAATCAACCATTCTTCCTAGTTTGGTCAAATGACCTAAACATCATAAAATCAAAAGCATGCCTTGGATCACTGAAATTGATCCAAGGTATGGCTATTCCTGCATCAGAAATCAAATAGACTGAAAGCACAAGTTCCATATTGCAAAATAGGAAATGAATGAATTTAGATTGAATTTATTTCCTCCATCCACATGTAGTGCACATTCAACATTAAGAATGAATGAAATACTTCATTTTAAATTCAGAATTGTCATGGGATGATTGTATCCATTTTTAGAAGATAAACATATCATCTATAAAAAACATAATTACTTAGTTCAAAAGAGTACACCATCTTCAAACAAGAATCACCTATCAATGTTTGTAACTTCTATTATAGAAGGGTCAAGGATATCAACCATGATAGAGGCATTACATACCTCCCCTCTAAAAAGCATCATCATCCCGATGATTAACTTAGTCCACATTCTTTAAACAAGAAAAATAATCATAATTATAGTTCTTCTATCCACAAAATTTTCAAACAGAAACCAGATTTGTAAGAATTCAAGTTTTTCATAAATTATTACAACATCAAATAGTTTCCTTGTACTAACAAATATAGTACTTTCCCAAAACTGGAAGAAATTAAAGATAACTTTCAAACAAAGTCTTTAATTGCCTCAAAAATCAAACTAATTTTGTTCAAACAAATGAGGAAAAGTAGTTTTCATATCCTCAAGGTTTTCCCATGTTGCACTTTCTTCATTAAACTGGTCCCACTGGACCTTGCATTGACTTGATTTCATGATTTTCACAAGTGCAACTGGTGAGTTTCCAACACTCTTATGGGTTCAACCATGATTATTCTGGGTCTTGGACCTACAAGGAATCCCAATTTAATACATGTGATAAATCTGAAATGTATTTCTTAAGAAAAGAAATATGGAAAACATCATGCATTCGTGACAAAGTGGGAGGTAATGCTAAGTGATAAGCTATAGGGCTAATCACTTCAACAATCTCTTGAAAGGTCCACAAAATGAGGTGATAATTTGGTTCCTTGCCAAAGGTTATAGAGCTCTTTTTAGGCTTGACGTAAAAAGAATTTTTCACCAAGTTTAAATTTCTTATCGATCCTTTTTAGATCTGCATAACTTTTCTACCTATCCATAGCTTCTTTTAATCATTCACGAATCATTTTCACTTGTTGTTCCATTTTAGTAAGAATTTCAGGTCCAATTACCTCTCTATCTTCAATGTTATCCCAACTAACTGGAGTTCTACATTTCCTTCCATACAATGCTTCGAAAGGTGTCATTTTTAAAGAGGAATGATAAGTATTGTTGTAAGAAAATTCAACTAAAGGAAGATATTCTTCCCATTTGTATTGCTGATCCATACAGTACATTCATAACATATCTTCCAAAACCTAATTTACTCTCTCAGTTTGACCATCTGTTTCCGGATGGTATGTGGAACTAAAATTAATTTTGTTCCTAAGGCTGCATTTAGCATTTTCTAGAAATGAGATGTCATTCTAGGGTCTCTATCAGATATAATCAATTTAGGTACTCCATGTAATCTGAAAATTTCATGCACAAATATTTTTGCTAAAATAGTGAATCATCTTTAAGATTACCAACAATAAAATGTGCTACTTTTGTCAATTTTTCAACCACAACTAAAATAACATCATGTTTATTTCTAGACATAGGCAGCCCCTAAAAAAATCCATACTAATTACTTCACTTATAATGGTATATATGGGATATATAGTAAACTAGCTAGGTGCATATGCTCAGCCTTAACATGTTGACATTCTAGGCAATGTGAAACAAAATCAGTTATGTCTCTCTTCATCCCTTTCCAAAAATATTGTTGTTTTACATCAGCAAGCATTTTTGTAACACCGGGATGTCCTGAGTAAGGTGAATTATGAAATTCCATCATTAAATTTTTCCTTAACTCATTTCCCGAAGGTACATACACTCACTTTTCATATCTTAAAATTCCTTCATTATCAAAGTTAAAACCTTTGTATCTTGCATCATTAGGATCTGCAACAAGTGTTGTTTTTACCTGTTGAAAATAAAAATCAAGAATCCATGATACTCTTTACCTCATCCTTAAACTAAGTTCTCAAAGTTATAAGTGTATAAATATGTTTCCTATGACTTAGTGCATCTGCCACTCTATTTTCTTTTCCTTTAATGTAACTTATGTCAAAATCATATTGTGACAAAAAAACTCTAACCATCTTCATTGTCTTGCATTTAGATTTGGCTGAGTGAAAATATACTTCAGCCCAAGGTGGTCAATTTTTAACTCAAAAGGTCTTCCTAAAGATAATGTCTCCATACTTGAAGTGCATGAACTATGAAAGCAAGCTCTAGGTCATGGGGAGCATAATTCAACTCATGTAACTTGAGTTTTCTTCTCTCATATGTTATAACATGATCATCTTGCAACATAATACCTCTTATTCCTTCATCGGAAGCATATGTAACTACCATAAAGCTTCCATTGGATGGTACAACCAAAATAGGTGTAGAAGTTAGTTATTCTTTTAGATTTTTAAATGCTACTTCACATTTATCACTCCACACAAAATTTTTATCTTTATTTTGTAATGAAGTAATCGGGGTAATGACTTTTGAAAAGTCCTTAACAAACTTTCTATAATAACCAACAAGCCCCATGAAGCTTCTAACTTCATGTACATTTTTAGGTGCAGGCCATTCAATTATGAAAACAATTTTGATGGATCAACTACTATTCCATCTTTTCTTATGACATGTCCTAAATAGTGAACTTTTGTTTCATAAAAAGAACATTTGGACAACTTACCATACAATCTTCTCTTTCTCAAAATTTCAAGTACAATTTTCAAATGCTCATGGTGCTCATCAATGCTTTTAGAATAAATAAGAATATCATCCAAGAATACAAGTAAAACTTGTCCAAGTATTCTTGAAAGATATTATTCATTAAATTCATAAAATTTGTAGGTGCATTTGTCAAACCAAAAGGTAAAACCATGAATTCATAATGTCCATACCTTGTTCTAAAGTTGTTTTATGAATGTCTTCATCCTTAATTCTTAATTGATGATATCCAAATGAAGATCTATCTTTGAATATATTGATGCACCACACATCTGATCAAATAAATCATCAATTCTAGGAAGTGGATATCTATTTTTTTTTATTGTTTTTTGTTTAACATCTTGTAATCAATACAAAGTCTAAGTGTTCCATCTTTCTTTTTCACAAAAATTACCGGTGCTCCCTAAGGTGAGACACTTGGTCTTATCAAACCTTTAGAAAATAGTTCTTGTAACTATGCCTTAAGTTCTACTAATTCAATTGTAGTCATTTGATAAGGTGCCTTAGAAATAGGTTCAATTCCAAGTTTGATTTCTATTGTGAAGTCAAATTCTCATTTAGGTGGAAGACCGGGTAGTTCTTTTGGAAACACATCACTGAAATCTCTTAATAATGGATAATTTTCCAAGAAATCACTATCCTTTTTGTTGTTTTCAGAAATTTTTTTGCATACAAAGTGTAACCTTTATTTTTGGCCTTCTTAAGTTATATAGATGACAATTTTCTAACTGAAATTTCTCATTTTACCCCTTGAATGTCTATTTTTTCTATAGATCATCAAGGCATCTAATGTGTTTTTCAAAACAATCAACTTTTTCTTTATGATCAAGCAAGCCATTTAACACCAATTATGACATCATATGACCCCAAAGGAGCAACATAAAGATCTACTTTAGTGGAAAAACTTGGTAACTCTAAGACTGCTCCAAAAAGACATTTACTAACAATATGGACAACATTATTACCATAATGTATAGTCCAATATTTTTCCATTATTCCTCTTTTCTTTTTAATTTTGTAGCTAATTTACTAGAAATAAAACATTTTGTAGCTCCAGTATCAAAAAGTATAGTAACAAGTGTACCAAATAATTTACCTGGCACTTCTATGGGCGTAACTTGTTTTTCAAGCTTGTTTATCAACTACTACAACATGTATCTTATGTTGTTGATTGTTGTCATCTTTCTTTAGAGGGAATTGATTTGCATAGTGATCCTTACCATAGTTGAAACAACCCCCTACAGGTCCTCTTTTTGGTTCAAACTTATTTCCAATCTTGAAATTACTATTTTGTCCTCCAAAGGATTTCTGCCCATTGTTGTTATTCTTCACAAAATTGTTTCTAATGTTTCAACAGGTTTTTTTTGTTGTTTTTTTCTTATTGTTATCAGTCACAAACTTATTTTTGGCTCCAAAATTTTTCCATGCCACCTTTTTGGGTGTAAGTGATGAAGAAGAATTAGAAATTTTCTTTCGATTCTCTTCTTTATGAGCAGAAATTGCCTTCAATTTTATTCTTGCCTTATGGATTTTCTACAACCCCTTCCATAGTGGTTGGGTTGTGTACATCTACTTCTCCCCCTATGACAGGATTCAATCCCATAATAAACTTTTGTATCCTAAACTTTTCATCAGTTTGATATTGAGGAACGTACTTAAGAAGTTTGGTAAACCTCTCCCAATACTCAGTTATAATTAACTTTCCTTGAATTAAATTATGAAATTCTATCATTTTTTATCATAATAGAGTTGTGGAAGCATCAGTGTTTCCTAAAGTAGCTCTTAAATTGATCCCATGTGATGCTTGATTCATCAATGTTCAATTCAGCCTTATGGTTGTCCCACCAGGAGGATGCCTCATGGGAAAGTTGATAAGCTCCCCATACTACTTTTGTTTCTTCGAGAAGTTCCTTATTGCAAAGTACTTCTCCATTTCATTGAGCCAATTCTCAGCCCCATCCCCTAGTGTAGTGCCATCAAACTTTGGTGGACTTATCCTCTTTATGTCATTAGTAAGTTCAGTTGCTAATCTTGCCTTTTTATTTTCAAGTGGATTAGGTACATTTGCATTTGCATTTGCAACATTATTATTGACATTCACAACATTGTTATTTGTTGCATTATTATTATCAATGCCCAAATTTCCAGCATTGGTGTTGTTCCTGGAGGTGGCTGATTGTTATTATTAGCATCATCTTCCTCCTCTTCATTACCCATTACTTTTGTTCAAGTACAACAAGATGATCTCTTGTGTCCAACAGGGCAACAAGAATCTCATCAAGTTTTTGTGTGGTAGTTGCCTCTCCACCTAGAGGTGGATTATTTGCAACACCTCCCCTTGTTCTAACCATTTTCTATTAACAAGAAATTAAGTTTTTATCAGATATGGACTCAATAGGTCAAGAGCTGCAACCTTTAGCTCTGATACCAAGATGTAACATCCACTTTTTAAGACTTAGAAACAAGGGAATTTTTTTTTTCATAATTCTCTATTCTAAATTAATATAATTAGAACACACATTCCATTGCCAATCCATCTCATAACAGAAAACCATATGTAGTTGTAATGACTCGGTGAAACACCGATCTCTCATTCCATGACTCGGTATTAAACCGATCTCTCATGTTAACTTGTTCAAGTGTATATTGTGTATACTTGGTTCCTTTACCCTTTTAGGGCACTCAAGTGTTCTATCTAAGAATCCTATCTGAATATTTGTTACCGATATTCATCTAAAATCCCACATCTTAGACTAGGTGACATAAGACAATGCAACCAACAACTTGTGATACTTTGGCCAAAGTTTTAAACATGTCTACCATGTTTACATTCCAAGATGACATACTCATTGAAAGGAATATGTCTTTCACCACACTCATATTATTATCTAGATTGGTCATTCTTGACTACTATGTCAACCCAAACCGAGTCAAAGTTTCACACTAAACAAGGGCAGCTTACATGCACTAGTGTGGAAGACTACTCATGGTGACTAAGGATACATAGACATACTCAATCGAATTTCATCGATTGGGTGTGTCTAGTTACCCTAAGTCAACATGAGTTGACCACTACACTAGTCCATGTATCTATCTCTGTTTAGAGTAGAACCATGAACCAAACTTCCACTTATGTCAATCGAGTTAATTGAACTAAGTGGGGTGTTGAAGCATAGTTGGTTGCATCATAGTATCCTCATAATGACTCCTATCATTATGAGGGTACTTTTGTAGTCCCCTATGTTACAACAACCAACTGAGTTCCTTCAACTAAACTTACATACTTAAGAGTATTAGATCATTATCCCAACAATTATTATCTTATAAAATTTATCGTTAAACAACACACCTAAGGGTCCACTATGCATGATTGACCCATAGAAGGGTATGAAGTGTACATTAACACAAGTAAAAGGTATAGATAAAATATGCATTCATGGTTATGATCATCTTATTCTTAACCCATTATTTTCATTTATCGATATGTTTGAATTTGATATTAAGAAAGTAAGATCATTAAGTTTTCTTGCTACAGTTTAACATTGTAATCAAACTTGATTGAAAGCTTATACTTTAGACTTTGGGATATCATAAAGTCTAAATCTTTCTAATAACTCTTTTAAGCTTTCTTGTTTCCATTTATTGATAACATATAAGGAGCATACAACCAATCATCCTTATGATTTAATCAAAATCACATAACAAGATATCATACATAGCTCTTTATTTAATAACAAAGGAAAGTATCTTTTCTTTCTTTATTAAGGACTATTGTCCTATTAGTGAAATCAGAAAGCATATGATTCAATTTCATAATAAAAATCCACATTATTTTATATAAAACTATACATATTCCCTTTTTGAGTAAGGATCTACCAATAATAACCAACTTAGTTATACTCTTTCCTAAAATGAAAAGAATCTAAACTATAAGTTTAGATCCTTATTCCTAGTAGCATTTATACCTTAGAATCTACTAAGTTATGTACATCAATATTTAAGTATATCCATAAAGTCCCATCATGCATGATATTATCTAGGAATATTACACAAACTTAAGTCATGTAAGACCTTAGAAATAAATCATAAATCAACAACTTTCCCACAACAATTCATTTATCAAAAGGAGAGTTCACTACTCTCCAAACTTAGTAAGTATTCCATAGGTTTATACAAAACATCCTTCCACCATTACAAAACTATTTTTAATACATCTCATAATTTATTTTCCAACAAGAAGTACATTTCGAGAAAATGTCAATTCATAAGCATCTGAATGAAGAGAAATGATTTCATTAGTAAAATAAATGCAACTTTCTATAAGTCTTTCTCCTTTCATCTTTCACAAATTCCATCTACAAAATTGTTAGCATGAGTCAGTTCACAAGAACTGAGCATGATAAATGCTATAACATTAAAACAATATGATTTTATCTAATTGTTTCATTAAAGGAACCCTATTATTAATGAAAAGGTTCCAAGTACAAAGATAAGGACAATAAGAAAGACTTTCCCAAATAATTACAAATCAGATATAGAGAAGAGTCACATAATCTACTAAGTAATAATGTTCATAGGAAAGAACTAATTAAACCATCACCAATTAATTCTATCTCAACACAATTATGATAATCATTTCAACATGATAATCATCCAAACTATAACCAATTAAGAAAATAAGTAATTAAAATTCATATTCTATTCTCATTCTTTCCAATTTAATTCCCAAACCAAAGTTCTACAAAAACACAACCAGTTCCTTATCATTCAATCTAAAAGGTAACTAGGAACAATTACAATTTGACATGAACAAGATGCCACCACCATAGCACCCCTAACCAAAAATGTTGATTCCATCCATAAAAGGAAGCCATCAAAAAAAGATCACTTTACAAGAACCAAACATACTCATTGAACATTCCTACAAGAGGATACTCTAATCCCGGAAAAAAGGAAGAACCAACATGAGTTAAGAACTTAGAAAGGGCCTATCTTAACAAGACAAATAGGTTTTCGAACCCATTTGTTCATATCATAATGAATAAACAGGAAGGGAAAAAGAGTCAAAGCTTAACCATGCATCTCACAACAATCAACATTTGAATGTTCTTTTTTCCCACACACAACTAATGGAGAAAGAATCAAAACATTTTTACTATCAAAACACAGAGTTCTATTTTTCCCAAAAGACCAAATCCATGATTAAAGAAAAGAAACTTCCTTACAATGATCCATGTAGACATCACATCAACCATCCTACAAAATGAACTTAATAATGAGAAAGAAAAACATTCAGACTCTTAATACCACTTAAGATGCCAGTATAGTCTCAAAGAGACAGTCAAAAGGCTCAAATCAAACCTATAACCATCGTCAAGGAAACATGATGATCCAACACAAGGCTCCCCAAGGATAACAAGATCTACAACATAACATAATACCCAACTACACTCATGAAGCCTAAAGTTCCACACATGAGCATATAAAGAAGGAAAATGAACCAGATTAAAAGTATAACAACCCAGGATTTCCTCAAAAGTTCAATCAAGTTCCAAAATAGGAACCGACTTGAGAAGAGTATTCAAGCAATGAAGAACACACCCATAAAAGAGAGAAGAGTTTTACCAGACCAGGATTTCATACAAAGGAGGAACGGTCCATACTACAACATTGACCAATTCTCAAGGTAACCCAGAAAGGGTATTCAAGAAAAAAAAACATAGCCAACAAAAAAGAGAAATTACCAATCTGTAATTCTAAAATAGGTCCACCCGTGAAGGGTGTTTAAACAAAAAAATGTAACATAAAATGATGGAGGTAGAAGACTCCATCAAATACCATCATTGCATGCACTTACAATGCTCAAAATAACACTTTGAGAGAACCCAGTTTGGGTCAAGACCAATCTTAAATAAACCAACAAAAAGATCAAAAGATTTGTTATTATTAAGAGCCAACAAGTGACCAACAAAACCTATGTGAGAGATCACACACAGGCATAACAAAGGTTGACCAAAATAATGTTGGTCCTTACTTATTTTAATAACAAAGTAACCTGGGTCATTACCACAATCCATAAATATTTTCACCAAAACCCTGGGCATATATTCCACACCAACAAGTTACCAATTCAAGGTGGTTAATCTATCAGAGAATATAACATAGTCTTCCCCTGTCAATCATTGAATTTTGATATATATATATATATATATATATATAAAATTATTTTCCAACCAAGACAACCCATAATCACGATTAACAACCTAATACATAGAATCACTTATAACCACAAGAAACCATATCCAAGAAATGTCACAAAAGAAGAAGAAAACATAACACAAGAAAATAATCCCAGAAATGTTCTCATAAAAGAAAATGTTTTTTAATGAAAACACTTAAATAAAAGCAAGAGATTTTAATGAGATAGGGCATATCATGCTTGGTAGTGCTCATGTCTTCCTTTCCTTTCCTCAATCCTTCATGCAAAACTTTCTACTAAAATATTTCCATGAAAACACCAAAACCAAGCCCTCAACTTTCCTCATTTTCTTCTTATAGCTTCCATGCTCGGATTTTGTTATTATTACCACCATGCAAGGTGAGATTATGCATGCAATATATTGAAATGAAGGTTGAAAGAATGGTAAACCACATGTAGAGCTCAAAGCTCCAAAAACTGAATGAAACAATAAAACCAAAAATCATCTATTTTCCTCCAACCTTCTACTATTATTCCCAGGTGGTTTTCTCTCTAGTCGAGAACATTAATTGCCAATAGGACTGCCAAGTGTCCTGTCCTAAATTCCCACCATCACCAACTCTCTGCTAGTTGGATTTATAAATTAAAACTTCATTCAAATGAATTTAGCAAAGTTTGACAACTCAGCATTCCCCTTATTTTCATGCATTGGCCAAAATTGGGAAAACAATGTATTAAATGACACATTAAACCTTCTAAATGCTTTTGAAATTGGTGCCACCGACACCTATCAACTTTCCATCCATGCCATCCCATTTCCTTTAGGCTAGCCCAATGCCCTTAGATTAGGTTTAATTAGTATTAGCTTTTAAACCAAGCTTAGGTCCTTAGGAGTAATTATATTTATCTTAGAATAAATTAGTGTCAAGACTTAGGATTACCCCCATCCAATTAATCATCTCCATTAATAAAATCACCTTAACTTAGACTTAAGATAAGATAAAAATCATAGGAACTTAGATTAAATTAGGTCCCAAAAACTAATCAACAAACATTACCTTATGCGATGAATAAAAATGACATTTTTAGATCACTTAAAAAGGGTGCATGCTAAAGATGCCACCTGATGCCCCTATGATCCCACAACATGGGTTCAGAATCAACCATTCTTCCGGCTTGGTCAAATGACCTAAACATCATAAAATAGAAAGCATGCCTTGGATCACTGAAATTGATCCAAGGTATGGCTATTCCTACATCAGAAATCAAATAGATTGAAGCACAAGTTCCATATTGAAAAATAGGCAATGAACAAATTTAGACTGAATTTATTTCCTCCATCCACATGCAAAGTGCACATTCAACATTAAGAATGAATGAAATACTTCATTTTAAATTCAAAATTGTCATGAGATGATTGTATCCATTTTTTCTATGGGAAAATATTATTAGCAATTATGGTTTCCCTTTCATTTTAACAAGTGATAGGGCTACTCATTTCCTTAATGATACTATCGGATATTTTGGATGAATTCATAGTTACACACCATAGGAAAACCCCTTATCGCCCTTAGGAAAATGGAACTACTGAGTTCTTCAACAAAATATTGAGCCATACCTTGACCAAAATTTGTGATGTTGGAAGGAGAGATTGGGATGAAAAGGTTTTTGCGGTACTTTGGGCATACAAGACAACCTACAAGAGGTTGAATAAATCAACACCCTTCCAGTTGGTGTTTGGAGTAGAGGTCGTTCTTCCCATAGAATTCATGTTACCTTCTTTGCATATTGCATGCACAAGATGTTTGGCTGATGAGAAGGCATTTGAAGAACATATTAACAAATTAATGCAACTAGATGAGAGGTGCACCATAATAAGATGGAGTCGGTGTTGAAAGGGCAAAAATTTCCTAAGTATTGGGCATGCAAATGTAGGGTGTTGGAAGATCGTGTGGCGCTATGATAGGGTTAAAGTGCATAGGATCAAGATTTAGCCATTTTATGGATAAAGGATATTTTGGAGTTAGTGTGCTAATAATATGGTATTTGGGAACAACTTGAGCACCATGTATAGTTTAGGCTAATATAGGAAGTCTATTGTTAGAGCACTTATGTTGTGCATCCTATTGTAAAGGTGCATGGCTATTATTAGCATGTGACCTATTTTGAGAAGTGCATGGGTAGTGAAGGGAAAGTCCCCACCCCCATATATATGTATTGATTTGTATGGTTTTGGTGTGTGTGTGTGTGTGTGTGTGTGTGTGTGTGTGTGTGTGTGTGTGTGTGTGTGTGTGTGTGTGTGTAATTATAGAGTTATGTTGTTGGTTTTTTTACACGTATGACTCATGGAGATACTTATGTAATGTAAGAATATTTTTTGTTTTACAATATTTAATACAATGGTTCATATTGGCTGGATAATGGTGTTGAACATGATTGAATCTGGTTCTTGTATGGTAAATCTTATTATAGTCATTGTTTAGTTCATCTTATATATATTCTAAGAACTAGATCTGGTTTATGCATTGTGTGTTGTTTACTATTGGTAATGAATCTGATACCTATATGCACCATCATGCTAACATTTTGTACAAGAAACTCTAAAGGGACCTGGTGCCTTTACGTGCTTTGGGTGAGCACTCATCTCAAGCTCGGTGATGATGCTAGTGCCCTCGGTTCTTCATAGTAAACTCTATGTTGCATCATTGGTTATGTTTCTAGGACCTCTTTTTATTTTTTTCAAGATGTTGTGTGATGAAGACGTAACAATTGACCTTGGAAAGTGTTGAGGAGTGGATATTAGATCTAGAAGAAGAGTACACTCATATATTCAGCACTAGATCTAAGTTTGAAGCACATGTGTGGGTGGAGCAGAATCTGTATGAATGCTTATATGAGAGCTTCTTTGTTATCTTCCCATAGAGTTATATAGAGCTATATAGCGAGTGAAATTGGTTTCTTACATGTCTAAAATAAATTGGCCTTGATTTTCGCATTGACTTTTCTAGATGTAAGAAAGAATTTCAGGCCCTCTATGATGCTAATATTATTTGGATGCGCGTTGTGGACACTTGGTTATGTGTTGTTCTAAATAGCTATATTTGAGTACTCAATTTAGAGATGTGGAGAGCGAGCTCCTAGAACTCCCCATTTGGAATGAGCATGGTCATATTGTGAGATTGATGTGAGAGAGAGAGATGGCTCATGGCCTCTTATGAGATTCTACCAATGGGAGAGACATGACTTGGGATATGAGCGTGCATTTGAATCTCCATGTAGATCCGGATACAACCTAGTCCTTGTGCTTATTTTTCAATTTTTTAGTACAACTAGTGCTCAACAAGATAGTTTTGGAGGACAGTAGAGTAGCAATAGGTAGAGGTGACTTATAAGAAAGTTAAGAGTGAATCAAATAATAAGTACATTTATGGCAAGAAGACATCTTCCCTATTATTTGGAGGACCGATTGGAGGAACCTTTTTAGGTGTGTCATATGATTAGCACAAAACATGGTGGTGTGCGAGAACTTTGGAATACATCATGAGGAGTAAGCACAACTTCATCGATATAGGAGTTCAATTTAGCACCACTGTTGGGACATAGGGTAAAGTATCCTCTCTGGTTCAATTCCCCTGGGTGGAGGATCAAGAGGAACGGGTGGCTTGGGATTTGGTAGATCTGGGTGGATCTGGAGGGGGAGGTAACACATGAGGTTCTAGATTTTGTGGGGATGTCTTCACCACTCTAGAATATTTACATGGAGATGTCAATTCATTTCCCAGTAGTATAGGGGAATATAATATGTTTTGAGCATGTGAATATATGTGATGATACTATGGTATGTGAAAGGATTTACAACTTCAAAGTGTAAGGCTGATTTAGTCAATTTGTAACTATTTTGCAGTCCCGAAGGACATGCACACATGATGGTATTTAGTAGAAATTTTGACCTTGATCGACTTGTGTGGATTATACAAAGTGTTATGGGATGCTTTTCATTAAGGAATTTTATATCCTTGAGTTCAAGATAAGAGCTTAAAATTATAAGCGTGCTCAGGATATAAGTAGAGGAACTACGAGAGTGTCTAGAAATATGATGCTCATTTCAAAACACTCTTTTCTAAACTATCATATGATATCCATGCAATTCAACATGCACATTGGTTTTAGAGGCTGATCACACGGATTTTATGAGGGTGCTTTCACATCTCACATACTTATACAAACATGTGCGAGGAACTTGAAGAAGCTCATGCAGGTAAGGAATTTTGGGGCATAGACCTTTGGAGTGAGCCCATTCTTGAATCTCAGATTGTAGCAATGGAAAAGCAGTTGGAGAAACTATCATCCAATACACACATGAGACATGTAGTGGAATTTGGTGTATAGATTGTGAAGTAGAGGGCATACTAAGGATAGTTGTCTCTCAGAGATCTTGTGTGCTCCTTATTACTAGAATGTGAGATATGTCATTTGGACCATGATGTAAGTCACTTTGTCCATTGTTGCAATGTGCGATAAGAAATAATGTGTCCTACTACTATAAAATTTTCTAGTCCATGACTCACAATACTAAAGATTACAAGTTGATTGATTAGATCCATGATGTCATTGATATTGGTGTATGAATGGATAGGAGTTTCAAATAACTCTAAGGATAAAGGTGAGCAACATGATCATGATCACACTCAAGGGCGCTATGATCAAAATGAAGGGCACTTTGAGGGAGGTCATGGTAGAGGTCAAGGATACCATGGTGGATTCAGAGAGAGGCCGAGGCCATGGTGGTGGATGAAGTGAGTTCCCTCGTGGAACATGCTATACATGTGAGATCCCCTAACCATTACAGGCGTGAATGTCCTCAGAACATTACTTGTTCTTTTTGTAGAAAGAATCATAACTATGAAGAATGGACTTATATGAACATCTGAGAAAGAAGAACAAACAAGAGAACAAGGGCAGGATGGTTAGAATACAACACGCCATGGAAAACCAATGGATGTCAAAGTTAGCACCGGATCCTGAGGTAGTACCTATGAAGATTACTACACATGTTGAGGCTACGCATGCGCTAGAGAAACATTGCAACAGAATCCTACCATCACTAAGGAGGAGGTTTTACATGAAAAATATCCAGACCCTACACATCAAAAGGAGGTTTATCAGGAAACCATGGAGGTACTCAGAAATATGTAGGGTGAAATACAATGTTTAAAGGAATAGTCATGGAAGTTGGAATAGAAGAAGGAAGTTGAGACTTTCCAATCGGATGTTGATGATCTGAAGGAAGTATGCAAGATGTTGTGTCAGGAGAACATTATTCCATTACTAGGGAGTTGGTTGAAAGGAAACACTGCATGCTAGTATTGAGAATAGATGGAAGATTTTGCATGTTAATCTCCCTCCCCATAGCTTGGATTATGACAAGGAGATCACTTTGAATGTTGTTGTGGATGGATGGATTTTGAGAAATATTTTGATTGACACAGGTGTGGAAGTGAATGTGCTTACCTTAGATGCATGGGTTCAGATGGGAAGACCTCCATTGCAGCCATCTTCTAATGTGTTATATATGGAAAATTAGACTAAGGCCATGCCAATTGGAGTATTGAAGGATGCATCCATTACTATACATGGGCCAAGTTCACTTTGGGGACTTTGAGGTCTTAGTGCTTGCAGAAGTGACATACTTCCAACTCTACTTGGGCACCCTTGGTGTTATGCAAATAATGTTGATCTATGGTTCAATAAGGGATATATCAGTTTTGAGAACAAGGAAGAATGAGTTATTATCCCTTTGATAGATGGGAAATCTGCACCTTATGTTGAGCCCTTAAGTGAAGAAGACCTAAACAAAATTTATGTATGCACCATTCGAGATCCGAAGTGCTTGAGCCATCTAAGGAAGGAATTCTCAGTGGGATGATGCACAGTCCATCAATGATACTACAAGTATTTGCCTATGACAATTGGGCACATGGCACTTATGAGATGGTTGGGTGCGAGGTAAGAAGTGCAACTGCACATGTAAGTAGGCCACATTGTGTTAGGAGGTTAGGAAACAACATTATACCCTTGGTACACTAGAAAAGGAAACCCTGAGGTATTCCTACGAGCCATGGAAGTATAGTGGAAGGATCAGGTGGACAAAAGGAATATGTTAGTGTATACCCTATGTGGGAAAAAAATGTTGGTGGATGGTTCATAGGGATAATCTCATAGAATGGAGAGAAGTGAGAATTGATCTATCATCCCGGTTTCTCAAGAGTAATACACCTACTCAAATATGTGAATATCATGGTAATAATCTTGTTCAACACCACGTTCAAGTAGTGTGAGAGACTCTGGATAGAGGGGCAGGAAGCTTTACCACCTTTTTTGTGGGTGCACAAACTTTATTTCACCTTGCGAGGTTGTGCATGTGCTTGGTATGTTTATGTGGAGCTGCATAGAGAGACTAGAAATTGGCAAGACTTGACTACAGGAATGATCCAGACTTTTGACTACTTCTCCACTAAACCTCCGGTGAAAGAGGCATTATAGGTTATGAAGCGATTGACTATGGGAGATAGTGAAAAGGATGAAGAACTCATTCAAGAATTATTTGGTGAGTCAAACCTAGAAGCACATTTTTTGATCGAAGTAGATGAGATAGATGTAAAACTACTTGAGTGTGCTTTCCTAGAGAAGGAGAAAGGAAAGATGGTCTATATGGTGGATGATGAAGAAGTGGAAAATTTGGACATAGATCATTTAGAGGGTACACACGAGGTCTTAGATAGTGTGGATGAGAAGGTGTGCATACCTACCATGAACCTATGAAGATGAAGAAAGTGAACATTGGAATGGATGTTGAACCTAAGGAGGCCATAATTGGAGATTATTGGTCTGAATCTAAAGTGGCTAAGATAATTGAGTTGTTATGTGATTTCAGGACTTTTTTCCTAGGGGCTACCATGAGTTGAAAGGAGTGCATGAATCTTTGGGTGAGATGAAAATTAAGTTAAAGGAAGGTGCGTGCACCCGGTTAGGAAGAGACCTTATAGGATGAACCCTAACCTATGCATGTAAAAGTTAAAGAAGAAATTGACAAGATGTTGGAATCTGGCATTATTGAGCCCATAGAGGAATCAAAGTGGGTTAGCCCTATGGTAATCAACATAAATAAAGATGGAAGAATCAAGATTTGTGTGGACTACATGGAGCTGAATGTTGCATGTGTGATTGATCCTTTCCCTACACCATTCACTAAGGAAATATTGGAAGGCATTACAGGGTGTGAAATTTACTCTTTTATAGATGGATTCTCTAGGTATCATCAAGTAAGAATTCTAAGGAGGATCAAGAGAAGAAAATTTCACCATTGAATGGGGAAGTTTTTGCATACATAATGATGCCCTTTGGATTAAAGAACATGCCTGTAGTATTTTGTGCATTGTGGTTCAAGCATTCCAGGATTTTATTCACAAATTCTTACAGGTTTACTTGGATGATTGGACCGTGTATGGGCTTATCAAGGATCATTGTGACAATTTTTGGTTAATGTTTGAGAGGTGTATAGTTAAACATCTCTTTAAATATCAAGAAGTGTGTATTTGCTACACCTTTTGGAACTCTGCTAGGGCATATCATCTACAAGGAGGGTTTGTTAGTAGATCTAGCTAAGATTGTAGTCATTTTAGGCTTGGAGGAACCCACTAGTTAGAGTGAGGTGCACAGATTCTTGGGCCACACAAGGTATTAAAAATTTATCAAAGGATATGCTAAGATTTTCATGCCCTTGGAGGAGTTATTAAAAGGTAAAGGGAAGTTCTATTGGGGAGAACCGCAACAACGCACATTCAAAGTGCTAAAGGAAAGGCTTACTACGAACCTATTTTATGTTTTCCTTCATGGAATCTACCCTTTCATGTACATGTGGATGCCTCTGGCATGGCCATTGGCATAGTTCTAGCTCATCCTGGAGAAGGTATTATAGATCATCCTATTTTTTTCTAGTAGAAAGTTGACTCTTACAAAACAAAATTATACAACTATGGAGCGTGAAGCTTTTTCAATGATCTACGACCGTTGCATAAGTTCATAAAATACTTACTATCAACACCTTTTGTGTTCTATACAGATCACATGACATTGAAATACTTGGTAAATAAGCCCATTTTATAGGGCGCATATGCCGATGGGTTCTATTATTCCAAGAGTTTGACTTTACAGTTGTGGTAAAGCTAGGTAAAAGCAATTCTGGCCCAGACCACTTATCAAGGATTCAATCAGAGAGGATGCATAGAGTATTGAAGATACAATGTCGGATGCACAGTTATACAAGTTAAACCATGCACCCTCGGAGTTAGAGGATATTGTTGTCTTTTTACGCACATGTATAATGCCGAAGGAATGAAGGCCTTGGAAAAGAAATAACTTACAATTCTGCATTGCACCTTTCATGTTGATCAAGTGGTGACTTATACAAACTAGGTCGAGATGAAGTATTGTGTGCATTGGTGTGTACTGGAGCATGAGTGCACAAAATCATGGAGGAGGCTCATGGTGGTATTGCAGGTGGACACTATGCAGGTGATGCCACTACGTGTGCAAGATTCTACTAGCTAGTTTATGGTGGGAAACCTTATACAAGGATTACAAGGAGTATTGTAAGGTGTGTGATCACTATCAACACCTTGGAAAACCTAGGTAGAGAGATGAAATGCCTTTGAGGCCTATTACTAGTGTAGAAATTTTTTGAAAAATGGGCAAATAGACTTTGTGGGTCCTATTTCCCTAGTCACACATAACTGGATCACGCTACATCATCACTTGTACATATTATCTTACAAGGTGGGAAGAAGCAACACCTACAAAGGATTGTACAATGGCTACAACAAAGCAAGGTTCTTGTGGGAAAATATTCTTACTAGGTATGGATGTCCTTTGAGTTTGACAAGTGATAGGGCACTCATTTCCTGAATGTGACAATCAAGATATTATTGGATGAATTTATGGTCACACCACAAGACAACACCCTATCACCCTCAAGAAAATGGGACTGTTGAAGCCTTCAACAAGATATTGAGCTAGACCTTTGAAAAATTTGTGATGTTGGAAGGAAAGATTGGGATGATAAAGTTTATGTTGTACTTTGGGCATATAGAACAACCTACAAAAGGTTGAATAAGGCCACACCCTTTTAGTTTGGTGTTGGTGCAAAAGCAATTCTTCCCATGGAATTCATGTTACCTTCTTTGTGTATATGTGTGGGAGGTCTAGTTGATGAGAAAGCATTGGAAGAAATAATTGACAAGTTGATACAACTGGATGAGAGGCACGCCATAGCACATTGGAGTCAAAAGTAAGAAAATGCTAGGAAAAGGCATGGCATGACAGGCACATCAAGGAAAAGAAGCTTGAGGTTGGGTAGATGGTACTTCTTTATGATTCAAATTTTTTGTGCCACCCAGAAAGCTTAAGGTGCATTGGTTGGGACCATATGTTATCACTCACATACTTGACTCAAGCTTTTTAGTTAGAGGCACTTGATGGAACATGGTTACCCGGTTACTTCAATGGGAGTAGGTTGAAGCCCTACTATAAATAAGCCTTCTTGGTGTTTGTAATAAGGCAAGTATTTCCATTTAGATTAGATTTCCCCTTCTATGTATTTCCTTTAATGTGTTTCCTTCCTCATCATTATGCTTTGTCAATTTAGTTCAGTGTTATGTGTAATAAGTGTTTACACGCACCGGAAGCTGATTACAATCTCAAGTGTTTTTATGTGCAAGAGGACTACACATACCCTTAGTGTGGGGTGGATAAAGAAGGTTAGTCTAGTATAGAAAATAAATAAACTCATGGGTGTCCATAAAGGGAACATGTTTTGAAAAGTGATGAAAACTTCAAGAGGATTTCTCAAAGTTAAAGACCACGCGTAAGGTAGGTGAGCACTCAATATAACTCAAGGAGGCTACAACATTTGAGACTATGTATGTTTGGGTCACATTGGATAAATACTTTGGTGTAAGGAAGCATGGGTAGAGGAGATATGTGATAGATAAGTAGTGGCGCGCCAGAAATTTATGACTGAGGTGCCAAAGTTTGAGGCGCGAGAGATTGGGGGTGGGAAAAGAGGGTGAAACATGCTCAAAGAATTAATACATGTGTATGGTGGTAGGTGGAGAAATTAATGAAGGGAATTTTTGAAACTTGGTTTAAAGTTAGCATTTTCAACATCATTTGTTACCTTGTGAATTTGAAGAAAATTGAGAAGTGTGAAGAAGAGCTAGAGACGATGAGCACTCTGCAGAGTCAAGTAAACTTATCATTTTTGAAGCATGATGTTGAGCATCCAGGCATGGAAGTGGGATTCAAGTAGTGGTGTGTGTGATGTGATGGGAGGGTGATTTGGTTTCATTTTGCATGAAACTAGGGTTTTCATTTCACACTCACATAATCGAAAGGAGAAATGGCACCACGGAGGGCTCCTAGTAGAGAGAAGGAGGTTGATGACCCAACAAAGGAGTGGTTGGTTGAGATGTTATATCTAGAAGAATTTATTGAGGGGTGGCCTTGGAAAAAAATATTACATAGTGTAGGGTTTCAAAGAGATCAACCACCATACTGAGAAATTCTTGAAGGATGTCGCAACAAAAGTTTACAGGAAGACAAATCGGTGTGATTGGAGGATGACACTAGGGTTTTGGACACCTCTGTGAAGAAATTACTCAAAAGCGTGGGGGTCATGCAAATTTAGATTTTCCTATTTTGGGAAGCCCAAGAAGTTGTATCAGTGGCTCATGTCACGTGTCCATGAAGATTTTTTTTCTACTTTTGGGAAGGAGAATGAGGATCACCGCCAAGTTGATTGGGAAGGTGATAGGGTTGTGTGACTCGGGCTTAGAGATCGTTAGAGATCTATTAGATGATGAGGGAATTGATGCCACAATCCACCCTACATTAGTATAAGAAGGGGGTCGAGCCTTCAAAGTAACCAACATTATGCAGACATGGCCACCATGGTTGTAGCATGCTTACTTAAAATAAAGCAAGTTGGGTGCCATTGAATGATGGAATGAGGTGAATATGTGTTGGTTACATATAGCACACAAAAATGGTCAACAAGACATACTACAACATTGTTGGGTACATCACAGAAATCTTGGTGAATGAGGCACACATCCAAGTAGATAAAGGTGAGAAGATTACCTGGGGCACAATTCTATTATTGATTATATTTAGTGAAATTGGAGTACCCAATGGACCTAGGGAGAACATCTGGGAGTTTATTGGAAAATAAATCCCCAAAGAAAGAAATTTTCCAAATACACTCTACACGGAACTATTTATACATGTATAAAGAGCACCTAGGAAGGTGGTTCAGAGAGACTACATAGGGCATTTGAAGGAGAATGGTGTATTCTATGAATGCCAAAAGTATTGAATGGAGAAGTTGAGTTTGTAGTCTACCAAAGCACTTCAGCTTGGGGTGCTTCCATATGCAGTCGGGTGGTAAGAGCCCATGGTGTAAGTTTCCCTTTGCTTTTACTACCAGATATTTCAAGGAGTTATGAAAATAGGTTCCATGACATGACACGTGCAAGCTTCATTTTGATGTAGACAAAGTAGACGTAGATATCCACATTCTACACAAGACTTATGTATGGCCAGGAAAGAGGCCTATGTGGAAACCATGGAATCAAGAAATGTGGACATCATGCTGGAGAGTTTGGTCATAGGGAAATATTTGAACTACATAGCATACAACATATATATATATATATATATATATATATATATATATATATATATCGAGGCCAAGGTTCAAGGATGGAAAAGTGGTGAAGGGACATAGATATGGCACTTCCAGACCTCTAAAGAAGGGGAAGATAATAGGGACTTCAAGGCATGTTGCATCTATGCCCCCTGCTCAAGAGGATCCAAAGTGCCTACAAGGACTAGAAAACATCCTAGAGTAGGAAGAACCAGAAGACAACGCCGGACTTGTGCATACCAAGAGAGTTCTATGGAGAAGGTGCACATCAAGAGACACTGGCATAGGGACTTCACAGCCAGTAAGGAGATCACCACGTGTGACTCTTGTGAAGGATGAGGAGGAAGAAAGGAGAAAGCATAGGAAATATGTTCCTGTTAAAGATAGTGAGGAGGAGTCCCCACCCAAGCACACAAAAAGAGGAGGAAACTCCAAGTATGGGTGGGCATAGAGCAGAGGCCACCCCCAGTGTGGAAATGTAGGAAGATGAAGATATTGGTGAGCATGTAGTCTATGAGACTATAGACCCAAGTGTAAGTATTCATGAACAACACTCTAGTGAAGTGAAGGAGAGAGTAGCATCGGTGGAGACACAAAAGTCATAGTATGCCCCTTGAGTAGAAGGAAGGAGAGGATGAAGGAGAAGTGAATAAGGATATCGGAGGCACTATACAATAGGATGTAGGCGTGACAATACAACAAGAAGAGGGTGTGTCTGCTCATGAGGATGTTGGCAAGCATGTAGGTGGGCATGATGAGGAAGAGGTATAGGTACTCAAAACTTGGGTTATATGGATGACCCTTCAAAATTATTTTGCCCACTTAGAGTACTCTACCCAACAAAAATTATATGGTTGGGATTGGATGGACCCAAAATGGCCAACACATGCACTCGCAAACAACTATCCTGGAGTATGCAAACTCACATGGATGAGCCTGATTTTGATGTCTGTGAGGAGGTGTGTAGTTTGAAGAAGATGAGGAAGGCACCTTACACACGCCATGTGACTATTAAGCCAACATAGTTTTTAGATGAATAGGTGGGTAATGCATTGGTCAAAGTGTCAACAGAAGTAGCAGTGCGCCAAAATATTGATAAGGTGAAAAAATATGGGTGTTATTAGATGATAAGAAGGAAAAGACACAGAGATCAAGTGCCTCACTCAGGAGTGAGATAATGTAGTAGCTGAGGCCCAGAATGTTAAAAATATGGTGGAGTAGATCATAGATGAGATTTTGTAAAAGAGGCCCAATTTTTAGGAGAAGGTGCCTGGGACTTCAAGTCTGAATTACACTATCTATGCACAAAAGTTTTCCTACTTTTGGAGGAAGGACCAATGTGCCTCCCTAAGAAAAAGGATGTTGTGGAAGAAGCATCAAGGGTCAAGGCTTCTACAAGAAAGATATCCACTACGAGGTATTTTACAAGCCTTAAAAGATGAAATGAAGAAGGCAGATATAATATTGGCCATGTGTACAATGCCTGATAACTTAATACAAGAAAGGAAAAAGGAGAGGAGAATGAAGTTCTATAAGAAGCAAAGGATGAAACACTCGAGCGCACAGAATGAGTTACCTTGGTAGAAACAAAGCGCGATGTGATTGGATGTTGTGAAGAAACAACATATGGATTGGATCAAGGGCATCGAGAAGCTCATTTCCATGAAGGTGGATGTCATGGAAGGGATGGTCTCAGGTATGGCCAACATCCTTAGAATTTTGAAAAGTGAAGGTGGAAACATGACTATGGATGAGTTAGATGGCATCATTGTGGACATCCCTGACAAGACCAATGCAACACTTAAGGACTAGTATGAGTTTGAGGGAGAAATACAAAGTGAATATCCAGAATTCATTCTGCCAAAAGATGAAAAGGGTACACAATAAAATGGACTCACCATATTCTTTATTCCTTATTCTTTCATTCATTTATCCTTTATTCTTTGGAGTGATAAGGTGATTACCCATTTCCGGGGTTGAAATGTACTCTAGTGTGGGGTAATGTTGAAAGGACAAAAATGGCCTAAGTATGGGGTGTGAATGTAGGGCTGGAAGAGTGTGTGACACTATGATAGGTTGAAGCACCCAGGATTAGGACTTAGTCATTTTGTGGATAAGGGCTATTTTTGGAGTTAGCATGTTGAGCACACAAAGACATGAAGACTTGCGGTCCATGCAATGGTATTTTGGGAACAAGCAACAATTGAGCGCCATGCATAGTTTAGGCTAATAATAGGATTTCTACTCAGAGTTAACTATAGGAAGTCTATTGTTAGAGCACTTGCATGTTGTGCATCCTATTGTAAAGGTGCATGGCTATTATTATCATGTGACCTATTTTGAGAAGTGCATGGGTGGTGAAGGGAAAGTCCCCACCCCCATATATATTATTTGCATATTGTGTGTGTGTGTGTGTGTGTGTGTGTTATGTGTCAAATGGAGATACTTATGTAGAGTTATGTTGTTGGTTTTTTTGAACATGCATGACTCATGGAGATACTTATGTAATGTATTTTAAGAACTAATCTAGTTTTGCATTGTTTTACAATATTTAATACAATGGTTCATATACAAACAACTGGATAATGGTGTTGAACATGAGGTTTCCATTAATGCATTTCCTTTATGTGTGTTTCCTCCATCGTTGTTATGCTTTTTTAATTTAGTTCGGTGTTTTATGTAATAAAGCGCACTTGCACACCAAAATTTGATTACTATCTAAATTGTTTCATGTGCAGAGGACCATGTATACCCTTAGTGTGGGGTGCTTAGAGAAGGATTGACTATTGGTATTGTATTATGGATTATGGTGCATGATAAAGATAAACTCACATGTGATTTAGAAAAGTAAAAATAAGAAAATTTTCTTGAATTTTAGACCATGTGTAGGGAGATGGATGCTCAGTATAATGCAAAGGAGGCTGCAGCATTTCGGATGACTTGGAAAGAGTCGCATTGGATAGGTACTTTGGTGCAGGAAAGAGTGGGGAGAGAAGATCTATGATAGAGAAGAAATAATCGTGACATAAGGTTATGATTGAGGCATGAAAATAAGGCGCGTTGAAGAAGGGGCACGACATGTGGGGAAGCGTGGATGTAAAATTAATGCCGTGTATGGTGGTAGATGGGAGCAATTAATGTGAATGATTTTTGAAATTTTCTATAAATTTAGATTTTTGTAATGATATTGTTACCTTGCATGTTTGAGAGGAAAAGAGTCGAGGTGTAAAGAAGAGATAGAGACAAAGAGCAATATGTAGATCGAAAAATTAGGTGGGATTGAAGCACGGTTTTTAGAAACATTTGGAACCGAATTGCGATTCGGGTGGTGTTGTGAGTGTTTTGCGAAGGGTTCATACAACTAAGGTTTATAGGAGGTAGAGTGCAGCTAGGGTTTGAAAAATCGAAGATAGTTCACACTCGCGAAAAGTAGGGTTTTCAAGGTAACAATTTTTGAGTTGTAAAACACTCTAGACAGTTGAGGAAAAGAGCATGGCACCACGGAAAGCTCCAATTGTTGAGGTAGACGCTGACGAAGTGGAAGAAGAATGGTTGGTGGAAATTTTTTATCCATAAGTAATTGAGGGGAAACCATGGAAAAAAGAAATAAAATAATGTAATATCTCGGATACTAACCACAAGATAGACAAATGTATGAAGGATATTATTCTTTGAAGTCATCACAAAGAAAAATCAATAGACGGTAGATGGAGAAAGGGTTTTGGATGACTTTATGAGGAAATTGCTGGAGAATGTGGGGGTCATGCAAATCCTTGAGTTTCCTTACTTTGGGAATCTGAGTAGCTATACCAATGGCTTATGTCACGTGTACATGAAGATTTATTTTACTTCACGCAGGTAGATGAATGCGGATCACCGCTAAATTAATTGGGAAGGTAACAGGGTTGCGCAACTCCGGATGGGAAGTTACAGGTGACTCATCAGATGATGAGGGGATTGATGAAATGGCTACTATGCTCAAAGTATAAAGGGGGACCAATCATCTAAGGTGACAAATATTGAGGATATGGTTACAGAGAGTTGTAGCATGGATTTTAGGTTATAAAGCCCGGGTGTCTCGAGAGATAGAATAAGGTGAATCAGCATTGGTTGCACATTACGCACAAGATGGCCAACAAGACTTACTATAACATTATCATATACACTTCGGAGAGCTTGGTGACTCGGGTGTGCATTCGGGAAGACAAAGGTGAGGAGATAACTTGGAGTGCCATCCTTTTATTTATTGTCTTCAGTGAGATTGGTGTACTTGATGGACCAAGGGAAAATGTTTGGGAATTTCCCTTAGACAGTAAGTCCCGATGAAGAATTTATCAAAGTATATATTATGGGGTTTGATTTCGAACACCTACAAGGAGTGCTAGTATAAGTGGTTTAGGTGGTTGCATCAGGTGTTTGAAGGGGAGTGGTGCATTTCACACAAGATTCCTATAGTTTTAGATAGTGAAGCAGATTTGTCATCTACTAAAATTTTAGTTTTGAGGTGGTTACATATGAAGACAAGTGAGAAGAGCCCCTGGTGTAAGTTACCTTTCACGTTCTTGCATGATATTTTAGGGATTATGTCAATTTGGTTGCATAACACTCGCAAACTTAAATTTTCTGCTGAAAAAGTAGATGTAGATGTTCATATCCTATGGAAAACATATGCATGGATGAACCGGGAGGCATATGTTGAAACGCTTGAGACATATAACATTGATATCACCCCGAAAACTATGGATGTAGGGAATATCAAGCGAGTGCACATCTATGTCTATTTTATGTTGCATTTCAAGGATGGAAAAGTTCTCAAAGGAGAGGACATAGCTCTTTCGGGTCCACCAAAGTAGAAATAGACAGTGGAAACTTCAAGGACAGTTGCACCAAAGCACCACCCACTAGGAATATCTAGTGCCTACGAGATTGGATAATGTTCGGAATAAGAAGAGTAGCTAGCTGATAGCACTGGCATGGACCATACACAAAGAGTTTTGCACAACATGTGTACATCCAGGGATGTCGGCACTAGGAATCCACCACCAGTAAAGAGGTCACCACAAGTCACTTGGGTGAAAAATGTTGATGAGAAAAAGAAGCACCTTTGGAAGTATGTGCTAGTAAGAGATAGCGGTGAGGAGAATTCCTCTCTCCAAAGCACGTAGCATAAAGTGGCCTCTCCAAGTCTGGAAATCCAGGAGGATGAGGACATAGGTGACGAGGTAGTTTATGAGGAAGTTGGCACGAATATAAGCATCCAGGAGCCGATTGGAGATCATAGTAGCATTGATGGGGATACTGAAAAAAATTATAAGTACGCCCGGTGCGTGAAGGGAAAGATGGAGAGGAGGAAGAAGTACGAGTAGAGCATGGACGTTGAAGAACAACATGATACATGTCCTTCTAAATCAGAAAACATAGGAAAATGTGTAGGTGAAAACATGGGGAAGATGTGGTAAGGACTCAAAACTAGGGCTACATTGATGACATAGATAATATTATTCATGCTCGGTTTGAGTACGGCCCAACGAACAATTATATGGTTGGGATTTGATGGACCCAAAAATAGTGATAACATGCACTCGCAAGAAATTGTCTTAGAGCATGCAAACGCACATGGATGATCCCGATTTTGATGTATGCAAGGATTTGTGTGTATCATAGAACATGAAATGAACATCACACACTTTTCATATCACCATTAACCAAACATAGCTATTAGATGAATAGGTAAGAAATGTGCTTGTTAAAGTATCTACAGAAGTTACGCACCAAAATATTGATAAAGTAGCACTTATAAGGGAACTTATTAAAGATAAGAAGGACAAGGACGGTGAGGTCAAGCGACTTAGCAAGGATCGGGATAAGGTTGTGGTAGAAGAAGACAAAATTATGAAGAAAAGGCCAGACTTTCAAGAGAAGGTACCAAGGGATTTCCCATCTTCCCTTCATTATTTGTGCACAACAATTCATTTTATTATAGAATAAGGTCTAGTGCACTTACCAAAACCAAAGGATGTTGTAGAAGAAGCATCAAGAGCCAAAGCCGTAGTTACAAGGAAGATTGTCGATTATGAGTATGTTTTACGAGGATTTGAAGGATGAATTAAAGAAAGAAAGTGGATCTAGTTTTGAGCATGTGTGTAGCACCAAATATAATCATTAAGACAAGGACACTAGCAAAAGAAGATGAGGTCCTTCAAGTGGCCAAGAATGAAACACTTGGGCACATGGAAAGAATTAAGCTAGTAGAGACTAAGTGTGATGTGCTTGAGGCTGCTAGGATCCCACATAAAGAGAAAATAAAGAAAATTGGAGAGGTCATCATGGAGAAGATGGATGTGATGGAAGGGATGGTCTCAAGTATGGCCAATATACTCAGGATTTTATAGAATGAAGGTGGTAAGATGACTCTTGATGAGTTGGATGGCGTAGTTGCAGACATCCTAGAAAAAACAAATGCAATGCTAAATGCTTGGTATGCATTCAAAGAAAAAGTTCAGAGTGAGTATCCATAGTTGATTCTACTAGAAAAGGAAAATATACCAAGTAGTTTCAATTGCTTTACATCATCGAGCGAGACCATTCCATTTGAACATTATTTATTCTTTCATTCTTTTATATTCTTTTAGAGAGATAAGTTGGTTACCCATTTCCGAGGGTAGAAATCCAGTTAAGTGTGGGGTAATGTTGGGCTGAAAAATATGGCCTAAGTGGTAAGCATGTAAGGTTTGGGCGCACGGGAAGGCATAGAATTATAGCATAACATGAGCGCGCTTAGAAACAATTAAAATATGGACTTAGCCATTTTAGGTATCGAGGCCATTTTATGGACATAGAGTGCAAAGCACGCAAGATATGGAGACTTTCATATCACACTAAGGCTATTTTGGGAGTTACTGACATTTCGACATGCGGGGTTTTGGTCTATTAATAGCATATGTACTAGGAGTTAACTTTAGAAGATCCATTATTAGCGCTTGCATGCTTTTGTATTCTCTTGTAAAGCACATGGCTATTATTAGCATGTAGCTTATTTTGGAGTTTGCATGGGTAGTGAAGGGAAATTCCCCACCCCTATATATGTGTTGATTTACATTTTTAGGATCTCATTGATATTGTTTTGAGTGTAGAGTTATGTTGTTGGTTTTATTCGCGTGCATGACTCGTGATGACATTACTGTGATGTATGAAGCTTATGTGTTTTACAGTACTTAATATAATGGATCATATTGGCTGGATATTGGTGTTAGATATGACTGAACATGGATCTTGTATGGTAAATCTTATTATAATCATTGTTTAGTCAATATTTCATATGGTTTAGATCTAGATCTGGTTTATGCATTGTGGATTATTTACTATCTATTATAAATCTAGATATATACATATGCAATCATGCTAACATTTTGGACAAAAAACTCTAAAGAGGGACTGGTGCCCTTGCGCACTTGAGTGAGCACTCGATTTAGGTGAGTGATGTTTCAGCCTGCACCTTAGGTTATTTTCGGTGAATTCTAGGTTGCATCACATGGTCCTGAAGAATATTTTCTATAATGATCTATTATCCTTTGAGTTCTTTACTAAATCGATCCACCGTAGGTGTCACCTTATCCAATTTTAGAATGAAAATGTAGTTCAACACTTTTATCCATGCCCAGGGTACATCATTGATCTTTTTACATTGACTAAGTCATCTTTTATGATCTTTTGTAATTTGAGAAATGGATTCTTTGATGTTAGCTAGGGATTTTAAAGTGTCTTCATTGAAGGAAAGAGAATCACTAACCTCTTTCTTGACAAATTCTGGAAGGAAACAATGAGTTCTTCTAATGATGAATTCTCATTGAGTGGAGGAAATCCAAGTCTCTAAACATAGTTGCATACTTCATTCAAAATACCCCAAGCATCTTGGCTACAAAATTCAAGTTCAAATCTTTTGCATAACTTATCATACCATATCTCTTATCCATGGTGTGGACCCAAACAAGAGACAAGTTCTCAACAGCTAATGTAAACACATTCTTTCTCACAAGGGTGTGATAGTCAAAAGATCTTGTATCGGATATAAGTGGGAACACCTCATCTAAGAAAATATTCTCTTTTACAATATTCTCCCTTTATTTATTTACTTCCATCAAAATGACAAGAATATATAATTGACTATAGAGATGACCTTAGGTAAAAATTTCTTACCTTTCTTGAAGATTCTCTCAATCCATTTCTTGCTAGCGTTCCCTTGCATCATGTAACTTTTTGCTTTCTTGATCACTTCAAGGTCAAAGTTGTTAATCAGAGGAATATATTCTATAAGAAGAGAAGATGTTGAATTGGGCTCCAATAAAGGTTAAATGTACACTCGATATTTTTCACTCATTCCTCCAATTTCTCAATTGTTTTCTTGTACTCTTCATTTCGAGAAAGAATACGGGTAAAGGATTCCTTAAACAAATGAGAGTATCCCTCATGTGAATATTGACCTAATGATATGCGGACCAGCTCATAGTCGATGGATTCATCTCTTTAATTAAAATTTCATTCTTATGCCGAACAACGTCTACATACTATTTTCCTGAGACACCATGAAGAAACAAGAAGTTGTTTGGGCCTTCTTCCTCTTCTTGGATTTCAGTATTTTCATGATAGCTCCAAGGACAATAATTGAACCTTATTCCATTTTCATTGGCTCACTTTCAATAAATCCTTGAATCCATGGGAATGTTGAACCCACAGTCGTTGGTGTTGTCATTCATGGCAAAGGAGCCAATAGTGAGCCTTCAGGAAGGTTTCAGGTTGTTTTCAGAATGCTGCATTCATTGTTAGTGAGGTAGGAGTTCACTGGAGGCATGAAAATGGTTGGAAAACCTAGTACATGTGTTCTATACTTCATACATGATGTGTCTAGTATGAGAAATATCTTCTGCGAGTGAGTAGCGAGGTCCAAGATTTGGAGTCACGGAATGGCGGCTCGGTTAGGCCTAGTTCTAGTGCCTAATGAGGTACAAGAGATAAATTCAGGTCATATAAATATCATAAAATCATAGTAATAGATTATAATAGTTTCTACAATATTTTTATCTAAAACAAGGCTCATTTTAGCACCACGGAATCAAAATTCAAGAATGCACAAAATTAGATTTGAGAACTATCAATGTTAGCTAAAGGAATTGAGATTGATCAGAGCTTAATAGAAAACATATGGAAAACAAACACATGTAATATTTATATATATTTATTTTAGTTCTCCATGTCAAATTTCATCAAATTCTGAAATGGGAATTTTGAGTTATTCAAGTTTTTCTAAAACTGCCTTCTTGAAAAATGCATTTTGAAGCCTTTGGCTTCTTAGCACTCAAGAAAAATATAGGGAAACCTTCATATAAATAAAATAATTAATTTTTTTATTGTAATCCAATCCTAATATATTAAAAAAAAAAATTATGTCTATTGGACATGTTTTAAGAAAGTTATGAGCATTCTTTTGTTGGTGTTTGGTCTCTCTTCAAGGCATCTTCTTGAGCTAAGCGGGAAAGTTTGAGTGTTTCAACTCTAAACCTCTTGTGTAAGCTGGAAACTCTTCTCAAAATCATAATTGACCTCATCCAATCCAAAATAATTATATTATTTCCTTCAATATGTTTTTTCCACATAGGCATGCTTGTGTGTGAAGAACTAAGTCGAACTTTCATGCTCTTTAGCCTCAAAACTTGCAATCTTTAGGAAGATGTCTTTCAAAGGCTCTACTAGAATAAATAGGGTTTTCTCTTTATTCATGAGCTCAATATATTTTATAAGGTCTTTCAAGTGATATGGTGAAGTTTTGGTTTATCCTCAAAGGTCTTGGATACATTGAAGTTTTGGTTTATAACACTAAACTATAGATTTGAGGTGTCAAGAATTAGTTGTTCAAAATCACTCCATCAAAGTTTCAATATAGTATATGGGTTTTCAGTCAAAATTTGGTGTTTTTATAATTATACATGGAGTTATATGAAGTGTTATTCCTTGACAATCATACTTGTGTAATAGCACATGTGCATTCATTGTCATGTCACAACTCATGAAAAAGACAAGTATCCTCATTTAAGGTGAAAATTTGACTTCAAACATGTGGTGTTCCCTTAAATTAAATATTCTAGAACTCCAAAATAATCTTTCAAATTCTTCAATTCATCTTGGGATTTGATCAAGGATGTTGATTAAGTCTTCTTTCTTGACATGTAATTGTCTGATGTACGCCTTCTTCAACTTTGCAGACCGTATGTGATGAGGCATAAGAGAAAAATTAAAGGATTTCAAGCATATAAAATGTAGAGAGAGATGGATAATCTTTATATAAGGTCACATTAGGTTTTTTTTTTAAATTTCAATGAGATATTGTTTTATATTGACTCTCGAAGCTTCATGTGTTCTTAACCCTAATTTAGGGTTTTCAAGAACCTTCTTAATCGAATTGAACAATTCAACCGTCAAATATCCTTGAAATTTCATACATATATCTATTTTATAAATATAATTAAAATGAAAAATATTTTGATTTGATTCATTAAGTATTCTCGAGAGAATTCTTTAATAGAAAATCTGAAACCTATGTTCATGATTGGTAAATGAGTTACTTCATTGTTTCACAAAATTTCTTAAAGTTTAAAAAAATCTTTGTTGAATCAAGGTGCAAGGAGGTTTAATGATCATATGAGGGTATTTTTAGAGTCTTATTAATCTCTAGCTCATGCAAGGTGTAATAAACATCCATCAACACTTAATTGTGGCAATGTTTATTCTTGCAAAGGTGAAAGTTTGACACTTTTTGAATGATAAATTAATCTTTCAAATTATTTTAAACTCTATAATGGTGATGAAGAAATCATCTCCCTAGTACTCATGCTTAAATGCAAAATTGGATGCTACACAGTCTGACTTTCAATTAAAAATATGAGGTGCAAAGTGTCTTGACAACAAATGGAGGAAATGTGTAGTTTGATCTTCTAAGTTTGATCTTGTGCAAATATGGTGAGTACGTATTTTGCTCTAATTATTCCAATATCCTTTCACTTCGATGAATAATATCAACATCCATCTTTCTATTGTGTTTCATTCAAATGAAAAGCTTAAAACAATCGTATGCTTGTTTTGTGGTCAAGACACATTTGGAAGTTTAAAGTGCCTAGTGTTTGTCAAGAACTATTGAAATAACTAGAAGGTTATAAAAAGTATCTGATTAGAATGGATTTAATAAGGGATGTCAAAAGTTTTGTGAAGAAAACAATTGGGTAATGATGTCTTTTTTTTTTGTATCTTTATGAGACAAGCAAGTGGAAGTTGAAAGATCAAAACAATGGAATGTGAAAAATGCATGAAGGTAAAGAGGTGAGAAGATGAATGTGTCTTGAATTCTTAGAGTGAAATAGGTGATAAAAACAAGGATACTAATGTATATAAAATACAAATATGTGAGGAAGATCAGGTGTGGATTATGATCATTAATTGAAGTGAATGTGAAATCATGAAATAGAAGATTGAGAATATAATGATATAAGCGAGATAAAAGAATAGAGAGAAGGAGCATATAAATAGTGAATTAACAATGAATATTGGTAGAAAAGAGAATGAAAAGTAGATAAAACCAAAGAACTAATATGAGACATATAAATATGTAATCAATAAGACATATAGATGATATATGCTAATGAAGAAAATAAAAGATATGAAAACAAGACAATGATATTTACAAAGTGAGAAGGAAAACAAAGATGATGGTGGATTGTTGATAATAGATAAGTGTCACATAGAGGACTATGATCAAAGAGTAGAATGTATGAGTGTTTTCAACAAGATACACGTATGTGAAAAAGAGAACAAAGGACAAGTTATAAAGTGGGATACTAGAATAGTATAAAGGAGGAGTAAAAAAGAAAATCGGGGGTATCCAAACAAATAGATATAGTGTGTTGAGAGAAGAGTTATCTATCAAATCAAAATAGTGAATAAGATTGAAAACAATAAAATTGGTCATGATCTATTGAAATGAAACTAAGTTACTATATAATCAATTGATTGTAAACATTTCTGCGTAGGTGCTTGGGTGAAGAAGTAGGTTCTTCTATAAATCTAGATGAGTAGGTGTTTAAGTAGTCTTCAAGTAGGTGCTTTAATGAACATTTGAAGTGGTTGCTTCAAGATTAATTGGATGCTTAATCAGTTGTAAATCAGTACTTTAGAATTGGTGTTCTAAATAAATAGGTTGGTTTCAAAGTGGGTTTTCTCCTTCTTGGGTTTCCCACTATAAACATTGTGTCTTTCTTATATGTGTTTCTCGTTTGAAGTTCTTTATGTGCTCACAATCTACTGCTAACTAATTCAATTTAAGTAAAATAGAAAGTTTGGAAAGAACTTAATTTTGTTAAGAACTAATTTATCCCCCTCTTAGTGCTTGTGATATCTAATAATTTGTATAAGAGCATGCACCTCTGAATCGAGCCTAACACATCTTGAGGTGATCCTGAAGTCACAAGTATGTGTACATCAGCAAAGTCAATGTTGAAAAAGAGGTATGAAATTTCTCAAGCTCTTATAAAAGAGTTAAAGGAAGAATTCAAGCTTAAGGAAGTTAACCATGGTCAAGAACTAAATGAGATGGCTTCATTTGTTGAAAATGTATCAAAGGCCTTGAAAGATAAAGAAACTGCTTGCCTTAAATTTGAAGAGGAAATAAAGACCCTGAAGACTAAGTTGGTACAAGTTACTAATCAACTTAAAACTTGAAAAGAAAATAAGGACATTCTAGTGGAGTAGAGCATGAGACATACCAGGTATTTTGTTGAAGCAAAGAGTGAATAATGTGAATAATTAAGAGCGGATCTGAATACTCTTAGAGAAGAAATGGAACAAGCAAGGAAAAGAGAGTTGAAGGTTAAATCAAGCCATGAATGTTGTCAAAGGTGTTTAGAGAACAAGGAAGAGGAAAAAAGGCTAGTCCCAACAAGCAAAAAATAAAAAAAGACCAAGGAGATCAACACAGAAGGTCAAGTCAATCAGAGCAACCAAATGCATCTAGGTATGAGAGAAAATTTAATGGATATTGTTTTTCATGCCATGCTTTTGGACATAGAGCTAGAGACTATTTGAGAAAGATAGACAAGGAGCATCCATGGAGAGATTGTAGAACTGAGCATGAGAAGAAAAAGTTATGTTATAATTGTCATGAGAAGGGTCACATAGCAAAATTTTGTCTTGAGGAACCTATGAAACAAGGATGGACAAATATAACACCTGGAGATAGAGCCAACTTGTATGCTTCAATTGCAAAAATTTGGAAACTTTGCAAGACATTGTCATAAGAGGAAGCTCATATACAGGAGAAAAGATGAAATCAAACACACTCATATAGAATAATCCAAGAAATAATTAGAACTAGAAAATGAAGAGGCACAACAAGATAATATAGTGACATGAGAAACTAGCTCAAACAAGATATCAACAGATGATGACAAAGGAAAGAAACATGAAAACAATTCCAGTGCAAAGGATGAAGAAATTATTCCTCAAGTAGTGGTAGAATAGGTGTATGAATTACAACATGCATGCTTATCACAGAACTCAATAGAAGATGAGAGCGCATGTAATGAGGTTATCACTCCTATAAATGCAACCAAGAAAGTCAACAAGATTGTGAGGAAAAGAAAAGGGAAGATGGATTCATCATATGGTTTTGATGACTTCTTACTATTTTGAGATGATTCAAGATTCACAACATGCCTTCTCTAGGCTTCTAGGAGGCATATTTCCTTAAATGAAGCATTGGAGTCAATATGTAATCTTGTATGTAATACCCATGATGTGTTTTCAAGGTTCCATTTAAGTTTTCTTGTGTAAAAATTCTTGAACTTAGTTGTGTGGTCTTTTGTAACTCATGTTAGTCTAATCATGATGAAGTTTCTTATCTAAGTCAGTTGTGGTTGTTCATAAACCTCATGATCATGTCTTGAGAAGTATGTAAGTGTTGTTGAACACATGAAGCATTGTTCATAATCATTGAGTATTCCCTTAACAATATTGAAAATGTACATGGCTATGAGAATTTTGGTGTCATTATCTAGCTCATTGGTGTTATAATCATTGTCAAAGGATAAAGAATCTTACATCAAAGAACCTTTCAAGTCAAAGTGTTACACTTGTGTTGAATAATAAGTCTTAATATGAGAAGACTTTTTGTTCTTGAGTGATCTATGTCAAAACATGCTCTATCATGTGTTGTACTGTCTTATTATGTTTAAAATGAAGGTATCCATATCTATGAGTGTTTAAGACGATCATAACTAAACGGTAATTTGTTGTTTGTTGCATGATCTCAAGACCCAAACAAGTATCGAAATGTTTCATTCAAGAGATAAATCAGGGTGACATATATTTAAGTTGTTATTAAAATAAAAAATTGTTTGTCATGTTGAGTTTTTCAAGTTCATGTCTTGTTGTCTCTCAAAGCATATAAGTCAATGTATGTTCTTTCATGATTCTCTATGGCCTAATTTTATATCCAGTATGTGTATGGATCTTGAGAAAGTTCATTAGAAGGTATTTTTGGTCATATTATCCTTATGAAGTGGATTCTTGATGTCAAAAGTTTGTGTCCAACTCAATGATCTTGAATAGAAGTTTATGGCATTTCATAATGTCTATCTTGAGTCAATGAGCAAGCTAATGTCCTATCTTATAAAATCTAAAGCGATATGTGTCTTAATTATCTCGAATCTAAGTTGTAATAAGCAAAATAAAAAGGATACATGGTTCTGGGCTCAAAGATCTATGAGGAAGGATTTCCAAGAAGGTTTCAAGTCAAACCTTGTTAGGATTTGAACAAAGTGTTGTCAACTCCAAGTGTAAGTTAGAACCATGATTATGAAAAGATGTAGTCACAAGAGAAGGTAATCTACAGGTCTTCTAAGACATGAAGGAAGCCAATGCATTCATTTTCAAAATAGAGTGACAAGAGTAAAGGAATGTGAACTCCAAGATATCTTGAAAGTGGTGCCAATGAATTTTTGTGGTCATAATAGAAAAATTTGTGCAATTTGTCACTTCTCTGCCCTAACTAAACATCAAAGTCCATAATGAGTGATACACATGGAAATTAGGTTTTGGAGGACCAAATGATGGAATTAGAAGCCAAAATTTTGAAAAATGCATCTAGACATGGAGGGATAAAGGTTCATGAGGTTTTAGGACCTGAAAATTTATAATATTTATGGAAATCTTGACAATAGAATAAGTTCACAGTGAAGTTTTCAAGCATTTATAGATATTACTAATAATCTTGCTTCATTGTGTTGAGTCTGAGTATCCAAGGACATTGGTATAGGCATAAATAAAGGTTTTTAATGTTGAAATTATATGGAGAAGATGATTTTTTTAGACAAGATAAGTCTATTTTGATCTCTTGTGACTTCATGTGTAAGAAAAATGCATACTACAGGCCAGTTTTGGATATCTACAAGTATAGGCTTAGACATATTGAATCCTTGATGAGTTTGAGTTTAAAGGAGTTGTTCAATGCATGTGAAAAAGTGTTATGATTCCTAATAGTGTAGGGAGGTTGATCTCAAACGTAGTAGGTTTTGGCATGATTCATTTGATGACTCATATTCAAGTTGTTAAAACTAAAGGTACAATACAATGGTATAAAAGGACAAAGTATGGTTATTCATCAAGATGAGGAAGGTTACATGACTGAGATTGAGTGCTCATAATGGAAAACTATTCAGATACAGGATATAGGTAAAAGTAGTGTTTGATGCTTCTACAGTATATGGTTTGTATCAAATATGTGGTGGCCATGTGATCTAGAAGTGAATATCATCTCAAAATTTCACATGAGTTCCTAGTGGATAGTGTTATGACTGGAAATGAATGTACAAGATGGTAAGATAGTGGGAAATGTTAAGTTTTGGTATATCAGTCTTGTGTTACAGTGCTCTTCAATGTTTCTTAGATGTGCAAGAAGTCTTTATGAGAAGGGGAGTATTGTTTCTTTCCATAAAAGGTACTCTAAATGCTTTCATGTTATGGAAGGTATGTTTTGTTTATCTTTCTTCAAGGGTAAGGCATGTTAGGTCTACACTTGCAATGTCACATCAAAATATGGCTACAAGAACTGAAAATTTGGTTTAGGGAAGTGTCTAATTGTTTGAATCATTCTCAAGGGTGTAAAAAGGTTAAGAGTAAAATTTATGTGTTTCCAAGAAGATATAGATGGCTTATACTCAGGGGGAGCATTGGAAGGATGCATCATGTGATGGGCATGTTATTAGAGGATTTCAAGAATCTATGCAAGGCAAGGTGGTGGTGCAAGTCAATTGGCTTTAAAGGAAGAGTGCTCATGTTCAAGGGGAGTTTGGTTTAGTCTAGTAGAGGTCAAGGCTGGTATAGAGCTCAAAAGTGCAAACATAGTCCCAAGGGGAGCTTATGGAAAGGTAAGCTTATTTTCTCATGCATCATTTTTTTAGTTGTAATTTTTCCATGTCAAGTGGCCAAGAACCCTTTGTCATAGATGTCAAAGGGGGAGAAAAAGCTGTCAGAAACTAGGAGTGGTGATTGGTAGTTGTTAGTCTCTATTTTTTCCATCAGGTTTATGAGTGGTTTCATAAATGACAAAGGGGGATATTTTTGAACCCTATTCATTGGTTTGTCATTGATTTCAAGTGGCATTGATGGCAAAGGAATCAATATTGAGCCTTTAGGAAGGTTTTAGGTTGTTTTTGAATGTTGCAGGCATCGTTAGTGAGGTAGGAGTTCATGAGAGGCAAGAACATGGTTGGTAAACCTAGTACAGGTGTTTTCTAAAAGTCATACATGATGTGTCTATCATGATAAAGATCTTCTAGAGTGAGTAAGTCATGTCCAAGGTTTGAAGTCATATGTATAACTAGCTCGTTAGGCATAGTTTCTAGTGCCTAATGAGGTGTAAGAGATAAATGTGGGTGGGTCATATAAATATCATGTGAGCATGGTAGTAACCTATAAATATTTTATAACATGTGTGAACTAAAATAAGGCTCATTTTAGCTCCCGAGTAAAAATTCAAGAATGTGCACAGAAAGTGGCTTTGAGAACTAAAGTAATGTTTACTAAGTAAAATGAGATTAGTCAGATATTCACATGAAAACCTATGGAAACATAACACTTGGAATGTGTAGAGGGATGTCTTGTAGTGATTAATGTCAAATTTCATCAAATTCTAAAATGGGTATTTTGAGTTATTCAAGTTTTTCTAAAACAACCTTCTTGAAAAATGCATTTTGAGGCCTCTAGCTTCTTAGCACTAAAGAAAAATATAGGGAATCCTTCAGATAAATCATAGAAGTAATTTTTTTAGTGGACTCCAAGCCTGAGATAGTGTAAAATTTTTCAGTTAAATTGGACATGTTTTAAGAAAGTTATGAGCATTCTTTTGTTGGTGTTTGGTCTCTCTTCAAGGCAACTTCTTGAGCTAAGTGGGAAAATTTGAGTGTTTCAACTCTAAACCTCTAGTGAAAGCTGGAAAAACTTCTCAGAAGAATAATGGACCTCATCCAAGCTAAAATAATGATACTATTACCTTCAAGATGTTTTGTGCCACATAGGCATGCTTGTGTTGTGAAGAACTAAGTCTGAATTGTCATGCTCTTTAGCCTCCAAACTTGCAATCCTTCAAGAAGATGTCTTTCAAAGGCTCTTTTGGATTAAATATGGTTTTCTCTTTTTCATGAGCTCAATAGTTTTTTTGAGGTCTTTCAAGTGAGATGGTGAAGTTTTGGTTCAACCTCCAAAGGTATTGTAGCATTTCTTTTGGTTTATAATACAGTAAACTATAGATATGAGGGATCAAGACTTAGTTGTTCAAAATCAATCCATGAAAGTTTCAAGACAAAGTATATGGGTTTTTATTCAATATTTGGTTATTTTTATCACGCTCCATGGATTTAGATGAATTGATATTCCTTGATAGTCATACTTGTGTAATAGCACATGTGCATTCTGATCATGTGAAAACTCATGCAAAATATAGTCTCCTCATTCAAGGTGCAAATTTGAATTCAAATATGTGGTGTTCCCTCAATTGAAGATTCCAGAGAGCTCTAGAATACTATTTCAAAGTCTTTAATGCATCTTGGGAGTTGAACAAGGATGTTGATTAAGTCTTCTTTCTTGACATGTAATTGTATAGTCACCTTCTTGACTTTGCACCGTAATGTGATGAGACATAAGAGAAAAATTAAAGAATTTCAAGGATAGAAAGTGTTGGAGAAAGATGGATAATCTTTCTAAAAGGTCGCAGCAAGTGATTTTTTAAATTTTCAATGAGAAATTTGTGAGATATTCTTTTATATTGACTCTCGGGCTTCTGCCTACATGTTCTTAACCCTAATTTAGAGTTTTTCAAGAACCTTCTTGATCGAGTTGAAACGATTCAACCATCCAATATCCTCAAAATTTCATACATATAACATTGACCAATATAATCAAAATGCAAAATATTTTGAGTCGATTCATTAAGTATGCTCAAAGAATTCTTAACCATAAAATAGAAACCCATACTGGGTAGTAAACTAAGTTTCTTCACTATTTAACGAATTTCTTGAATTTTAAAACAAATTCTTGGTTTAATCAAGGTGCAATCAGGTTTAACAATCATATAATGGTATTGTTTTAGTTTTATAAATCTCTAGCTCATGCAAGGTACAAGAAACATCCAAAGCACCACTTAAGCGTGATAGTGTTTATTCTCGCAAAGGTGAAATTTTGACATTTTTTGAATGATATATTAATCTTCCAAATTATTTTAAACTATATAATGATGATGAAGAAATCCTCTCCCTAGTACTCATTATTAAATGCAAAAGTGTGTGCTACACATTTTGAGTTTTAATTGAAAAGATGAGGTGCAAAGTGTCTTACAACAAAGGGAGGAAATGTGGAGTTTGATCTTCTAAGTTTGATCTTGTGAAAATATGGTGAGTCTGTTTTGCTCTAATTATTCAAATATCCTTTCACTTCGATGAAGAATCTTGAAATCTAATTGTCTATTGTGTTTCATTCAAAATGAAAAGATAAAAATAGTTCTTATGCTTGCTTTGTGGTCAAGACATGTTTGGAGGGTTTTTGAAGAAGAAAGTCCCTAGTGTTTTTCAAGAACTATTGAAATATCTAGAAGGTTATAAAAATTCTCGATTGAATGGATTCAAGGGGATGTAAAAAAATTTATGAAGAAAACAATTAGGTAATGGTGTTTTTTTTGTATCTTTATGAGACGGGCAAGTGGAAGTTGAAAGATCAAAATAATGGAATGTGATAAATGCATCGAAGGTGAAGAGGTGAGAAGATGAATGTTTCTTCAAATTATTAAAGTGAAAAAGGAGATAAAAATAGGGGTACTAATGTATGTAAAAGACTGGTATGTGAGGCAAAACATGGTGTGGATTATGATCATTAATTGAAATGAATACCAAAGCATGATATAGAAGACTGAGAATACAATGATATAACTAAGATAAAAGAACAAAGAGAAGGAGCATATAACTAGTGAATTAACAATGAATGTTGACATAGAAATAGAATTAAAAGTAGAGAAAACCAAAGCACTAATATGAGACATATAAATCTGTAATCAAGAAGAAAAGTGATATATGCTAGTGAAGAAAATAAAAGATATGAAAATAAACAATGATATTCACAAAGTGAGAAGGAAAAAAAAGATGATGGTGGATTTTTGAGAACTAATAAGTGTCAAAAAAGGACTATGATCAAATATTAGCAATTATGAGTTCCATAAAACAAGATATGGTTGTGTGAAAAAGAGAACAAAGGATAGGTTATAAAGTGAGATACTTAGAATAATATAAGGGAGGAGTGAAAAAGAAAATCGGGGCATATCCAAATAGGCAAAGTAGTAAGTGTTGAGGAGTGAGTTATCTATCAAATCAAAACAGTGAATAAGATGGCAAACAATAAAAGTGGTCATGATTTATTGAAAGAGAAACTAAGTTACTATATGATTAATTGATTGTAAACATTTTCTAAGTAGGTGCTTGGATGGAAGAAGTAGGTTCTTCTACAAATCTAATTGAGTAGGTGCTTAACATTCTTCAAGTAGGTTCTTGAATGAACATTTGAAGTGGGTGCTTCATGATTAAGTGGGTGCTTAATCAGTTTTAAATCAGTACTTTAGATTTGGTTTTCTAAATAAAGAGGTTGTTTTCAAAGTGGGTTTTCTCCCTTCTTGGGTTTCCCACTGTAAACATTGTGTATTTCTTATATGTGTTTCTTGTTTGAAGTTATTTGTGTGCTCACAATCCAACTGCTAATTCAAGTTAAGTAAAATAGAAATTTTGGAAATACCTTAATTATGTTAAGTACCCATTCACTCCTCTCATTTCTTGTGATATCTAACAAGGAATGGATCAACGAGACTTGACATGATGTTGGTTCTTTGGAGCACTTTTAGGAACTTGATACATGGTCACTTCTTGTTCATTATAGGAAATTTCTTCCATTAGAGATGAAATGTTTGGATGATTCTAAGGAGAATGATGATATCTTGAAGAGAAGGAGGATACAATGGATCACCTTTGCTTGACTCACGATGGTCACTTTATTTGATTTTCAAAGAGAGGATGATGGATCATAGAGACAATATTTCCAATTTGTCGACGAGACACAATGAATTCCTTTGATGGATTGGCCATACTACCAAGTTTTTGATTTAATGTTTAAGAACACTAAGACATCAAGTGAAACTAGGTTGATTCCTTTTTATTACATTCATGATGCCACACATAAAGATCACCTTCTTATCCTGTGTTACTTCATAGCACTTGAATGAGATCAGACTTGGGATGCTTGCATACCTTCGTGCTCATATGCTTCTTATTTGTTCCTCGCTCACTTATTACTATGATCACATTGTTTGATGAACATGGATTTTGATAGAGACCTTGACACCTTCCAAATCCTTTGTCAACTACACAATGTACTTGACTTTCACCCGTTGTGCCTCGTTATAGTTTTGTCTCGTTCTCGACACAATTGTCATTAGAATGATACCTCAAGATCCTCGTGAAGGGTGAATTATATTTTTGAGCTACGATACAAAATTAAAACCATGTAATAATGGAAAAATATATAATTATGAGTTAAAACAAATCCAATGTAACTTCGTGCATCTTGAAAACCGAGACTTTCTATTTTTGGCAAGTGGGACCAGGAGCTGTTATTTTGGGATATCTTGCATGTTTTTCTCAAATTTTATCTTATAAATCCTTTAGAACAATAAATTTAACTCCATTGATGATTCTTTACCATTTTTAACAAGTTTCTATTTTTAGTAACCAGTTTTCCATAACTTGCTCTTTTGGGGAAATTGCCAATTTTTCCTTGTTTATTGTTTTCATTGTTTCGAATATGCTTTGAGTCATTGGAGATTGAAATTTTGAGAGGGTTGTTATTTTTATTAATTTAAATCACTAAAAACTTTATATTTTTATAATGTGTACTTACCAAAGTGTATTTTTTTGACGAAAACGTCATCATCGGATTCACCCATCTCTAGGATCCTCGCTCCAATTTTCACAAAGTGATCTGTTCACCAAAAATATCCCAAATTGAAAAGGAAACTTTTAGGAAAAGGATTTCACTTTTTTTTTTGTTAAAAATTTATGTCATCATTCAATTTGTAATAACAATATTCTTTAAGGTGTCTGGTATGGAGATCTTCCCGAAATTTTCATTGGAATTCACCTTCAGGTTTGCAAGTTATGAATTTTTCTTCGTTTTCATGTTCATGGCTTCCCTGGAAAAAATTGGCATTATGTTTGGTGTTTTTATGGGTATTTGGAGGTTTATGACATCAAAAATTGATTCCTGGGTCAAACTAGGTGAATAAATAGAGGTAAAACAAGCTACTTGTGGTTTTAAAGCAACCCAATAGTCTATTTTTAAGCTCATGGGTGAGAAAAGAGTTAACTTTTAAACTAGGGTTTTTATGGCTTAGGGGAGGGGCTCATTTATATTTCCTCTCTATCCCAAGATGAGAGGTATAAGATAGTACACCCTCATCTAGATCATGTGAGTGTTGCAGTATCTTTGAGAGGAGAGGGAGATGTGAACAACATGCTTTGGCACCTAGGGGCTAAACCTTGGTCATATAAAGAACTTAGGAAAGGGCTAGGATGGTGCACATTTATGTGTCCCATTTATCCCCTCTGTCCTAGGGAGAAGAGGGACAAAACAATACACCTTGGGTAGGATTGTGCCACTTGGAAACTGTTGGAGCTCAAAATTGGACTTGTTTCATATTAGGAAGAATTGGGATTTTTAGGAAACATGGGAATATCTCCAAGATTTGGGACCTTGTGCATTCAAGACAAACCTCTAGAGAAGGAAGAATTCCTCTACCTATTCCTAATGCTAAAACTACTCTTAATTCTAGAAATGAAGCTATCTAATCCTAAACTAGCATTCCAAGGGATTGGTGTTAGAAGGAGATGCATAAAGAGCGAAACCTAAACTATATGAGGTGACAAAGCACTAGAAAGAGGTTTGATCACTCTCTGCAAGGGGAAGGAAAGGGAGAAAACATGGGAGATAGGGTGGAGAGGCATGCCACATACTAGAACCATGTCGACTCGGTTTTCCCACACATTGATAACACATGAAAATGGAACTTGAGAGTAGAAAATGCGCAAAACATGCCAAAACGTGAAAAGAGAGGAAAGAACACATAAAACATGAGAATAAGGTAGAGAATAGCCATAAAAACCTGATTTTATTGCTTGAAGGATGCACAATCAGTTACATTCATGGTAGAAGGTGAGAATACATTGCAAAGACCAAGTTCAAGGTCTAAAACTCATGGGAAGTTGGCCACCATTTTGGCATGGTGCCATTACAACAAAGAGGGATCCATTTTAATGAGCAGAGCTCTACAATTTATAGAAGGAGAGAAGAAGAGGAAAAAGAAGAGGAAAACTTGGATTCAAACTTCCAACCACCAACAAAGTAATAAATGCCTGTAAAACCTCTTGCAAGGTTTTGGGATGCACCTCCCCTATTTGTTTAGCTTGTGGAAGAAGTAAAGACGTAAAATCTGAAGAGAATCGATAGTTGAGTCAATTAGATGTTTGCATTGATGATCTGAGTGATGTTTCCTTGTTTTCTGCCTACCAAATCCCACCAAAATCTGATTTTGAATGGTTCAACGTGCAACCCATGTCGGAAAATTTCAAACAAGACTAGGTGTACATGTGTCGAATCCTCGTAGAAAAATTTATTGTTATCTCAAGGTCTCAGTAATGAAAAATACACATGCAATGACACATGGCACGCACTTACTAGCGTGAAGGATCAGCCAACTATTCATTTATTTTGGTGTTTCGCCATGTATCGTGCATTGGTCTCTGCCGCAAGGATTCAAAGTGCCTAGTTTGCGCATTTTGATAGGTCATGTGTAACACCACTCAATTTTGATAGATTTCCACATGTCACGTTGACTCGCGCAGAAGATTTACACAAGGTTCGTGCACAAGAAAGAGGTGCGAGATTTCATAAGATGGGCATGCAAAAGGGGTGCGCGTGAAAGGGGAAAGCAAGGATGCATATCTACAAGTACGCAAGCAAGGATGCATATTTTTATTGAGTAATGCATGGAAGGAAGGAAAGAAAGTGTGTGCATAAAAATCTAGGAATGAAGGAAGCGTGTTGTGTGCAAGTGCAAAGCCATGTAGGCGCAGAAACACAAAAAGTGGACAAAAGAAGGAAAAAATGCATGAAAGGAAACATGCCCAAGACTTAGTCAAATTGGAAGGAAAGTCTACATATTTGTATGAAAGAAGTGTACGCAAGTGGTGGAATGAAAGTGGGCATGCAAGAAGGAAGGAAAAATCAAGGATGAAAAGAGATAGTAGAATTACATAGAAAGGTGGAAGCGCATGGAAGCTGCGTAGAGGGAGCGAAAGAAAGAGGAGTCACAAGGAAGAAGTAGGAAGAGCATGTAAGGGCACGCGGAAGAACTATAGCTAATCATATTGTGCCAAGGGAACAACTAGAGTGCACACAACCCGAATTGTTTGAACTTCAAAGTTAGAATGAAGATATAAATTGCCCAAATAACCAGGGGTTATTTTGGACAACAACAACTTCTCATGCAACTGAGGAAATGGACTTGGAACTCTGTCAAAGTTAAAGAAAGGTCATATGAGGAATCGGGGTAAGATTTGAGGGATGGGGTGAAAAAAAAATTCCCCCTTTTCCCCTTTTTCCACTCTATCCCGAGGGACAAAAAGGTCCGCCATTAAGCCAAACTAAATATTGTCTAAGTGCGAAAACTTGAAATGTAATTGCTGGATCTTCAAATGGTCTTTTATTGTAAAATTTTATAATATTTTCACTCCCAATACCATTTCAAGAATAATAGGATTGGTTTCAAGTCCTGATTCTACCTCCTCCAAAAAATGTCCCTTTTTTCTTTGGGACAATAGGGCGTATCTGTGAAAATCAAGCTTCCTTGAGAAGTCATCGAGAACTTGTGAAATATTTTATGATTTCATCATGTAGAGGATTCGTTAATATTTCTAAGGATTATTTGTTTTCTTTCCAATTCATTTTGTAGCTCCTAGAATCCTCTGCATAAGTTCAGGTACCAATTTTGATTGCATACTCCTTACCCCCTGAAAAACCCATTTGCACTGTTGCTCTAAAACCACCAAACATTTCCTAAATTTTTCCAACACCTTCATAATTTTCCTATACCACATCTAATTATGGGATTTCAATTCATTCCCAGGGGATGCACACCTTCCCTAAAAAGGCCAGAATTGACCTTTATAGATGCACCGAGGAACTAATCTTTAGAAGCACTTCACTGAATGAGATGAATGACCTTGATATCTTATTTCAAACACCCATGCAAGCTTATTCAACAAAATTGGAGGACCTACAAAGACAAGAAGGGCATGATACATAAGGCATACTTACTCGAGAGAGGGGTTTACAAGAAAATTTTACATTTGGTCCGAGTTTTCATTGTTCAAGTTTACATTTTTGGGCTTACAAAAATGCATGACAATAGGCCTTCGGGTGTAGAAATGGATTTAGGCCTCCACATATTCTACTTATTTATTCGTGACAATCACTACCAATCCTTAGTTATGAGAAAATCACTTTGCAAGCTAGTTTTACAAGTGGGTTTTGTAGGCCTCCAATAATTGGGTGATGGGGTCATTCAAGTGCAATTACAATTGGTAGATCCGGAAAGATGGGCGCCAACTAAACCCGGTTCACTAGTTTCGTGTTTTTTCGGTGTTGGGAATTAGGACTACGAAATAGTGATATGATTTAATAATGAACCAAATCATGCAAATACTGATCTATATAATGACCCAAAATCTACAACGGTGGAATTATATGCAACCAAGATCTTCGTGAATCTACAAATAATACCTCTCACATGGGTCTACTAATGTGCAACCATAACTCTACACCAAGAATTAAGTCTATCCTCTATCTCTGCATCTACCATTGTTTCAACAAGAAGACAACCTCCTCTACAATATCTAGATACTATCCCGTACTCCACAATTTATCCTACTAGCTATAATACAATATTCCTATTGACCAAAGATATACAAGATGATCTCATGGATCTACAATACAAGATCTCACAACAACTTTTGGATCTACGAGAAAAACACTATGTGCTTTGCATAATATGCAAGCCATTACATTACATTGATACTAAGACAATAAAAGGAAATATAGTAGAAGACATTACCCTCTTCTCACCATTCGATGTTCCTATAATTTGTGTCTGTCCATCTTGTCTTCATGGAAGCTATGTCTTCATGTAACCTTTTTCATCTTCTTCTCATTCTTCTTCTTCATCATCATCCTCTCAACCAAGGATTCCACATGTAATAATAATCAATTACATGCAATTCATCTTCTAACCCTAGTTTTCTAGATTATTCATTTACAACCTTTAGATCACCTTCTAATCAAAGGTTCAATCTAATCCCATGTATAAAATAAAAACTTAGATGCACAGTAACCATTATCACGGTTCCTGACCGGTGTTGGTTCCCTATTTGTTGACCGGTGTCGGTTCCCTCGCTTTTCTGACCGATGTTGGTTCCCTAACCGATGTCTGTTCCTCCTAGGTGACTGATGTCAATTACTGTGTAAACTAGTAAACCTCAAATGCATGCCTTTTTGAAACAATTCAGCTCCACAACCTAACAATCTCCCACTTGGAGATAAATTGTTGAACCTTGTACATGTACCTATACATCACCATCCTCTACATACCATGAAGACCATATATTCTTTACATCAACAATTCTCTCAAATGAAATCAGGAAGATTAAACCATCTTCTAAAACCAAGAAGATAACAAACATGTGACTTACCATATACCTGCACGAAGCTACTACTGATCCATGATACACAAGATATCCATACATCGAGGCTCTCACCGAATCTTAACACCAAGCATCTCATGTAACCAAGCCACCATGACTAACATACCTACAAGATCTTCCACTCAAACTGAAGTACTGAGCTTCAATCGCTACCATAGCCATACCTTATAAACCAACCATGTTCTCCAACCATCTATCCATGTCTCCATGCAACCACCAATGCAATTGACCAAAGACAAGTCAAACTGGAATATGCATAAGTAAAACAAGATCCTGGGAAAAGACAACCCAAAAATGAGTTCTACATGCATCCAATGGGTAATTACTCCACAACACCTACATAACTCAAAGAATCCAACACTGCATTCTCGTAAATCTAGCCCTGCATAAACAACTTGCATGTCCAAGACAACCATCTGTAGAAAACATATCTATCATGGAGTAACATAGTAACAAAAGGAAATTCAAACATCCCCTACTCATTCTTAAGGGAATCTAAACCATGTTCATAGGTATCTCAGACGTACCCAAAATTGTGGGGTATCAGACCGCGTAACAATGTAACACGTGCCCCAATGATGATGCAGGTCTCCTCGCAAGGTGTTCGGGATCCGGAAAAGCTCCACAAGTATGTGTTAACATCCCGCATGCCCCACTTAGCCCCTACGTGCTTTGTTGTTCTCTTTTCCCCTCTTTTCTTTGCGTTTTATTCTTGATTATGAAGCCGCGCGCCCGCACTGGCGGCGGTCTCGTGACCGCCGCCCAATCGTGGTGGCGCTCTTGTAACCGCCACCCTTCTCAGGGCGGCGGTCCTTCACACGTTTTCTAGAATGTTCTTTTTAATGCGAATCACGTAAATTTCAACGTTTACCAGCTTTTTTCACCGCCTTTGGCTTGCATTAATGATTCTGGTTCCCTGGAATAGTGTTTTGGCATTGTTTATGGTTTAAGAGATCAATTTGGTTTTTACCTTTGGGTAAATGCAAATGCTATAAATAGATGGCTTGTGCTCAAGCAAATGGCCCCTCAAATTTGCCTCTAAATTTCTCATTTCAATAGCTTAGCCTTTCATTCTTGTTTAGGATTCATAGTTTCATTTCTTAGATGCATAGTTAGCATTGTTTAGCTATCAGAAAGCCACATATCCATCTTGTGCAAGTGTTGTCATTACTACATGCAATCCATTGAAGTAGAACAGTTTAATTTTCAGTAGGAAGCCATTAAAGTTGTAGGTTTTTCTCGTCAAAACAGGATAGTTTCAGGTTCTGGACATTTTATGTTGCATGACTCGCAATAAATCCCGCTAGGAATTGCATAAGCCAAGCTCTGTACTCTTGTGCTATCCCTCTCCTACTCACATTGTATTCAGTCTGTATCCTAAGTTGCCTTTGTTCCAATATCTACTTTTGTTGACACTAGCATTACATGCTTTTTTGGATCCACGTGAGCACGAAGGAATGAGGAGATCACACTGAGGGGACCAAGCCACAAACACCATCGAATTTGCCACATGCTCAGTAAAATCCGGGTTCTAGATTTTAAAGTTCTAGTTCGAAGCATATCAAATAGAGTAGCCAATCATCTTATTTCAGTTAATTTTACTTTCGATATTGCCAGGGAAGCTATGGGGATTGATAGTTTCTGAGAAACTATGATTCACTCCTCACTTCTGAGGTAGGATCGAGAGTCTTTCAAATAGATTAGATCAGTTATTTCACTATTTAGAATAGATTCACAACTACACAGGCAAGTAGCTATACTCGGTTGCTTTGTTTGTTTTAAATTCGTTATTAGTTTAGTTGTCAATTTCTAGATATATTAAAAAGTTTCTCTTTCAATTTCGTTCAAATAGTTGTTCAGAAAAACCCAAAAATAGAGAAGTTATATATGTTGTAGATATACTTCACATAGTTAATTTTACTTTGCTGCAGTTAGATTTACATTGTTGCTTTTGTATGACAATCACGGGACCTAGGGAACCCAGAGAATACATATTCGAGCCAATCGTGCCTCAACCCAATCTCACACAGCAATAACCGACATAGATCAGAATCTTAGAATCCAAGTCTTCCGAACAACAGCAAACTTGCAACAGATCAGCTCCCAGTTAAACGGGTTAAACGTAGAAGACGACCAAGCACACATGTTTTGGTCAAATCAGCCAAACTACATATTACCCTAGATAAATATCTCGCATGACTATAGAAGGGCTTGAAAGAGAGCAAACGTTTGATTGTGATCCTTTGGTCCCATAGCCAGACGTAGGAGATACTCTCACAGATATAGATACTAGCTTAAGAATTCGGGTGCGCAGAACGCCTGTGAGATACTCTGAGAAGATCACACAACTATTGATTCTGAATATAGAGGCCGAGAAAGCATATGACTATTGGGTACTAGGGATTAGGGACTGATTCCACACATGACCATAGTAGGTCCACAACAACCATGAGTCTACGGTTGTGACCCACAAATCCCACAACCCAACGAATCCACAGGTGAATCAGACATAGATGTTGGCTTACGCACATTAGTATTCATATCTACTCCACTTCCACCTATCATCATCAAACAATTATCCTTGTTAGACGTAGCAGCTAATAAAGCTAAGGAGTTCTGGACTAGACCAGACAATCACCCGTAGAGTCCACCATACCCATCATCCACCCTATGACCCTGTCTGGAGACATACACGAAACTATCCCAGGTCATTTTCCACGTATCCCACAACATATAGATCGGATCACGCCAGAGCTCAATATTTATTGGAGCCTTCGAGCAGTCATCCTTGCCGATCGATCTATCACACTAGTTCAGGTTAGGAGGGCCTTCTTTGCCTTAGATTCGCAGTTTCCACTAGTGTGCGTCGAAGACATAAGATTGCCTAACTAAATTGTCTGTATCCCACACATAGTCCATCCCCACCGGCTGTCTCGGCACGACCTCGGGAGGTCGGGTGCGAGGAAGAGTTACTTGTAGATTCCCACACTCGCTTGTCACTTTTCCATCGTACATTATCCATGTGCAAAACGAATATTTGCATCATCATAGACTCATAAAACAAAATCTATCCACATGTACAAAACTCACAATGTACATCCATTCATATCATCAAGCTCTCCAGAAGCTCCAAGTCTGCCACCGACTAACTCCAAAGCCACTTATGAATCTTATCCTAATCAATCTCAATAAAAATAACCATGCTAACCATGTTATTAATAATTAGTGCAAATACCAGCAAAAAATGTCATCAAACATACTGCACAATTATCCAAGATGAAAGCAAACAAGGGTAACATCAATAAACTATAAATACACATTGTTGTCACATTTGTAACCTGACAAACCATAGCAAATCCCGCAATCACCCGTTAATCAGTAATAAATAGATTTTATTTCTTCCACCCTTCAAACTCAAAACATTTCTCTCTCTTCTTAACCTAGTTGAACAACCATAAACTTCCATCACATAAGGATATCCAAGCACCAAAAATAAAACTAGAAGTGATGTCAACATGCACTAAACACAAAATACTTGTAAAATTACTGTCCTCCAAAAACTTGTGCCTCATGCCACTCAGAATAGTAGCATCCTCCTCTCACTTTGCACATACATATGTATCCAACCTACAATGCCAACAACCATGACTTTCTCCTATTCAAATTGAACTCCCCTGCACTGCCTCTAATGATCAAGCTCAAAATATATTTCCACTATATATATATATATATATATATATATATAGTGAGAAATAAAAAGATGAAAGAAAATATAAATTGATTCCCTTCTTATCAAAGAATAATTCTACATCACGAAGTTTTAACTTCTTGTGAAGTAGGTTGAACCACCTTATTTTCATCCATATGTACTCAACATCTCCCATTACCTACAACTATGTCTAAACATGACTTTTCATTGAGGATAACATCCTTAGACTGGATACCCTTGTCCTCGAGATTCCAACACATCCCGAAACAAAATTCAAACACACCAAATATTCATGGTGATATCTTACTTATGCACACAATATAAACATAATACCAATTTCTTCAAATGAAAGAATTAAAACATGAACAGAATAGAGGTACCGAATTTGACCCAAGTCTCACTGGACTCCCGAGCCAACTCGTCCTCTTTGATTCAAACATTGAAGTGATCTACTATATTTCTACTTGTATACTCTATGAAAGAAACCAGATCCTCCATAATTGGACATTAAACCTTTCATGCCCTTTTCATTGTAAAAATCCCAATACAAATTTGTTGTCACAGAGACCGACCTTGGCCGCCCGACCAATACCAATTCCCCTGTGACCGATGTCGGTTCACCGACCGACATCAGCTACTAGAACGAACACAATGCCACAAAATTGGCATAGTACACCAAACTAGGTGCCTACTCCGACCAAAGCCGATAGCTGTGTTGAGCCAATCATTTCAAGAAGCACCCAAATCTTGTACAAAAACTTAACAACAATACATGTAAATAAATTACACCAAGATGAAACACATCACCTTACCAGACCAAGACACTCACCCGCATCTTCAACTGAAGTACTTTCCTCTTTGATGGAAGCCTCGTCTTCATTATGTGCTATTATATTATGCCTCTCTAACGAATCTCGTGCATCTAACTACACCAAGGATGCATAATTGCTCCTCTATCTCTTATACTTAGATCTGCAATCCCAAACATGCATGTGCAACCAAAATATACAAGCACTACAATACCAAGATAAAACCATACCTCTATAATCTGGATCTACAATTTGACCAACATGCATGTGCCTCCAAGAACTAGGGACACCTCAACAAACAAGACACATTCACTACATCTTCTCAATTTCTTCAGATCTGTGATTTTCTGTTTAAACAGTCGCCACGGAGTTGTTGACGCTAGTTTCCACCTAACCGACCACAACTACCTGGTATACCATACCGACACCGGTCATTGTCTTTTCTAGCAACCTTACATTTCTATCTCCCACTTGATTTTAAATCTCTTCCTGTGATTTACACATTAGGAAAAACAAACCCTGCTCTCATACACCTGTCAGTAAACCACTAACAAAACCATGAAGCAAACCCTTGCTCTGAAAAAATAAAGCCATCGCTCTGATACCAGTTGTTGGTATCAGATAGGATGATAAACCAAGCTCCGATACCAGTTGTTGGGAATTAGGACTGTAGAATATTGTTATGATTCAATAACAAACCAAATCATGCAAATATTGATCTATACAATTCCCAAAATCTACAACAGTGGAAGTATAAACTATAAAATCCATATCAAAACAAAGTACACACACTTAACATAGCATATATTGTGGTTCACCCAATGATGGCTACATCCACCATAGATAGAGATCTCAAATATAATAAACAAGAGTACAACCAACTCTTACATACAAGAGTACAATGCATCTCTCCAAGAGTATCTTCTCCTCCAGATATCTAAACGGATCTACATGATTGCACTACAACCATGCCTCCAAACACCACCAGATCTCACATACCAGGAACTATGCATCTCCCACTATGCAACCAAGCTCTCCTGTGAATATGTAAACAAGACCTCTCACATGGTTCTACCAATGTGCAACTAGAACTCTGCACCAAGAAGTATGTCTCTCCTCCATCTTTGTATATGCCACTATGCAAACAAGAAGACAACCTCCTCTACAATATCTGGATACTATCTTGTACCCACAAGCCATCCTGCTAGCTATAATACAATATTCCTATGGACCAATAATACAATATGATCTCATGGATCTATAATACAAGATATCACAACTACCCATGGATCTACAAGAAGAAACATTATGTTTTTGCATACTATGCAAGCCATTACATTACATTAAGACTAAGACAATACAAAGGAAATACGGTAGAATACATTACCCTCTTCTCACCATTCGGATGTACCTGTAATTTCCTTATGTCCAAATTTTCTCTCCATGGAAGTTATGTCTTTATGTAACCTTTTTTCTTCTTCTTCTTCTTCTTCTTCTTCTTCTTCTTCATCCTCTCAACCAAGGATTCCACATGCAATAATAATCAATTACATGCAATTCATCTTCTAACCCTAGTTTTCTATCTTATATAAGCTTATACAAACTTAAGGCACCTTAGCTATGAATTTACAACCTTTAGATCACCTTCTAATCAAAGGTTGGATCGAATCCCGCGTCTAAAATAAAAATTAAATGCACAGTAACCGGTGTCGAGTTCCTTATTTTTTCGACAGTGTTGGTTCCTATTTTTATTTGGTGTCGACTCCTATTTGCTAACGAGTGTCGGTTCCCTGACCGATGTCAGTTCCTCCCTGTGTGACTAATGTCTTTTACCTGTGTAAACTAGTAAACCTCAAATGCATGCCTTTGTGAAGCAATGCAGCTCCACAAACTAACGATCAACTCCAAGTATTTCCATGTATATAGGGGAGTAGGTGGGAATCAAACTCTTTGTGTATTTGATTGATCAATGATTATTATAAATGATTGATCAGTAATAGATGATGATTTGATTCAGATTACATGATTATGGATTATTGTTTATGTATATATACTACGATAGTTCATTTCACTAATTATATTGAATGGATAATGCACTGGGTATTCTTATTTACTTGTGTGTAGGTTTTCTTTAGATCGAGAAAGGGTATCATCTAGGAGATATGAAAATATGTGGATAATGGGTACAAATAGGGATATTGTAATATCCCCTTGTAGGATATTAACTGATTATTATTAAATACTTGCAAAAATAAACACTTAGAAGATAAACCCTCCTAGGTTTACCTCAACGAACCCTAGTGTCAGTTTCAATACAACCCAAATAGGGTTGGAGTGAGCCAAGGTGAGGGTTTGATGGGAAATCTAGTTGGTATTTACACTCCTTTATCCAATACAATTTGTAAAAGTAAAAATAATAAATAATAATTGCTGAAAATTAGTTAAAACTTTGGAAATTAATAACTCCCAAAATACTAACTCTTTTAACTTGAAACCAATTGCAGTAGAAAGGGAAAATTATGAGCTTCTCATCAGAATAAATATTAGATCTTTGCATGCACTAGAAACCACTCAAATCAGCCCCGAAATCCCAAACCCAGTCGCTAGGGTTAGGGTAAATTGCATAAATAATTTCCAGCACTTAGAACCCTTCAAAATACTCAATAACATGCAGATTTTACCCTCAATAAAATGTGCCAATACCCTAGACAAGTCGCCAAAGCTAGAGAGAAAATATCATGCACAAACACCTTCAACACAAGAGAGCAAAATGGAAAGAACAATGGAGTCTTCAATAATCTTCAATAATGGATCCAAATAAGAGAGAGATCAATGCAAGAACTAGGGCATACATCCCATGGGCATACATCCCAATTCTCCAAGCATGGAGTGAAATCAATAATTCATCAACATGATCCTCTAAGGAAAATGCGTGTAACGCCTTGATTTTTGTAAGTTATCATGGTAATTACCTTTCATGATGTTATAAGCTGCAGAAATGAAGATAAATATGTTAAGACACATCTTTTGATCTTAGAGGAATGTGTTGCTGATCCGGACCCTTGTTTTTTGTAACTTGATACATGGGACAAGATAAATGAAGCCCTTACATGTACAACGCCAAGTTTGGTGGGAACAAAGAAAAGTTAGAGGCGTCCAACTAGCTTAGAAACTAAATGGAATTTATATGCAAATTTGAAATTTGGAAACTCACCAACCCGAGTCGGCGGTGGCGTGAGGAATGAGGAAAGGCAATGCATTCAATGCATTAATTATCTTGGTCTTAGCGACCAGCTCGCCTTGGAAAGAGGATAGAGGAAAAAGGAAAATTGTTTGTTGCTGTGTGCATTTGGATTTTAGTTGCTCTGCATTTTGTTTCTCCATGGTTCTGTCGAACCAGTTGTGTTTTGATTATTATCTCTGTTCTTTGGAAAAACAAAGGCTATTCTTGAGCCTGTGGAAGTTAGTGACTAGTTGGAAAGCCTGGCCGAGGACGTCGTGGAGAGAAACAACTCCAGTGGGCGTGGTTTTCTTCGAGCCACAAGAAAAATTAACAGGCATGTTAAGCCCTTCTCCTTAAACCACTTGCTTTTGCTTAATAGTCTCATTAAAACAACCCTACTCTTATGATGGGGGTTTTGGTTATTTGATTTGGCTGTTACGTTGAGATGATTTCGAGTTGAGTCGTTTTCTTTTGCTGTACATGGCTTGAGCATTCTTTGCATAATGATTAAGTTGAATACACTGTCCTTGCTGTGTGGTTCGTTTTGGCAGTGTTGGGTATTCGCTTTATTACCATTTTGGGTTGTGCTAATAAATACATTAGCTAAATGAATATCACTTCTGAGTTCTGAGCATTCTTGTGAAAATGAAAAGATGAGATGATTTGTATGTCTGGTTGAACTGTCCTTAAAAGAATGAACACGACTTGGGTATTCTCGGGTGTTTGAAGAAAATGATTGTTCTTCTTATTGAAATCATTAATGAATTATGTTTTCTCTTTGTTGCTTCGAAATATGAAGGTAATGGGAAAGAGGATTTTATTGTGCATTTTGGATGCGGTTTGATCTTCTAGTCTGAACTGTCATCATAAAAACGAACATGGCTTAGTGTTTCTGTGTAAATGAATGAAACAAATGAGATTTGGCTTGCTGTTGAGATTGTTTTTTGTACCTTACTTGCAGATCTATTACCCTATGCGGGTTTGCATTGATAAAGGCATTGTTATGCGAATATTGTATTTCTGAGTTCAGTGTGTGGAAACGTTTGGGAAAAACAAAGTTGTGGTGATATTAATAGACTATTATGCGAGTTATAATTCCTTGATGTTTTTTTTTTTATTTGCATAAAACACGGGTTCCCTGGGACAGTAAGGTTATTGTAGCATCTTACTTTGCTGTACTAATTTGATATGGTATTACTCTTTGGTTCTTTTGGTACTAATGTTTATAGACCAATTGCAATGAACTCTGGTCAACTTTTTGGAAAGGTAATAGTAGTTTTCAATTACTAAATATACTACTCTGAATGAATTATACTATTGGAGTATGTCTGCTCTAAATAAGAGGTATTTGGATAGACAGTAGAAGAGGTGATATGATCTTGCTCCCTTATATTTGATTATTGATTTTCGTTTATTTCTCTTTGGACTGTTATCATTGATTGATATCACGTTTGGATTAAAACTTCTAGTACAGCTATGAGGAAAAGAAAGAGAGTGTGAATGGATAATTTGAATTAATGATCATTTTTCTCTCATACAGTTGGAAATCTATAATTGTTATGGAACGAATTTTGTACTACTTGGGTTAAGCATTTGTATTTAATTATTGTTTGCTTGTTCTCTTCAGCGTTTGATTGCTTGAAATCAGATGAGTTGTATGAAAGAAGGGACAATAATTCGGTTTAGATTTTAGTTAAGATCTATCTTTTGAATTCACAACTATTGTAAGAGAATGGAATTGATAGCATTTATGTTAGAACAGCAGTTGCATAATTGTGTTTTTAGTTCTTACAGATGTTTGTAATCTGGAACTGTTGAAGGAAATTACTTCTTGTAATAATTATTTGGGAAAGAGGAAATAATCCTTTTGTCGATTGGGAGGGTTATTGGATGATTGAGTTGATATGTTGTTCATCCTTTTTGGTATTTAATTATTGAATGATGTTCATATTAACGTTTCATAAAAGCAGGGTTCTTTTATTGAGACAGTTAATTAAAAGCACCTCATTTTAAAGACAAGTGCTTAATATGCTCAGTTCAATGAACTGATTGTGCAAGTAATTTTGCAGATGAAAATTGAGTATAAATGAAGACATGTTTGTTTTCCGATACTTCTTTGATTAACTGAAGATGGATTGTATTGATAGCTATTACTTCTCCACAAGGAAATGAGAAAGGAAGAAGTTACAGTCTTCTATCTTTATGAGTTGTAATGTTGTTTGATATAAACAAAGTCAGTCGTTTGGACTAGCAAATGTATAGATTGTAAATCTGATGGATGAATACAAGTAAAAGTGTGATATTTTCAATAACTGTATCAGTTTGATATTGTTGAATAAGTTTGAGAATATAACATTATTCCTTGACTTGGAATTATTCAAATGTTAATGGATGAATTTAAAAGGAAATAACATCTATTCTTTACCTGAATGTAACTTTTACGTTGAAATGTGCAATTAGTTCATACTTGGGTTAAGATGAATTTTGAATTGACATTAAAAGATTTAGATAAACACGAAAATCCTAATTGGAAGGTATTCGGATTAGTTTGAAAACTAAGGGATATCAAATAGCTTAGGGCAGCCGAACCTTGTATTTGGACTCAAGTTAATAGCCTCAATGTTTAAATTCAGAAAATAAAGATATGGGAAATCATATGTATTGTTAATGAGACCTTAACTAAGTAAGGTTAAGGAGGATAAATGAATAAATTCATTTAAAATTAGACCTCGTTTAAATGACGTCTAATAAGATGGAATTCTGAATTTGTTTACAGTTGTGGAAAACTTGGTTAAGTTTAATAGGTTAACTTATTAAGTTATCGATAATGGACTGATTAGTCCAAAGATTAAGAAAGGAACCAAGAAGTGAATAGGAAACCCTTCGGTATGAAGGAGGAGATGCGTATTAAGCTAGAAGACGGATTAAGTCTCTCTTAGCTACATACAACTGTAACAAGAACAAGGATAAAGGATCAGCATGGCTGCTGAAAGTTGATCTTAAATACTAAGATTATAACCAAATCACAATTGAGCTGGATGTGTACCCTCGATGAGAGGATTTCGTAGGACATTGACATACGCCAGCTACAATATGGTGTCTTCATGAAGGCGGGGCCTTCATGACGACACAATGTTATAGCTGACATATTACAATGCCCTCCCGAATTAAATCATCAGGTTTACATAAGCTGGATACTAAGTTCTTGGCTAGGGATAGGAATGTGATCACGTATACGGAGTGACTCGGAGGACTAAAGGTAACTAGACACACGGAGTCGTCTAGGAACAACACCGTATGTCTGCGTATCTTTAGTTACCATGAGTAACTTCCTATACTTGTTCATATTGCTAGTTGGGGTTAGAGTTTGACCTTAAATGGAAGGACTGGTAGAGACCAGGAAAGACCATTCTAGATAACAGACGAAGTGAGGTGAAGGACGTATTCCATTGGTGTGTATCACATCTAGGAATATGATCATGCAAAGCATGTGAAAATCTTTGGCCAAAGTATCGCAAGTGTTGGTTGCGTTGTCCTAATCACCTAGTTTAAGATGCAGGATGTCAGATGAATATCAGTAACAGATATTCAGATAGGCTTCTTAAATGGATCACTTCGATAACCGGAAACGGTAAAAGAACCCTGTATATTCATTATACTATGCATGAATTAACATGAAGGATCGGTAAGTCGCCGAGTCATGAAATGAGAGATCGCTGAAACTCCGAGCCATAAAGTGGGAGGTCGGTAGTTCTTCGAGTCATTTACTGCAGCATATGGTATCTGTTATATGATTGAATGGCACTGAATGTGTGTTCCATATTGCAAATATGTGAACAGAGAACATTAGTTTTAAAAGGAAATTGTGTGATCCAAACTGCATTAATTGGACAGAGAACAATTATTAAAACTTGAACGTGTGTTTGAATTATATAATTCATAACAAGGAACGTTGTATATATAAAAAAAAATCCCTTGTTCTAGTATCTTAAAATGGGGATGTTACAATGCGACCTCTCTTTTATAGAACTAAGGGGTGCAATATCCAATAAAGACCGACCTTTCCCTTTTGGAGGGAAAACATAAACTCTCATTAAAATATTTAATACTAAGACTATGTGCACTTTATTTATTTATTAATTAAATAAATAAAAGTAACTAACCTATGTGCACATTAAACTAACTAAAAAGACTCCCACTTGTAGCGCTAGGCATGCCAAGGGGTTACAATGCAAATGAAAAATAAATATTAATAATGTCTTGAAAAAGGGGACATTACAGAGATTTACCGAGTGTGTTTTGGTACACGAGAAACAATGTCAAATTGTAATTTTTGGTCATATAACCCCTTTTGTGTGATTCGGTCTTGTTTTTTAATGTGTCGCTTTGTGCAACAGATTGAGTTGGTTGTATAGTGACAATTAGATAGTGTTGTGTGCTCTCGTTACGACGAGGAGTGCAATGCCATTTGCACAATTAGTCAAGCATTGTATTATCTCTTTGAAAAAATATCACACTTACGAGTTATGTTGTTGTATCCGGTAGGTAAAAAGAATTACTAGGGTTGATTAAATTGGTTTGGGATTTAATCCCTAATGTTATTAATTGAGTTTTTGCAACTAACTCTTATTTCAATGATATCGGTGAGTTGAATTGGAACCGAGGTTATCTTAAATTGACAACCGAGCTAAGTTCATCGCATTCAAGTTGATCCATTTTAGTGAAATAATTGAGATCATATTACAAATCGAGTTGCATCTCGAGTTAGTTGAGCCAACTCACAACCAACTCACCGAACTAAGTCAACTCGAGCTTGATTGCCATCTCACCAAGCTAGAGATAACTCATGAAGGCATCAAAAGAAAATGGAGACACCTTATAAGGAAAGAAACATACCTATTAAACCTTTCCGAAGGAAAACCCTTAATGCATGTGGGACTATGTTTGATAAAGGCGGTCATACTCAAGGTGTGTCAATTGGTTTGATGTGTTGCCCATCGATTTGTTATGTCGAGGAGAGGTGGAACACGAGACATAAGGGCACCGATTGGTGGCATCAACGAAAACCAAGAGACCCTCACTTTGTGAAGATTTGTTGACTAATAGGGCATGGATTGGTGTGACATGGCACCGTGCTTGGATTTTGCGAGGCGTTTAGACATTTTTAGTCATTTTAGATGTCAAAATACATGCACTTTTAAAATATGACAATAAATCATGCTTGATGAGCAAAATTATAATTTAAACGTCAAAATGACACATTACATTACAAATTTAATATCATATATATATATATATATATATATATATAGTTATATAGTTAGTTAGTTAGTTAAATTACTTATTATATTATATATATTTTGAAATTCATCAAAAATCTAATATAAATCAAAATCAAAATTTAGAAATATTTAGAAAAAAGGAAAGAATCTTGCAGATTTGCAGTTGCTATCTTTTTCATGAGTATGAAATAGAATTAGAAACTGCACAGTGCAGATTATTAATTACTAACTTACACACCTTACTCAGAGTCACAATTCACAAATCCCTCCACTCGTAGACTGCAGTCGCACTATGGTGAATAGTAAATACTAATATTAAGAGCCCATCAAATTATCAATGTGGCGCAACAAGTTTGGAGAAGCTATGGTCATGATGGGGACTGGGAGCAATAGCATACAGGTGTCCACTGGATCTCAGGGTGAAATCAGAAAGAACTGCTGCATCATCTTATGAACATCTCTTGTTGCTTTACAAGGATAGATTCTTTCATCATGCTGCTCACTCTTGGCACTGCAATTCTTTCATTATTTTGTTCTATGCCAGGTCAAATATGACAGCCACGAGGGAATCGAGTGAATAATGCTAGGCTTAGCAAATTTTGCTACCTTAAATACAATATATGTTAATTGTATGCGACTCTTTCATTTGTTTATTATATGGATTAGATATATTTTTGAATGAGCCACTTATCTCTTGGCTATATGGAAGGGATGGACATTCCATCATTTGACATCGAGGCTTGTAAAAAAGAGTTGCATCAATTTATTGATACACTCCACTCAGGGTGTGAGGGATTTTCTATTAGAGAAGCATGAAGGTTTTTTGTATTTCTAAAAGCTGGCAAACCAACTTTCCAAACATGTTAAAACTATGGCAGAGTACACTTGTGATTCCTGCAAGTACAACAACATGTGAACGAGGGTTTTCAAAGAAAAACCTAATTAAAGATATAAGAAGATCAAAGCTAGAAATCATAACATTGGATGCACTCATGCGAGTATCACTAAATGGACCCGATCCTTCTATAATTGACTGAGAGAAAGTGTATGACATTTGGAGAGGGGAAAAACAAAAAAGGTCACAAAATATTTTGTGAAAGCATGGTTGATCAATGTAAGTTTTAGCTCTTTGATAAACTCATTTTATCTAAATAAAATTTGTAGTGATGTTTTATTTCACATGATGTTTATATTCTACTAAATATCTAGAAATATTATGTATTTAATTTTATATTATTTATTTCAATTTCATTTTAGAAATTTATTTAAAGTTATTTTTTCAATCTTTTAGATGTAAAACTTTACTCAAATTTTTATTTTTGTAATAGTTATTATAAAAATAAATTTGACGTGCATATTATATTTTGAGCAACGCCAAATGACATCCATATAATTTTTAGACCGTCAAATAAGATTATTGTGACATGTAACATTGAGCGTCAAAATCCAAGACCTTTGCATGGCACCAACTGGGCTCCTCGATATAGGAAAGGTTGTACAACTAACCCAAGTCGGGCACACTCGATTGGTGCAACGTGACACCAATTTGGAAGTCGTCCATTGAAGCACTTGAAACCAAGTAAACGACATGGGACACGAGGACATTGATAACCCCAAGTGGCGCCATATGATAAACTCCCCTGTTACACTAAAACCACCGCCACAATTAGCAAATAGATAGCCAAGCAAAATTTAGACTAAGCTAAAGACTTAAGGCGATGGGGATAAATGTTAAGTAGTAGACATAAACTATTGCAGATTGACATAAGAAAAGGGTGGACTTAAAGTGACATTTGCAACGAAATTCACTACTAATATAAGCGCTAAATCTACTCTACCCTCATGCCACCCTTTTTTTAATATTTTAAGCTAAAATTTTGGATGCATACTTTATAGTTATTGATTATGATGAAAAGATGATGTTATAGTTGAATTACTACTCTTTTTTATCAATTTTTTTGCTAGCAAAAAAATTTTTATGTTTGATTAAATTTTTATAATGGAATGTGTTTAACAGAATCGTACTTTTTATAGGTTAATGGTTAAATTGTCAATATCGTGAGCCTTGAATTGCTTTACACCTTGTGTCTGCAACAGAGACCTTCAATCCTCGATTTTAGTCTCACGAAAGATATTGTTTGTATCTCATGTTCAACCCTTGAAGACATTAGTATTCCAAAAAACAAAGACAATTTTATTGCTTGTTTATGGTAACCCCGTGACAACAAATGTGGTGTTCTACACCCAAAGTGTACAACTTCACTATATGGCTTTCTAACTAATTAATAGTTTTTATAAGGATGCTTTGGTAATATATCAACGACCAAATGGTAGTAGCTTGCAATTCATACATGTTCCAATCAAGTATAAAATGTCCTCTCTTAAATAGTAACCAAAGGGTTAAGAAAAAGCCATATCGAGAACAATAAAACATGGTATATTAGGAAAAAATATAGATAGAAAAAGAAGGCATATTAAGATTAAATTTTGGCACGTATTGTAAGGGTCGCAATAAATTTGATAATCGGCCCAACCATCATCCATAAAAGGTAGAGTTCCCTTAAACAAATTGCATTAAAATTTTCAATCAAACTCATAAATAAGTTACATTAGAAAACAAAAGTGATAAACAACAATAGTAATTCAACTATAATAATATTTTTCATCATAATCATGTTGATAAAGTATGTTATCAAACTTGAAGCTTTAAATGATAGGAAAGGGGTCAATGCGTGGGTAGATTCAGGGGGTTGTGTCAACAAAGAAATTCATTACAAATGTTGTTCCAATTCCACCCTTTTTATGTTCACTTACATTTGTTTTAAAGCGCAATTTCAATCTCCAACATTTGCTTCAAATTTTACAAACGCTTATCTTTCAAACCCATATCCATCTTCCAAACAACCTAACTTGACCCCAATCCCCACCCCAATAATTTCATTTGGTTTTGAACCTTATAATTCTCACCATGAGCAAACAGGATCACAAGTAATGAAGAGCAATAATTCCTTCGGACTTCAAAAAAACTAATCTTAACCCTAACTCTCATAGATGAGAAACCATAACAAAAAAAAAATGTGTTCCTAAACCAAATACATCGTCGATGAGGGTTCTAATCTTAACATCACCGTCTTCGGAAAAGAAGAAACTTGCATAAAATTTAAAATTAACAAAGATATTCCAATGGTATGAGTGGGGAAAATGTGCCTCCCCATTGATCACATTTGTTGTCACAAGGGTTATCATACATAAAAGTATTAATATTTTATTTGGTTTTTTAGAAGACTAATGTCTTCAAAGGTCCAACATCATATATAAACATTGTCTTTCAAGAGACTAAAATTGAGGATTGAAGGTCTCAATGCGGACACAAATAGTAGTTCACTTAAACAAATTCCATTACAATTTTCAAACTCCATTGGAATCTCTTCATTGATTTGGAATTTATGCATGTGTTTTCTTTGTTGAAGATGGTGATGTCAAGATGGAACCCTCATCGATATACATGTTTGGTTATGTGTGGTTTCTTTGTTATGTAAGGTTTCTAGCCAAAAGATTTAGGGTTGAGATTTGTTTTTTCCACAACTCTAGTAATTCTCGCTCTCCACTACACGTGAGCCCATTTTGCATAAGCTACCAGTCATAAGGTTCAAACCCTATATTAAATTATTGAGGTAGGGATTGGGGTAAGTTAGGATGTTTGGAAGATGGCTTAGGGTTTAAAACATAAGGGTTTGTACAATAAGGATTTATAAGTAAAAAAATCTTTTTTTAAAGGGTGTATCCATTTCCATGGTCATGTTATGTTAGTGCAAAATCACAAGCACTCGACGCACATCGGGCTTCTAGGTTGATGTTCGAGCATCCAGTGTGATTGCACAACATGGAAACCTCTCTCCAAGCGTGGGACTTGTGAAACCGAGAGAGGAATCTCCAGAGAAGGTGGTTTCTGCTCCTAAACTACCCGCCACAAGCTATTCCAAAGTGCAGCAAGCTAATCTAATCCTAATCTAACCATGCCAAGGAGACAGAGAGAGAGAGAGAGAGGGAAAAACAGCAAAAGCCTACACTAAAACGGTGATACACCGAGAGAAGGAGGATGTTGAACATCTATCAAAGCGCCATGGGACAAAGAGAGGTGAGCAATGGGAAGGATGGACGGATGCATCACAGCCCAAGGATAGATTTCACACTGTAAAATGTCCCAAAACTCCATGAACACACTCCAAACCTGCAATGAACATTTAGACATGCACAGATACCTGCAAATGAAGAGAGGCAAGGAGAGAACAAGCAAAAACGAGAGAGGATGGACAGATGCATCACAGAACACGTTTTGTTGCTCCAGAAGTTTGCACAGAACATCATTCCATTAGTAAAAGGCAAAAAACGCCATTACAGAGCAGGGAGGAGGCTCGAACTCCATTTTCAACCCTAGAGAAGAAAAGAAGGGAGGGCCGAGCCGAAAGAATGAACAACCTCTTTTTTTTTTAAAATGAGCCAAATCTGGCTTTTACATTGCATGGGTCGAGCCCAGGGGACAGAAAACGTGGGAAAACGTGTAAGCCCATTCCTCATTGAATGCCAACGCATTAAAACGGCATAGGATACCTTACCAACCCATACCCTGCCATCTTTGACCGATTTGGAGGAGAATGCGACCCATTCTGCATTAATTTGGCCGCTGAAATGTCACTTCTGGCCGTGCACACGCGTCAGAGCCGTTTCTCGATTTTCTCTCTTCAGACTACACCAAAACTCGAGGTTGATCCTAGAATCATGTAGAGCATCTCAACAGCTTTCCGTTGATATAAAGAACATGGAAATCCGAGCTCTGGATCAAAAGATATGGCGATCTGAAGATTTAGGGCACGGAACAGACCAAGACAGATTTTGAAATATTTTCCCGCGCTTCGCCACCTAGACGACACGTGGCAGGCTCTGATTGGTCACGCAATTCTCTCTCCTCTACCTTTCGGCGGGCTGTCTTTTGAAATTTCCTTGTGGGCCCCTTAAACTTGGACACGTGGCGCCATTTCATTGGTTCGGTTCAGCGCTTCAAACCTTCCACTTTGACCTTTTGACTTTTCTCCTTGTGACACGTGGCGTGATTTCATTGGTTCTCGGCCCTGCCGGCTTCTTCGCGCCCTTCGCGTCTTTTTGTCCCAGATGGCACAGTGCTCCTTGTGCTGATTTCGGGCGAACCGGCCGGTTCGCGTCCATTTATCCCAAATGTCCCATTTTTTGATCGCTTATTCCCATTTCGATTAATTAGGTTCGCGTCTTTTGGCTGCTTGTCCCACTTTGTTTCGGACTGCTTGTGCTCATTTCACCCGGTTCGGCCGGTTCGCCCCTTTCGGCCCGCTTGTCCCACTTTGTTTCGGACTGTTTGTGCTGATTTCGCCCGGTTCGGCCGGTTCGCGCCTTTTTGGCCCGCTTGTCCCACTTTGTTTCGGACTGTTTGTGCTGATTTCACCGGTTCGGCCGGTTCGCGCCTTTTTGTCCCAGATGTCCCAAAGGCGACCCTCTCAGCAGTTAGCCAATTTTTCCTCTCGGTCGAACCGGCATTTCGCGCCCGCCGCGTACTTCTGTCCCACTTGTCCCAAATGCTATTTGGGCCGCTTGGAGGCTTTTCGGCCGATCCGCGCCTTTTTGTCCCAGATGTCCCAATTGCTCCTAGGACTAGGACTTAGCCGATTTTCACCATTTTTTCTGGATCAACCTTCTTGCCTTCTGCAACCTTTTTTTTTTTGCATTTTCTCAGAGCTTGCTCTTTTCAGCCTGGACAGGAGAGTTAGAAAAATATCTGAGAGAACCTCAGAAACATGATGTTTGCTCTGAATCAATCAATGTGCCTAGGACTTGAATATTCTGATGCATGTTATCAAAATTACCCTGGGGGGGTGAAATTTGGATAATAATTTGACGACTCAATGGGGTCATCTCGCTCGCTAGATGAATGATCGAGTAGCCTGAAGCATCCATTGGGCATGGAGTCATGAGTCAGTAAGCCGCAACCGATCTCGAACTTTGAAAACTTCCTCTGAGCCACTTGAAACCCACCGGACATGGAGTTGTTCTCACCAAAAACCACTGAAAAGAACTGTGCAAGAGCAAAACCAGCAACACCAAAACTATGTACAAAACTGAAAATCATACATGCCCCAAATGGAACATGCAGAGTGTGCACAAGCACTTCTTCTACTGAAAGCAAATCTACCTACTCTACTCTAGCTGGAAGCAAAGGCAAGCTAAACAAACCCTGCAACTGGTTGTGAGAAATAGCTTCCTTTCTTCAAAATTGGCAGCCATGCAATTGATTTGGCACTGATCATGGCTGTTTGGATGGATGGAAAATCAACAAGAAGCTGGTCTTCTATCCAAATCATCAAGGTATCAACTGAAAAATCCAATACCTCTTTTAGTTGCTCTGCATTTGGATTGGGGAGGTATGGCAGCTGATCCTTGGTTCTTTGTAGCTCATCCTCATGCTCAGAAGCAAGCATGACTGGTTGTGGCTTCTCCTTTGGCTCCAATGAAGCCAAATACCTGATTGGGCAAGGTCTGATCCATTTGATATGCCCATTGCTGTGATTTTCAACTCCAAGAATGGAGTCTTCTTGTAGACCCTCTTGAATGGATGATGTGGAAGAAATGGTGAAATTCTTCTGTCCTTTCTCTTCCTCCAATGAAGAACATGGAAGATTTAAATCTTCCAATTTTGGTTCCAAAGGGCTGCTATAAGATGCAAAGTGCCGCAAATGAATGCTCTCCTTCATGACAGCAGACTCTTGTGTTTGGAATGTGGATGATGAAAGAGAGAATGGTGAAAACTCAACCGGCTCTTCTCCATCAAAACAGTCCTCCAAATCTGACAGGTAAACTGCCTCATTGCTGTCCTGCTGCTCGTTTTCAACTTCCTCCATGGTGTCCTCTTGATCTGCAACTTGACCACCATGGTTTCCTTCACTCTCCAATATTGAGTTTGAGAGATCAAACTCCTTTTCAGTAATAGAACTTGAGAGAGATGAAGTGGAAAGAAGAACTGAAGGTTCTCCTGTAGCCTGCTTTGTGCTCAAAGCCCTTGGATCTGCACTTTTCTCCTCCACAGCTAGGATGTGCTCCTCTTCTTTTAGATTTGGAGCAGCTTCTCCTTCCTCTAATGTTTGAAGGCAATCTTGCTCTTGATTGAACTCCTTCTCAAAGCATGAAGTTTGTCAAGTCAAACTCTTCAATTTGTTGCTCTAGAGGACAAGTTGGGACTGCAAGATCTTCTTCTTCTGCTGCAACCAAATCAGTCCTAACCACCATTTGTTCAACCTTAGCCTCTTCTGTAGGCTTAACCATCAAGGGGATCTTTGTCATCCCAAATTTGGTAGCCCAAACCTTCAAGTCATCTGTCATTTCTTTTTTGTTGGGCTCTCTTCTTGTTGTCCTTGATGACTCGATTTTTTCAATTCCTTCTTCCCCATATGAAATTGGGAATGCAAGAGGAGGAATGGGTTGAAACTCAACCGATTTTACACTTTTTGTGGTGGTGGAGGCAGTGAAACCTCTTGTTTCTTTGGAGGAGGGGGTATTTCTGTTAGCTCTTGTGGAGGGGATGACTGTTTGGAAGGGAAAAGGAAAGAAGAATCGAGATGAGGTGGAAGACTAGGGGGTGGAGAAATGGATTCAACACTTGGGACAGCAGATGGAGGGTTTGAAACTTGACACTGCTGAAATGAAACAGATTGGGAAAGAGGAAAAGGAAAGGCATGAGATGGTGTGCTTACCCGTTGACAAGGTTGCTGAATACTTCTCTCATACACCTCTATTTCTTCAATCCACTTTGCAAGCAAAGGCAGCGTTGCAATCATGAAGTCAAGCTTCTCCCGAGGGTGTAATGCCTGAAAAGGTCCCACCCATGGACAGGTGCTCCATAACCGATTCCAAAAGCTTTCATTCGTGCTCGAGCTCCCGGCACTCGCACTATGTTTACCTCCATCTTTTGGATTTTCCAACAGACCAGCATCTCGCATCCGATTGTCTTCATTATATGCATACTCTTGCTCTTGGAAAGCTCCATAGCCAAACCGACTTTGCACCGCTGCTCATATGAATATGCATGCTGATCTCGGAGGATTTGTAAAACTGTTGGAGGTGGATATATCTTTGCTGTTGTTGATATGAAATCCATGATGGAAATGAAGTCATGATTGCACAACTTCAAAGAATGAGGAAGAATGAAAGAGATGGAAAGAAGGATGAATGGAAAATGAATGAAAATGAATGGAAAGGAAGGTCTGCAACTTCAGAGATGGTTGTTGACCAGATGGAGTCACCAGATGTGTTTGCAAGTGCCTCCAAAGGCTGAAATCTTCACAGGAACACATCAACCTGCAAAAGATGAAGTGAAAGACCTCTAAGGTCCCACCGGGCGTGCCAAAACTGTTAGTGCAAAATCACAGCACCCCTGGACGCACATCAGGCTTCTAGGTTGATGTTCAGGCATCCAGTGTGATTGCACAACATGGAAACCTCTCTCCAAGCGTGGGACTTGTGAAACCGAGAGAGGAATCTCCAGAGAAGGCTGGTTCCTGCTCCTAAACTACCTGCCACAAGCTATTCCAGTGCAGGCAAGCTAATCTAATCCTAATCTAACCATGCCAAGGAGACAGAGAGAGAGAGAGAAGGGAAAAACAGCAAAAGCCTACACTAAAACGGTGATACACCAGAGAAGGAGGATGTTGAACATCTATCAAAACTGCCATGGGACAAAGAGAGGTGAGCAATGGGAAGGATGGACAGATGCATCACAAGCCCAAGGATAGATTTCACACAGAAAATGTCCCAAAACTCCATGAACACAGCTCCAAACCTGCAATGAACATTTAGACATGCACAGATACCTGCAAATGAAGAGAGGCAAGGAGAGAACAAGCAAAAACGAGAGAGGATGGACAGATGCATCACAGAACACGTTTTGTTGCTCCAGAAGTTTGCACAGAACATCATTCCATTAGTAAAAGGCAAAAAACGCCATTACAGAGCAGGGAGGAGGCTCGAACTCCATTTTCAACCCTAGAGAAGAAAAGAAGGGAGGGCCGAGCCGAAAGAATGAACAACCTCTTTTTTTTTTTTAAAATGAGCCAAATCTGGCTTTTACATTGCATGGGTCGAGCCCAGGGGACAGAAAACGTGGGAAAACGTGTAAGCCCATTCCTCATTGAATGCCAACATATTAAAACGGCATAGGATACCTTACCAACCCATACCCTGCCATCTTTGACCGATTTGGAGGAGAATGCGACCCATTCTGCATTAATTTGGCCGCTGAAATGTCACTTCTGGCCGCACATGCGTCAGAGCCGTTTCTCGATTTTTCTCTCTTAGACTACACCAAAACTCGAGGTTGATCCTAGAATCATGTAGAGCATCTCAACAGCTTTCCGTTGATATAAAGAACATGGAAATCCGAGCTCTGGATCAAAAGATATGGCGATCTGAAGATTTAGGGCACGGAACAGACCAAGACAGATTTCGAAATATTTTCCCGCGCTTCGCCACCTAGACGACACGTGGCAGGCTCTGATTGGTCACGCAATTCTCTCTCCTCTACCTTTCTCGGCGGGCTGTCTTTTGAAATTTCCTTCAGGCCCCTTAAACTTGGACACGTGGCGCCATTTCATTGGTTTGGTTCGGTAGCTTCAAACCTTCCACTTTGACCTTTTGACTTTTCTCTTGTGACACGTGGCATGATTTCATTGGTTCTCGCCTGCCCCGCCGCTTCTTCGCGCCCTTTGCGTCTTTTTGTCGCTGAGATGGCACAAGTGCTCCTTGTCTTGATTTTGCGAACTGGCCGGGGTTCGCGTCCATTTATCCCAAATGTCCCGATTTGTTTTGATCGCTTATTCCCATTTCGCCTTGGTTAAATTCAAGGCGTTTTTGGCCCGCTTGTCCCACTTTGTTTTGGATCGCTTGTGCTCATTTCGCCTTGGTTGGTAGTTCACCCTTTTCGGTTAGCTTGTCCCACTTTGTTTGATTGTTTGTCTTTGCCGATTTCGCTTTGGTCGCCCGGTTCGGCCGTTGTTCGCGCTTTTTGGCCGATTGTCCCACTTTGTTTGGATTGTTTGGCCTTGATTTCGCTTGGCTCGGCCGGTTCGCGCCTTTTTGTCCCAGATGTCCCAAAGGCGACCCTCTCAGCAGTTGGCCAATTTTTCCTCTCGGTCGAACCGGCATTTCGCGCCCGCCGCATACTTCTGTCCCACTTGTCCCAAATGCTATTTGGGCCGCTTGGAGGCTTTTCGGCCGATCCGCGCCTTTTTGTCCCAGATGTCCCAATTGCTCCTAGGACTAGGACTTAGCCGATTTTCACCATTTTTTCTGGATCAACCTTCTTGCCTTCTGCAACCTTTTTTTTTTTTGCATTTTCTCAGAGCTTGCTCTTTTTAGCCTGGACAGGAGAGTTAGAAAAATATCTGAGAGAACCTCAGAAACATGATGTTTGCTCTGAATCAATCAATGTGCCTGGGACTTGAATATTCTGATGCATGTTATCAAAATTACCCGGGGGGTGAATTTTGGATAATGATTACTTACATAAAAAATATGTTCCAATGAAATGTCGTATGTGGGGTTAATACCTCATTTTCATGGATGACCTAGGGCTATTCATTCGATAGGTGACTTATGGCAACTACCTATAAAGTATATACCAATGTATGCTAGAAATTCATATGGCTTGCCCCTTTAGAGGAGCTTTACCAAGCCCATCATCTTGCAAACAATTTTTCATCTACAAGGTTCGACCCATCACATATTTCGCTCCACAACTTCTTGCTCATTGTTACATATGATTAAGAAAATTTTGAGGATTGGGAAGCCCCTTGTCCACGACAAACGCATTTATCTCCAAAAGAAAGTTCCACTTTTCGTTGCTAGCTATATTTGTTGGCTACAAATGGTTTCCTTTGCCTACAAACCCGCGAAAATGTTGAAGTCATCGCATGCTCCTCTTACCCATTGCAATAGAGAACATACATGATGAAATGCCTCTTCTAACCCAAATGAATATTGGTTGCAAACCAAATTTCTTCTTTATAAGGGTACTACCAACTTGTGGGTAGAGGTGCCCTTCTCAATGTTGCAATCGACCAAATTAAATATTTTTTCTATAGAATTGGTGCATAACCACTTGACTTGCCATGTTTTGTGGTAATCAAATTCAATTACTATAATGACCTAACACGGGATTCCAAGACCCCCTAACATGTCTCTTTCTCTAAAGTTTCATGTGGTAAGTGCAAGCCATTTCCCCTCTAAATGTCGTGAATTTTAACCATCGACATAACTTGACGACCATCATTACATAAAGCAACAATTGACATTTTGAGTATTGAATGATATGAGCTTACTTTAGAGCTATCTCTAAAGCCCCTTGTCTCGATGATCTACACAATGCACCCCGTTTCTCCTTCCAACGTTTCACAAATAATTGCCACATGATTAATATGTGCCTTGTTGGAAGAAAGAAAAAAATGTTTGCATTCCTTCCGACAATTTCTCCTCCCCATGAATTATCCTTGATCTCCTTCTTCATCACCTCTCATCCTTTTCCGGTGTACTTCACCTTTACTCCAACTTTAAGATCCTCCACACCTCCTTATCCGCATCTCCATTGCATCGCTTGGATGTGATTGCTAACACACATGATAAGTTGTGCATATGGAAATGTTGCATGCAAGTTAGAGAGGTGTGTGCCCCACTAATAGCAGCCAAGATATACGTCACAAAAATTTATGTGAAAAATTACGTACATAAGAGAAAGTGGAACATGTAAATGTGTAAGGATTTTTTTTAATAGTTAAAATGCAAAGCTAGTAAATCCCAAAGTGTACAATGTTGTACATATCACCAAGGGAAACGTAAACTAGCAATCGTATGTGTACAATGCGATGTGAATGTCGAATGGTATATGTTATTTGATTTAGTGGGATAGTTATTACTTTTGTAGTTGATGTTGATTAGGGGTGTGATTGATTTTGTAAGTGTAGGAATATAGATGAAACATTACATTTAAAGGTTTTATCTCTACATTTCAAATTTGTTACAAATTAGTACATACCTATACATTTGCAAATCTTATATCATGAGTGGTAGCATTTTACAGACTATTTTATTTGAACTAAACATGAATACAAACAGCAAAAGCGAAAACTTCCAAACGGCCGGCAAACCATCAAATTTTTTATAGTCGTCGAAATGACCGGAAGGGCCTTTCCCATTGGGGAACGCCGCCTACAATTACAAATGCCGACCAAAGCTCTTTAAAGTATGGCATTGCTTTTCTTAATTTTTAACTTTCCATACACAGCTAAAAATGTTGCGCTATCCCTTTTATTTTAATTTGAGAACTGCCATAGAAAGAAAATAAATCCGTTAGAATGAAAGGAGCATCGAAGTATTTTTCCTAATTTGGGTCTAACATGATGAACTATATAATTGCAGACAACTAATAACTTCGAAGAAGAATACAATTTCAGATCTGCTCTGGCGTGATAACATAATTGGCTATAAAGAATTGAGAGAGTTTTTCAGCCAGAGCAACTATTAATCAATCAACAATAAGATACAACATTGTACCGCATGATGTTAATACAGCATATCATCCTCCCAAATATCTAGTGCTCTCGTTCCAATCAAGTATAAAATTTGTAATTTATACTTTGAAGTCGGCAGATCAATTTTGGCTTTTCCATTTTATTTGGGGGTAAATTTTGATGGCTCCAATGCATTTGATAAATCTGCGACTTGCATACACCACGAGTGTAATTGATTCAAAATTCAAAAGAGGACGATATGTTGCAAAGACGATCTTCAAAATACAACGATAATCACCTTACAGAACACAATCGCTTAGAATGGTTAATGTGAAAGAAATTGTAATCTTAAAGTGGAAGTAAATCAACACAATATATGCACAAATTTGGATGTCAATTACTGTAAGCTGCATGATCTTGGTCAATGCAATAAAGAGAGTTATATAAAAGTAATAGATAGCCATAGTCTGCAATAACTGGAAGCATACATGTCATAAGTTGGCAAAGGATACCAACTATAGAATACCATTTCAACCATCTATGTAGTTATCTGCAACAATTCATCAACTGCCAAAATTTGCTATCTATGCAGCATGGGAATCCGCCCCCAGTTTGAATAGACTTCATCAATGCAGTCAAAACAGTCAACATTGAGAAACTTTTATATTTCCTTCCAAAGTTTGACACGACTGAAGGTTCAAAATAATTTCTGCACTCGGTTAAAACAGAAATTTGCATGCTTAGCAAAAGTAATAGACCTTACACAAAAGGAAATCAAGAGTGAAATATTGAATCAATTTCCTGTCTCTCTCTTGGAAGCAGTCTCCATACTAACCCCACTAGTTGAGCTCATCTTTCTTGCTCTTTTATCAGCTACTTTACAGGGTAAAACCTCAAGAATAGCAATTGATGCTTCCTAGTCTAGAATGTGGATATTCTAGCCAAAAATTAAAAAATGGACTTTAAAAAGGAATTTAACTGAGCTTTCTCCATAGCGAAGAGTGTTAAGCTACCATCTGCTGATCTAGATGCATCTGCTCTATCCAAGCACTCAAAACTGCATGATCAATGTTATCTGCCTTTCTGTTTTTCAATGCTTCTAGAGAACTTCCTGAAATGCACCCCACTACAGCATCAACTGGAGTTTCTTTCACCATGGTCTGAACCCAGGATAAATCTGATTCACCCGAGCTACGGAAACCAAAGGAAACTGACTTCCTGAATTTCCTCAGGTCTTCACCTTGAACACCCCAATCTACTTTACCTGTGGGGAACCCCAATCTGCCAATGATGTCGAAGGCATGTTTGCACTTAAGTCACGTGAGCTATGGCTCCGTCTATCCTTCTGCATAAATGCAGCAGATCTTGAAATTGCAGAAACCATCGGAGTTGGTGATAAAGCAGACCCGCTGCCATTCTGTCGCTCCAAATCCACACCAAGAGATGGCATTCGACTAAGGGATGACAAGCTATAGGAGGGTTGAATGGGTGAGAATAAATGACTGGGGCTCTGAGCACCCATAGGGCCTTGTTGCATCTGAGGAATCTGATTACCAATTGATGTTTGAATTTGACTCGGAAGTTGAGAACAGCCTTGTACTGCTTTGTGGGACTGCATCTGCAAACCTAACTGAGCAAAACCACAAGATTCAAGGCCTTGCGACCTTGGAGACAACATCTCAGAAGCAAACAAATCTTCAAGATTGGTTGGAGCAACACTACTGCCACTGTGAGTCTCGTATTTTGCAGATCTAACTGAGGTGTTCCCAACAGCTGAAGCAGAATTCATCCTAGATTGGGCAGAAAGAGGGAACTCATTTATAAGTTGCCCTTCATAGTCTATAGCCCTGTCCAATCCCTCAAAAGACATGTCTCTGGCATTAAATGATGCTCTAAGGCGACTAGCTTGAAGATTGCCACCAGGAAGGTGCAATGTTGGTACATTAGGCTGTTGCCAGGCTCCACTCATCGAAGAAAGAGCTAAGGAGTTTGCAGATGTTGACGACGGAGACAGGGGAGTGGCTAAGACCCCTTGTGGAGGATTTGAAGGTGAAACAGCAGACATCATAAACATGGAAGATGGTGAGCCCAGTATAACAGGACTCATGGTTGGATTCATATCCAATGGCACAGTAGCTCGGGGTGATTGCACTGCTGACCCTGTAAAGAGAGATAAAGGACGCAGCTCTTCAGGTTTATGTGCAAAAAAGCAAACCCTTCTTGTACATTTCGTTTCATCTTTGCATAGTCGCGTTCGATATTGAGCAGGGTGCAACCAACACTCAAAAACACCATGTGCATATTCACACCCATCACCACGCCTACAAGACCCTTTACGGAACTCTGGACAAGGAACACAACTATAGTGATACCTTCGAGGGTCACGTCTTCTTGCATTTTCTCCAGGATGAACAAATGGGCACTCGGTCCAGTCATGAGAATAAGCTCTAGAACAAGGTTTCACTTTAAAAGAATACATTCGAAATTCATCAGTGCCGTACATCCCATTCTTTATGTCAGGCAAAGAAGAATCTACAGGGTACTCTTTCTTCTCATAACCATCAAAACAGCCCCTTAAGGCCTCAGGGAACTTTGAAGATGCTATGGAAAAACAGCTTAGAACTCGATGCTTCTGGAGATGAAGAAAAAGGAACTGAAGAACCCAGACTATTGAGCCCTCCATGTGAGTCTGTGTAAGTTTCAGCTCCAATGTGAAACATAGAGAAGCCATTGGCTGGAACTTTACTTGGTATCTTCATCAAAGAACTTGCCCCAGCATGACATCCTGCACCAAGCATAGTCTCCAGCATGGCCTTCCCATTAGAGAGCTTTGGGGAAACCATTATTACATCCACAGGCCTCTTTCCATTAGCATCCAGATGATTAACATCAGCACCTGACTGAATCAATAACTTCACAGCTTCAATGGCTAAACAAGACCCTCCATAAGCAGCACAATGTAGAGCAGTGCACTTGCCTGATCCACATTCTAAGTTGATGTCTATTCCACATGTTGCATAAGCAGATGATATGTAATTCAATACATCTATACTACCATAAAGGGCGGCAATCATCAAAGGTGTCCTTTGCTCTAAACCCATTTGTTTGGAGCCATTTTGCCATCCATACCAGAAGCTAATCTCATCAATTGCTGATCCATCTTCCTCAACAGCTTGCTTAAATCCAATCAGGTCATTATTTGCAGCTAGCTCAAGGAGAATTGAGAAATGTATATCAGTTTCTTTCACTTTACACAGTCGTTTCTCGAACGGGCAAATTTTCCGTGACCTTCATGAAAATCAACTGCTTTATTGTTTGGTTTGGAATGTTCTGGGCCTCCACACATGTTTCCTTTCAATTCACGTACTCAGAAACACACTCCGAAGACCTGTACAAAACATCAACATGAGTGCAGATTTTGAGATACCACAATTGATAACCAGGATTAGCATTTTAAATATCTGGGATAATTACAGGCTTGTTTAGTTTTGTATAAAGTTTGAACTCAGATTTGACACCAGCTAGCTGATGTCCTCTAACAAAGTAAAGATGGTTCACCACAAAAACAGTAAGCCAGTTTCCATTTTCAGTGCCCAAAGCAATTAAAAATTATAATAATAATGCAAGTTTAACAGAAAGCACACCCACGAAGGTGAACAGAAAACATTAGCAAGGAAAGCACCATAAGATGGGTTGCTAAAAAGCCCAAGGTTCTATTATTGTGTTCATCTAACAGCTAGGTTTAAGGCATATGCAAATATGCAAAGGAGACTCAATCAATAACAGTAATATTAATAAGCACCACATCAAACAATATACCAATGCCTAAAACATTGCTAAAAAATGGACTGTGCAGACATCAGAACCAGAAATCTATAGTAGATAATTGCCAAAGTTCCATATTTCTGACAGCGCCTTTCAGTTCCAAGCAGCTAGAAATATGGAACTTTGGTAATCTATCTATTATAGATTCAATTGGAGCATACCTTAAAAACCATGTGTCAAGGTACCAAATGTTTTTAACGCATATCCCTCTACAAAAGAGCATCTTAATCAGAAAAGGAAAGATTCAAGCTCCTTGCCACCCTATTCTTCTATTCAATAATCAGCAGCAATAGTCTACTCTCTCTGTACTCTAATATACCAAACAGACTCCAAGTAGACACTAAAAACTGATACAGACACCCAATCCACTCTCCCCAGTAATTCTTTTAAGTTCTGACATATTCTAAGCTTGGAACAGGTCTCAGAAATTGACCCCTGCAAATTGAGGCCAACAATCCATAGCTAAATTTTCATTTGCATGCTCAATTGCAATGATTTGCCCTACATTGAAAAACAAGAGACAAATACCTAAGAAATTGAATAGAAAATATTAAATGGTTAAAATTAAAGATATCACACATTTGGAATTCCTCCCACAATTAAATTTTACACTACTATACTGTTTGATCCTTAAAAGTCCATCCTCCAGCTTTACAGGCATCCTACCAGCATGGCAAACTGAAACTGATTCATTACAAACATTACTACTAAAGATGTATGAAGCCACCCTCCAACAATGGACCATATTGCACTAGGAAACATCAACATCTGAGAACGAAAAGCCATATCATTATCATGCTTTACTATTTTGTAGAAAACGAGAGAGCCTAAAAACCTGTTTTCTTGAGCAAAATTGAATGATATAACCTTTACATGTTATGCTTTAAGTTTTAACCAATGCTTTTTTAAATACTTATAAAATCTGTGAAAACGCAATATCATGAATTCCCAATTTCCCAACACAGAGACGACAGTCAAGGTGCTTCTCTTTTTATTAAGATGAACGTTGTACAGGCAACCAAGTGTGTGTCACCACTTCAACAGGATTGGATGATAGAAGGATGAATAACAGTGCTTTTGATGCTGCTTGCAATGTTATCACTAAAACTCAGTCATCAAGAAACTCAAAGTTCAGGGAAGGGGACTTGCACCCATACACGACCACTGGTAACTATACTTAAATGTAATATAGCCGCACACTTGTGCATATTCTCCTTTACCCTTATTCACAATAATGTCTATGTCGTTGTCCCTGTTCCTGTCCCCATATCTGTACATATTTCCCATGGCTGCTGGTAAGTAAGCTAAAACTAGTTTTGAATAGATGGGTTTTAACTCTTAGGACCCTACCCTCCAGCATACCAGATTTTTGTAAAATCCGCAACTTGCAAAGAGATAAGGAAAAATAAATAACTGGAAGTGACCACACAAATCCTAAAATTCATTTTACCAATAAGAATCTACAATATTTGGACAATCTCTAAAGAAAAGGAAGGGAAAATGGGGAAAAATAAACACAAACATACGAACATAAGCACAGGCTTATAACCATCCTTGAATAGTATTGAAAGAGGGTGTGAAAATTTGAGAAATCCTTACACCAAAAAGATTACATAGACAAAACAGGCTTATACCCCTCCTTGAATAGTATTGAAAGTTCATTTGTAATAGGCATATCCCTAAGGGAAAGAGCAATCCCTGAAATAATCAAACGAATTCGCAAAACTCATGCCCGGACTGTCAAACCCTTAAATCAACCCTTGTCGTGTTCAAAATTGAGGTAGATTTTATAAATGAAAGCTTCAAGTTGTATTATCTCATAATCCAAATGCAGAGGCCCAATTATAAGCTAATTTGTATGTTTTTCTTTAAATAAAAACATTTTAAAAAAGACCGGTGATTTCATAGTCTCGGCCGCGCCAGGCTTGACTATCTAAGTCGGTAGGTTGTGGAAAATTACACCAAATTTACATAGAAAGAAAAAACAAAAAGCAAGGAAAAAGAAAAACCAGGATGACAGCAAATTGTAAGAATCTGCCATTGAGGCAGGGGAAGAGAGCTCACCAGTTTTGAGGGCTTGTTACTGCTACTGCTACTCCTTTGAGGGGAAGAGAGTATGAAAAGGAACATAAATAGGGAAGGAACTAATAACTCGGTCAACAAAGGAGGATGCTTTTGGATTTATTGTACGCGTCTTCGCTACACAAAACAAACCGAAAAAAAAACACCCCAAAACGCATACATATGATCTCCGGTCTCCAAATTAAAACTCAAATGAACCTAAAATTGCATTCAAATGCGGTAAAAGCATATTCAAAAGGCTTGACTTGGCAATGGCATGCCGAGAAAGTGGGCCCCACGGGCATTTTGAAATTATTAATAAAATACAGATTTAAGAGAGGACCGGGTGAAAACGAGTTGAAATGTGGATGACACGTGTTCATTCACGCGGAGGCGGATCAATGAGATGGTCCTCCGCTCCATTTTCGCACGCGTGTCGAAATCGCAAAGATTCCATTCTCCAACTGCGCTTTTATGGAGATTTTATGGACAAAACAGTTTGTGAAAATTTAAATGTATAAATTACTTACGTGTATATAATTATTAATTTCAAACTTTTTATTTTAAGTTCGGTCTATTGATTAATGATCTTGGTATCTTATTTCAAACTTTATTATAGGGTTAAACTATTATTATTTTTTAATTGATTTGAGTAACAAGAAAAAAAAATTAAATAAACATTGAAATTGTCTTATGACTATTAAATTAACATCAAATAAAATTTTCACAATCTCGCCATCACATTTCAACCCTTGTTATTATAGAATGGCTATTCACATTATTGTTATTCATTATTAAAAATCATTGAATTTTAAAATATAGATATTGGACTTTACTTTTTGTTTAAGGATTTTTAAAAACAAATCATTACTTGGCACATGAAGTATACAATTCCGATGATGATTTATTAGACCATATTTTATTCTAACACTTTTCAAAAAAAAATTAGTTATTGACCGGTAATATTATAATTTTGTAATATTTTTTTATAAGAGACAACAATATTAATATAATTAATTTAAAAATGTTTAAATAAAACCTATTGTAATAACTACTTCCGTAACTATAGCAATAAAAAAATACCTATGAAAAATCAACCATATGCATTCATTCTTTTGGTAGTGCATTCTCTCAACAATGATAATGTAAATGTGATTTGCCTTTACATAACATGTTGAATTATATTGAAAATAGTGTGGTGTTTCATGGAAATCGTGATTTTGCACATTTAATATTTGTTAGTCAAGGCTTTAATTGTTTACATGATGTAGGTTTCCCTTGGTTTGGCAAAATTTTGGCCATTGGTTATATTCCATACAAAATGCACCGTCTAACCATGATGGAACCCCCATAACATCACCATAATATATATGCATGGAACATGCATACCCATCATCACAACTAAAGGCTCCGGTATGAGGACTCGACACCGACAAACAACACATCACACGTACCCCATATATGTTGGCACATGCATTCGTCTTTGTTGGCAGTATGTGGCACGTCATTTAATGATAAATTTGAAACTTGTTTAACCCAAAACAAGCGCATTTCGTGCATTCCTTTTTACTAACAACTTGTCTTCTTGTTAGTTTCGCAGCGGAGTCATGAGGAAGCCATGAAACAAGGAAAACATTGAACCAGTTTGGAAAGCCATCGTCATTGGATGGAGGAGGGAGGAACGAGTCACACCATCATGTGAGATAGGGCTCTATTTCTCCCATGTTATTTCTACTAAAAAAATAACTATTTTTCATGTTGTAGTATTTGCATTTAAAAAAACAGAGCTCTCTTCACGGTGTAGTTTTTAAAATATTTGTGGAATTTGTTTGCAAACATTCACATGGCATCCAAAATTGGTTGAGATTTGTTATCTTGGCCTCTGCAAGCATAGAAAAAAATGCAATGCATCATCAATGTTTTGGGGTAAACATAGAGACCGGTAAATAAAGACCTTGCAAGTTTACAGTTTGACTAAATAACATGAAAGCGAATTCATATGAAACAAGCCCTAAATAACAACTTAGAATCATGTAGCTTGAAAAATTGTTAGAAATAAGTAAAAATTGTCTCTGTAATTTAGAATACAAAGCATCCTGCTTAGGGCATGTTTCATGTGAGTTTGTTCAAGGCATATCCCAAAGTGTTTACTTGCAAGGGCTTTGTTTACTTTTCCAACCTATATTTCTTCACCCAAATAAATTATTTGTATGAAAAATGTTTTCCTTATATTATATAACATGCACAACTTCTATTCTCTTTTCAGTCAAAGCTTTATGAATATAAAACTTAGAATAACATAAGGGATTCTATATCTTCCACAACTAAAATGAATAAGTTTGTATACCACAACTTACAATTTAACTAAAGAAAGATAGCTAATATGAAGGCAAGATAAATCATCACATACAAGGAATTGAAAGCATTCACAAGTATTAAATGAATTATTGAAATGCACAACACATCAAGTAGTGAAGGTAAAATAATATTGTTTTATATATTACTGAGGCTAAAGCTTGTACATGAAACTCCAAAAAAATGATAGAGATCCTCCTTACAATAAGATCCAAAAGTCCTGAATACATAATGCATTCTTGTATTTATAGATTAGGAGGGTTGAGCAATTATAGCTACTCCTCTTAATCATTACATGCTAAAAATAGAATGCAATTACATTAGGAAACAATCTCCCATAAAAATAACAAAGTAGTTGTGTAGGTTTGACTAGGTCAAACTTGTAACTCGAATGGTGTTGCAACTTGGAGACTATGCAAAAATGGCAACCAAGTTTAGCTAGGGTTGGCACCACCCTTTCCTTGATCGATTCTTCTTCTCTTTCTTCAACAACTACCTTGTGCTTGTAATCAAGAAATCGTTTGATGATTCCTTGAACTTCCTTGTCATCTGGTCGCACGCATAGTGATTCAGGACCTTGGCCAATTCAATTGCTTTAACCAATTTCCTAGGTAACCTTTTGGTTGATTATAACTTTCTTGAGCTGACTCAAGAAATTTTGGTATGACACCAACTTGTGGATAGAACTCAAGACCAAAGGATTTGGTTACCTCATTGTCTTCATTTACCAGGCTCTTGAATTGGGTAATAATTTGTTCAACCAGGAAGTGCATCAACATTCTCATCTAGAAAACCTGTAATGGATTTTATCAAATTCATCCATAATGTCATTGAGGCCATCAACTACCTCGATTCTCTTCTCATCCAACTTAGACATGCCTTCCTACAACATCCGGACTCGAAACTCCATGGCTTCATTATATTCAAATAATTTTGAGGAATCATCAATGATCCCTTCTTTCAGAAGTAGATTTGATTTCCATGTTTTGTACCTCTTTCCAGGCTTCGAGAGTGAGTTCCAAATTGTCACTTTCTTGGTGAGAATTCATTCATCTTGGAGATAGTATCCTTCTTAGAGTACAATTCATTATAAAGGTCAACAACATCCTTAATCACTTCTCTCCTTCTTGAATTAAAATTTCAATCCATGCTCCTACTGCCGACCTTGTTGTCCAATCTTCTCAACTATGGAGAAGGAGGTGTCATCAAAGCTTGGAGGTATGGAAAGGGAAGTGGTATGAACAGTTGTGTGATCTTAGTTAGAATAATAGTCAACTATTTGACCTTGTTCTTGAGTTCATCTTGGTCACCTTTTCTTTGTCAAACTTATCCAAAAGATTACCAAAGGAAACTGAACATCATTGCTTGGCTCCTTCATGAGTAGCCTTTCCAAGGGAAAACCTGTGAGATCTGATAATCTATTGTGGTGATAGTTTCTTTGGTTTTACTGTAAAATGGAGGTTGTTATTTCAAAAATCTCTCCCTAGTTTGATCGACCGATAGGTTAGAAATGACCCTTGGCCTCTTTGCTTGTCTCTCGGGGAGTTGGATCTAGGACACTAAGATCAACAACATCAACAATTGGAACCTTCTTCTTTTGCTTTGGGTCTTCCTATTCAACCATGTAGGGATAGAAGAAGAATATTGTTTATTGATGACATAGCACACATTATTACTATGGCAATAGGTTGGGTTGGTGTTACTAAGGCACTTGTTGTAATCATTGTGAGGGAAATGATGTGGTGACAATGGAAGGTGGAGTGGAGAGAATGGCCACATGCATGGATGAGATGGAGTGGAAAAGGGGGATTTGTTGGGAAGAGGAGTCCAAAAGGAGATCCTAAAGCCAGAACATCTCTAGATGAAAAGAGGTGGAGAGAGGAAAATATTTAAGCCATGGAAGGGGATGAAGTGAGGAGTGTAGGAGAAATGGAAGAAGAAATGGAAGGATGTGGCCAAAGGGAGAGTGAAAGGTGGAGGGGAAGGAGGAGCTGAAAATGGTGAAGTAGGAAGAGGGAGAAGAGGTGACTGCAACACTTGGGAAGTTGTAGGAGAAACACTTAGGTCAATGACCTCTGTAGATGACACTTTGGAAGATGAAACTCCTATTGTGGAGACTCCGGAGGAAGATCCTGAACCCTTGTAGATGAAAGAGATCTTGCGAGGTTTTGGAGTAGGTTTGGGAGTAGAGAGATCTTCTTCCTTTTAAAGGGGTGGAATGGCCCACCTGGTGGTTGTACTAAACTATCTCAACATGGAGTTGATCTGACACTTTTGGCATGATTCCCAATGATGTTAGCCACTTGGTAGGTCCGATTGAGAATAGGACCCACTCTTTCTTTTATTTTGCATTCTTCAAGTGACCAATCAATCCATGGAAATGGTTGATTTTACATTATTCTTCTTGTAAAAGGGATCCAAAACCTATCCATCATCTTGGAGACCTTTAGGGACATTTACAATTCCATACTGGGCTACCTCTTGGAGAGTTAACCTTTGAAGTCCCTTTCCCTTATTGTGATCTCATCCCTGCAATTGAACCAGATATCCTCCAATTGTGGCATGTGAATGTCGGTTGGCCCATGTCCACCAAATTTATCCCAATAATAAAAAAAAACATGTGGGTGAAAGGTCTTCAGAGTCATTTTTTGCATTTCCCCTTGACATTTTTGCTTTATACGTGGAAGCACATGTATATCTTCCCAAAGTTATGGGGAACTGAGCTCCTGTCTTGTGTCTATCATGTTGGATTTATGTGAAATGCAACAATTTCAAACCAACTCCATTAATACCCACTTATTCATGTAGGGCACCTAGGTAACTTGTAAGGAGCACCTGAGAATCTGGGCACCTTGATATATGTGAATGTTGGGAATTGTAAATAAATACCTCCCCATTCTGACTTCTTTTAGGCATCATCAAAATTCTTGGTTGTATAATTCCTTGTCAAAGAAGTACAAAATAACAGCGAAGAAAGCATCATTCACCCTTCAAAAATGTTTAGCCCCTTCCTTCATTGTGAGCTGAGGGTAAAATCATAAATTTGAGAGGCACTTCTTGATCCCACATAGGTGACAACCCTAGATAATTCCTCATTCTGTAGCCACATATACAAGATAGGAAGTCATGAAGAAATTCCCAGAGGTTAGGACATCTAATAATTGGAAACAAATGGCATCATTACTGATATGTTCTTCCCATCGGATAAGATTGGCATTCTTTCGGATAGTGGTAATGTATAAATACATCCACTCTTGGAAATATTTGGAAGAAGAAGTCTTGTAACTCTTCTGCTCAAGAAAGGTGATGATATCATTTACTTCTTGGATAAAATCTGATCATGGAATAGTCTTAGAAACCTAGACAATGAACCTTTTAGATTTAATCAAGTAACTTTTATTGAGAACCCTAGTACAAGTTTCAGTTTCAACATCCTAGTGCTCAAAGAGAGATTCTGGGGAAATTTTGGCATATTCCTCAACATCGGGAAGCTTCAATAAGTCTTTCAAAATAGTCACTATCCAATTTAATGACGATCATCCCATCATCATCTTTCACTATTTGGGAGTCTTTTTCAAAGTGTGTGGAAACGACATGAGCACAAACTCTAGGCATTGCATTGATGGAGGAAAGAAAGCCAAAGCAAGTCCATTATCAAAAATTCCTTGCATCCATGTCTTTTTATTTGGAGCTCTAACTCTCTCCCAAAATTTAGGGAGGTCAATATGCCCTAGGTTTATATCTCCAATGTTGTCGATATCTGATGTGATGCTCGAAGGGGAGCTACCCCTTGAAAACTATATTTCATCTTTTCTTTCCCTTCAAAAGATGATCCAAACATTTGTCCTAAGAAATTCTTGAAATTTCTACTCTGAAATGATGAAGTGGAGGTTAGAGGTGAGAGGTTCACCCCCATGCAATGTAAAGCCTGCAAACCCGATCCGTCCACACTTCCCCATGTAATTCCACTCTAGAGTTCCACGGTGGAGATTGGGACCTAATACAATGCAACTTGAAGTTCAAACTACACTTCCACTTGGCAGTTCCACCAAAAGTTCCAACTTGCAATGTTCTAATTGCACTTCCGACTTGGAGTTATGACCTTAAATATAGAATGCAATTGACTTGATAAAGTCTTGAACTCAAAGTGAATGATCAAGAACCTTGGTTTTGAAGTTTTTGCACTTTGTTCTCTAAATCTCTTGAAAATTTCTTCTTCATGCCAATTTTTCTCCCTTTTCAAAAAATGAAGATTTGAATCCTATACTTCAAAAACAAAGAAAACCATGGAGGTGAAAAAGCCATAAAAAAGTAAGTTCAAGTCACATCAAGGATAAAATCCCTGAAAAATGACACAAAGGAGGAAATGCAAAGGGCACCCATGAAACTAGATGAAAATTGACAAGAAAACCCTAAAAAGAATGCAAAAGAACTTGAAAGGATAACTTGCAAACTTACCCAAATACCAGATGAGAAAAACCATGAAAATGCTCTAAAAATTCACCTAAGGAGTATGGTCGGAGTTGAGAGTCGAGTGGTGTCAACAAGTCAACGTACCAAATTGTCAAGGTGAAAATGACAAGTGAAATTCACCCTTTAAATAGAAAAGTAAAAATTAATTATTATTGGGTTGGTACATGTGGGTAGTTAGCAATAAATGTTGACCTACCATCGGGTTTAGAAGTCGAGATCTAGATGCGTGCAGTTTACATGCAAACTACACTTGAGTTCCAAGTTCCAAATTCCTCAAAATGCTCAAATTGGTCAAATTTTCGAAAAGTTGGAGTCTGTAGTTTTGCATGAAAAACTACATTTTGACTCGAGTTCTCGAATTTAGGTGGGGAATCGATTTCGGAACTTGACATGTAGTTTGCATATGCAAACCGTAGTTTGAGTTTTCGACTTTGTGATTTCAAAATTATTTCTTATATGGGGGGTTTGGGTTTTGAGAACTCAACATGTGAAGTTTTGCATGCAAACTACATGTTGCATCCCAAATCCCAAAATCAAAATCGATGAAATTTAACACTTAGGCAATTTTCAAACAAATTTTTGAAAAAAAAAATTGGTCTATAAGGCAAAAATTTGCAAAAAATTTTTAAAAGTCCCTTTTCAAGGGAAACTTGAAAGTTAACATTTTTGGCGATCTCTCGGAATGCTTTCCTACTAAGCATTATCCCAATAGCCTTATGTAATCCATTGGGCACATGAGTCCTTAACCTCAAAAATATATAAAAAGAAAAAACAACTAAAAAAACAAAAAAAAAACAAAAAGGAAAAGAAAAAAAAAAAACAAGAAAACAATGTGTGAGGCACTTGGAGGAAGGGAAACTATACTAATATTGTACATGGTGAAACCTCCTCAAAAAAAGCTTTGAGGTGTATCCCATTAACTGGGATAGGAAGTGCTTCTCCATCGAGCTTAGATAGGAAAAATGAATTTTCCTCTTTAACCTATGTAATTATGTATGGCCGCTCCAGAGGGCATCAAACTTTGCATGCATCCTAGCTTGGCCATGTCTGCATCCCACTTGAGGACCAAATCTCCTTCTTCCTAAAAAATACTTGTGAGTTTTTTCTTGTCAAAAGTTTTCTTGGTTTGAGCTTGGTGCAACTCCAAAGTCTTCATAGCCTTATTTTCACATTTCTTCCAATTCCATCAACTTCATCGGTGAACCGTATTGTCATAGGATCACTTTCCATTACTTCCAACTGATGTGCTAGCTCCAAAGAGGGAAATTCCAAAGATAGAGGGATTTTCCTCTCTACCATACACTAACATAAAAGGGGAATTTCAATGGCCCTTTTCGGTGTTATCTTTCTACCCACAAGGAAGTATTTAGTTGTGTATGCCAAGTTCGTTGGTTACTCTCCATTGTCCTTTTGATAATTTGTATCAAGTTCTTATTATTGGACTCGGCCAAACCATTACCTTGTGGATAATAGTTAGATGAAGTTTTTAAATACACACCATTTTGACATCCCACTCACTGAGATTCATACCTACAAATGCCTTGGCATTATCTGAGATAACCGTGAAGGGAACACCAAACCTTGTCATAATTCCTTGAGAAAATCCTAGGATGGATTTCTCATTTCCCTTCCTTCAACTACTACCTTTGTCCATCGGGTGAAATAATCATTGTAGTTAGCACCCACTTATGACCATCACTAGATGGTGGATTTATCATCCCAATAAAGTCTAACCCCATTGGATGAAAGGTTGATCTACTTGTATTAGATGGAGAGGGAGGGAAGCTAGCCTTTGCTTCCTTGTGAAAAAGGCACATTCTTTACATTTTTTACCCATATATGGGCATCTTTGAACAAATCAGCCAATAATAACCAACCCTCATAATCTTTGTAGAAGTAATAGTTCTTGTTGAATAATGTCCTCCTAAAATCCATTATGAAATTCCTCCAATATCTATCAACTTGTTCAGACCTATGCACCTAAGAAGAACTCCATTCAAATTTTTTCAAAAAAGTGTGTCATCTATGAGGACATAGGAATGGATTGAAGCCGAAAACTTCACCTCTGAGTTATGTCTAGGTTGGGAGGATATTCTCTGATAGCAAAAAATTCTTCATATTGAACATCCAATCAATAGAGAGTGTGAATTTCTTCTTGATGGTGATTATATAACACATTATGTCACACTTTTCTCTTGCCCAAATCAAGCAAGATGTTGACACAACCTTTTCCCTCTTACCAATTTGGTCACCTTTATGTGAACATCATATTCCATGACCTTGGTGATCCATCCAACTCACTTTTCATTCATGTCCTTATTCAATAAGAAATCCTTGACCCTTGGATGTGACACCATCAATTGGATCATGTTATTGGAAAACATATGTTTGAACTTCTTTAGTGCGAATGATGGTGAAAACTTGTTTCTCAACAAAAATAATATTTGAGTTCATAATCTTTGAGAGATTTGAAGAAGGCAATTGGTTGTTCCATCAAATCATCATTTACTTAAGTAAGGATCCCTAAAATAATTTTGTCCCCTGTAAAATCATAGAGGATGAAATCCCTCTCATAATTAGGGTTCACCAATGTAGGATCCTAGGAAATAGTTATCTTGATAGCTTCAAAACTATCCTTACCTTCCTTAGTCAATTGAAAGGTATGTTCTTTTTTAACATGGTCGTTAGTGGTTTAGCTAGGGGAAAATTGAGGTATAAACCTTCTTACAAAATTAATAGTCCCCAAAAAACTCTAGAGACCCTTCTTGTGGCTTGGAAGGAAAGAGATAAAATGGCACACGAATCCTTTCTCGGGTCGATTGAAAGTCCCCATCACTAAAAAAAACATGCCCTAACAATTTCCTTTCATGAATTGTAAAAATACACTTTTTTGGATTAGTAAGAACCCAAATTCTCTACACCTTTCAAAACCTTTTTCAAATGGTCCATGTGATCCTGTGCATGTTTGGAATATACCATTATATCATCTAGATAAATGAGGATCATATCATTTATAAGCCCTTAAAGGCCATGTCCATGGCTTGTTGGAAGGTGGCACTGGCGTTGGACAATCCAAATGACATCTTATTGTAGGAATATGTGCCCCATTTGGTAGTAAAGCCATTTTGAATTGATCGAGACTCCTTGACCAATATCTGATTGTAGCCCGAATATCCATCGAGAAATGAGAATCTTTCTACACCTGCCACTATCTAGAGAATTTGTTCCATGGATGGAAGAGGGTAATGATCTTTCAAGGAAGCGATTAAGATCTCTGAAGTCTACACATAGTCTGATTTCCCCATTTTCTTCCTAATTGGAACCAAATTGGAAACCCAGGAGGAGTGCTTGATTGGGAAAATGATACTAGCTTCAATGAGCTTTAAAAGCTCTTTCTTCATAAGTGGTTGATCTTGGGATTGACTAGTCTCTATTTTTCCTAACTGGCTTAGCATTTGGGTCAAGTTCAATAGTGTGTTGTACTAACCCTGGATCGAAACCCCGAGATCTTCATAACTCCAAGAAAAAAATTTCATTATATTCTATAAAATACCAATAAAGGCATGTCTTTCATCTGGTGTACACACTTTCCCAATCTTCAAAATCTATCTTCTATAACTTAAACTTGTTCAAAATCATCTTCCTTAATGACCATGTTGGTGTTTTGTCTTTTAATTTGGTCATCTGAATTGAATATTGATTGAGAGTGACCAGACATTTTGGCAATTTATTAGTCTTCAATTGTATGATTTTATCACATTGTATGCTTCTTGAAGTTTGGACTAGTTCTTTGATGAGAATTTAGCCTCTTCTTGCAGAAAGAGGATAATTTTTTATCACTATCAAAAACTTCCATTACTTACATTATCTAGCATAGCTAGTCTTATGACTAACTTCACAATCTCTCATTCTTCCTTCATGACATCAATGGGAATATCGTATTGGGATCCTACTATTGCAAGTCTATCTGCATCTTGATTTTTTTTCTAAGAACATTTGAATACCAAAATTAAAATATTTGATCAGATCCCACACCCTATTTTTTGTATGACCTTAAAAATCATTCTTGTTGTGCTTTAAGCTCGATCGATGCACAATGAGCTCACTATCCCCAAAAACATTAATGCCTTGATCCCCCTTTTCTAGGCTAAGTGGATTCCCTGTACAAAGCTTCATATTTGGCCACATTGTTAGTGTAACTGAACTAAAGTGAAAGATGAGAAATATTTCTTACCTTGGGGGAAATCAACATAAATGCCAACACGTTGGCCCCATTTTTTCTTCTTGACCCATCGAAGAAGAGTTACCACAATCCATCAAGGTCATCTTGGGATTTGAAAAGATTGGGTATCATAGTTCCTTCTTCATGGATACAATAAGATCCTAACCTTGTCTTTTCTAATTCCAATGCTTCACATGGATCAAACTGATGTTTCATGCCCCAATCATCAAGTAAAATATCAAGAACTTATTCAACATGAGTGGTAGACTCATGATCCTCAACCTCTTCTTCTTGATCATGTAAGGCATTATTTTCATTGATGGCATTAGGAGTATAATAGGGAAAGGGTTTAAGAAGGGTGTATAAGGAACCAAGGTGCGCACGCAACGCAAGATAAAGAATATAAGGAATTATCCATATTCGACATTCTAGAGGCACTTGAGGAAAAACGTGACCTGACTAGGCATGATGAGTGGATAAGGTGCCATCTTGGAGACTTTTTGGTCAAGAAAAGAATATTCCACACATGGAAGGTTCCCAAAAGACATCATTGTAGGAAGTGGAGAGCTTGGAACAGTATAAACATGCTCCATTGGAGGACCAGCTGGACACTTGGCATCGATCTTCTCTTGGAGGAAGGCATGGTGGTGGGTGCTAAACCTATTTATAGAGATGCTTTAGAGCAAGGAAGACACACCTGAATGGAGAAGAGGTTGATAAGCAAGTGCGAGATCATAAGGGAATGCATCAAGAGTATGATGTTACAGTAAGGATAGGATTTAGAGCATTAGTGCTAAGGGGTATAATGGATGTAATAGGCCTCTATATGGCATTAGAATATGTAATAAGGGATGAACTGGGAGGGCTTAGTTAGAATATCACACCAGGGAGGATTTGCAGGAGATAAGTCTAAAGTCTTTTGTTATGTATGGTCTATTATGACCCTTTTTGAATGTAATGTGGTTACTGATACTATGATCAATATGAATATATGGCTCTATTCGAATATCTAGTTCATGGGTGCAAACCCTAGTGTCTCTTCTTCATGTTATGAATCAAATATGTTCTTTATATAATGTTTCTCTTGTTATTTGGATGGGTATATAGATGTAATGACTCATCTAATGCTTTCAAAACGAGTGCATGAACATTTACTTTTCTACATCTAATTTTTTATCAATGGAAAGATCTTCTCATAATGCTCACATAAAGAAGGGGCTTGGTGCCCATACATGCCTCGAGTAAGCACCAGTGCCCACTAGGTGATAGCCGATGCGCATGGGATTAGACAGTTGTATTGAGAGTCATAAAAATGGCTAGATCTTGGTTTTGTTGTTGGGTCCTCTTTTCAAATTTGTTTTGAGAATTATGGATGATGATGAGTGCTTGACCTTGGATAGTGTCAAGACATGGTTTAAGAGTAAGGAGGATGAATTTTATCGGAGATTTAGTACTAGACCTAAGTTTGATGCATGTGGATGGGTAGAAGAACACCTGTATCACGAGATGTATGAGACCTTCTTTTGCTACTTTCCAATATAGTTGTATGAATGGCTTTCCGCGTATGCCTCTAGATCAAGTGTACTATAGATTTATTGTTTTGGACCCAAGATGAATATCAAAGGTTGCAGGATGATGATTTGACTTGGACACGTGTTGTTGATCATTGTTGGAAGAGAGTACTAACTAGTTATACCCTAGAATACATTATTTCTACATATTCTTATCTGAAGGTTGCTGAGTTTGAGTTCTTAAAGGAACCTAAAGGATTATTCTTGTGCGTTATCCCTTTAGCCATGAAGATCCTACTAATTACACTAAGTTTGGAAGCATTCCCTATGGTTGTCTAAGCTTCTCTAAGCCTTTGGGAGAGGAAGCTAGGGTGGAGGAAGATGGCATACATTGTGGCTGAAAAGAAAGAGAGGAGAGATGACTCAAGTATAGAAAATTGCGTGAAAGGGAGTTGGATAGACAATGTGAGGTTGCGGGAGTGATGGATTTATGGAGGCATACGTTAGAGAAAATAATTGAGGATTGCATGGAGGAAGTGGAGCTGAGCGATCTGCAGGTTACCCCATCTCGACAAGCACAAAAGAGAGATCCATTCAACTTATGATGAGAGTTCGTTGCTTGGAGAAAGGAGAGCCTTCGACATGCATTTCAATCTACATAGGTAACTAACCCACGATGTTTATTCTTCCAAATCAAAAGATAAGTATTACCATCCTAGTTGGTTTTGGCGGGAGTGATCAATCTGCACCTAGGAGATATAATTTCTCATTTGGTACATCTATGGCTACACAATCATTTCTGTGTTTGGAGGGATGGGTAAGTGTAGCAAGTTGGTGGACAATTAAGTGGACATAAAAACCCAAAATTTAGGTACCATGCTCGCACAATTGTTTTTATAGGTTTGGTGATTTCTGAACCTAAAACCACGATCGCGGTCCTCTAAGACAAAAAAATAGACCCGCGACTCCTCATTTTCCCCATTTTCCCTTTCCAACCACGATTTCTCCTAGACCTTTGGCACTCACACTTTGAATACCCCTAAAAATTACTCTTCAGACTTCTAGATCGTGATAGTTTCAACCATGCCGCCAAGACAAAGAGGTAAGCCCTCAATTTTGATCAATTTTTTTGCATTTTAGGTTTTTTTTTGTGATTTTCATGGGTTTTTCAATTTTTTGTTTATGTATACAATTTTTTTGTTTTGTCAGTTACTCGGTAAGCTCGTAATCTAGTAAACTATCGAAATATTCCTCAAAACCCTCTAAATAATCCTTAAAACCCTCCAAACATTCCTCAAAACCCTCCTCTAAACATAGATCCACCTCTTATGGCTCCTTCTGTCCCCACAGAACCAACAGGAACACAAGCTGATATCGTTGGAAGAATCCGACAAAATAAAATTTTCATTGAGAACCTTATTCAGACTATAAGACAAAATCATGCCACAAATCCATCCACATGACTTTAGCCAACACATTGCAAACATTGATTGGTGAAGTTGACTCTCGCAACCAACCAAATAGACAGATGAAATACCTTTAGAGGTGATTGTAGGCGGTGGTATGCGAGATAAATTATCTCATGCAGTGTAAAGAGGAAAAAAATGGAAAAGATCGCATTTGTGCATTATTTACTGACCCAAGAACCAATGCCCCCCACATCTACTTGCAAACGGTTCCCAATCCATTGGTTCCACGATGACCTAATCAAGAACAATTTTTGGGACCGATGGTGGATGGTTTTTATTATCTACCATGCAAAAACAATGAGGTTCCTCTCTATTTTTTGAAGAAATTATATTGCGAGTTCATGCTTAATGAGGTCCCAAATTATTTTGAATTTTTTGAGTTTTATGGGTGAGGAGGTGGCTATGCACAGAGTAGACTGGTGCACGCGTAGGTCAACCAAGAATCCCCCATGCCCCAAAACCCCCACTACCTTCAGTTATCCCTCCTACAGTGAAGGAGGTTGTGGAGATTAACACATTACATGCATTAAGGGAGCTCACTGACACTCTAACCCAACATAGTGACCGATTACATCTAGTGATGTTGGTGGAGGCACCAGTTCTAGTGCACCACACCACTGTGAATCATGTGGTGCCGTATGCACTGCGGGCGAGACATCATTTTTTGGATCATATGATTTCTTTTCTCTAGATGAGATGATGGCAAATGTTTTTGGGCTGGTGCAAAGGATCTTGGTCTTTCACGGGTAAATGTCAAATAAATATTATATATATATATATATAATATATATATATATATATATATATACACAATAGTTTAATTCATGTTTGAGATTTTAATATATATGTATTTTATTGTACGTCATGTACATACATGTAAAAACTAATTTTTATTTTATTTAAAATAGCAAGATTTAGTGAAGGAAACATCCAGGCATCGACATGGTAGTTCTTGTAGTTGGGCGTGTTACAAACGTAAGTTTCATGTTGTACTTAAATTTCAAATTTCATTTGATTGTGCACTTTTATTATTATAATGTTTCACCTGTACATGTACATATTAATATATGTTTGTCTTTTATACGCAGGAGCCTGGCGGGTCATCATCTGCTCTGGGAAATGAGGCTACTAGCATGTCTCATGTGACTTTTACGTAGGTTAGTTTCTCTTTACACTTTGTTTCTAATTGTGGAAGTTCATGTGAATTACACTTTGGGTTTGTTATGTGGCAGTCATGTAGATTAATATTGATTTGTACATGTTTTTTGTATAACTTATGATTTGCGGAGAGAGACTCCTCCATATATGAAGACTGTGGAGGTGCTTGTGAGATCTTGCCATAACATATGCAAATCTACTAACGAGAGGAGGTAAAATTTTTGGCATTTGTTAAATTTTGCAAATTTGTTAAATTTTGGAGGAATTATTTCTTATTACTTAAATCTACAATATCAAATTTTGTACATGAAATATTTAATTTGAAATTTAATTATTTATATGTAGCTTACCCTCGTGAGTCTATTGTTGTCCCTGATGCACCAATGACAAATTTATAGGGATCGTGACATGGTGGTAAGATTTCACATGCATTTTAACTAAATTCTAAGTTTCTAAATTTAAAATGTATTTTAAGAATCTAGGTGTTAAAAAATTGTTGTTTATGAATGTGCGGAGTTAGGTTGCAGGCCTACTTAGAGATGCCTAGGACCACACGGATGAAATCGCAATGGCATTTCCCTCCACTACATCCCTAGGTCGTGGACATGCTACTTCTAGCGGGCGAAGAGAGGGAAGATGTTTCATGATTAGATTCATAGGACATGGATGTACATAGATATATATGAGCCATCTAGTCCTAGTTCATGATTCTTTTTAGAATAATGATCTCAATATGCAATTAGAATAGCTTCGCCACTTGAGGGGCAACATCAAACCATATAATAAGACTCAAATGCTCAAATGATAATGAAATACTACCTACAATCCCCTATATATACTATTCATATGCTATGGCCATCACCAAGGCTGACCTATTAAGCATGAGAAAGTATAAATGATATAATAAAATGATATGGTAAGCCACAAGTCAGCTACTCATATCCTAATACAAGAAATAGGTTAAGGGCGTAGCATGCCCTTCCCCTTCAAACCAATGTTGTCCTCAACGTTGAATAATCCTGGATGTTGTTGCAGAAAACCTTCATCCTCCCAGGTTGCATCTTCTATGCTCAGATTCTTCCACTTGATCAGATATTCCTTAATGTCTCTGGTTCTCAACCTCTTAGTACGTGTTTGCTAGAATCTTCTCTGGCTCCAAAATGATTCTTCCTTCCTCATCAAGTTTTGGTAACTCTGTCTGGGCTTCAAATTTCTGTCCAATAACCTTCTTCAGGCATGAAACATGGAATATTGGGTGTATGTGTGAAGATGGAGGCAACTCTAGTTTATAAGCAACACTGCCAATTTTCTGTAGAACCTGATAAGGGCCATAATATTTAGGAGCAATTTTGTTGTCCTTTTTCTATTTGCTTTAGGGACATCTGTTTGTAAGGCTGGAGACGTACAAAACCCAGTCACCAATTTCAAAATGTCTTTCACTATGGTGTTGATTTTCTTGTTGTTTCATCATGTTTTGTGCTAATGCTAAATTCTCCTTTAAACTAGCCAAAACTTGTTGTTGATGTTGAATGTGTTCCTCAACATCTCTGACCTTAGTTTGCACCCTCAAGGAGGAAGTGATAGAAGGTGGATGGTAACCATATAATGCTAAAAATGGGGTCATTTGAGAAGAGGTATGAAAAGATGTGTTATACCACCATTACTGCAGTGGTAGCCATTTAATCCACCTTTCTGCTTATACGATACAAAACAACGTAGATACCCCTCTAAGAATTTGTTGACCACTTCCATTTGCCCATCGGTTTGAGGATGATAAGATGAAGCTGTGAGCTAGTGAGTACCCAAACATGAAAATAATTCCATCAAAAATTACTTGTGAAAATAGGATCACGATCACTTACAATTATCTTTGGGGTTCCATGTAGCCTTTGAACTATCTCCAAAAAAAATAGCTACGACTGTACTAGCTGTAAATGGATGTGATAGGGAAAAAAATGGGCATATTTTGTGAGCCTATCCACAATCATGAAAATAACATTCTTACCCTCACGAACAAGGCAATCTGGTGATGAAATCCATGGAGACCTCCTCCCATCTTTGGTTAGGAATTGGTAAGGGTTGCATAGACACAGTGTCTTAATTGTTTCCCCTTTGTTTTGTTGGCACACTAAACACTCTGATACAAATTTTTACATCCCCCTTGAGTCCTTCCCAAAATAATTCTCTTTTTATTCTATGATATGTCTTCAAAAACCTAGAGTGTCCTCCAATAGGTGAGGCATGTAGCTCTGCAAGAATCTTATGCTTCAACTCAGAATCTTTACTCAAGTATAACTTATCCTTGTACCATAGGGCATTACCTTTCCACTCAAATTTGTTAGATGTCATAGATCCTTGCTTGATATTCTATATTATAGATTGTGTATCCTTGTCTTGATTCCATTCCAATCTTGCTTCATCCACCCAATCGACCATCAACATGGACATTCCACATAGTAAGGCATCTGCGGATGTATCCCTTCTGGACAACGCATCAACTACTACATTTTCTTTACCCTTTTTGTATATGATTTCAAAATCATAACCCAACATTTTTGTTACCCACTTTTGTTGTTCCTCAGATGATAACCTTTGCTCAAAAAAGTATTTGAGACTATCATGATAAGTTTTTACCTTGAAGTGTCTACCCATGAGATAGGGCCTCCATTGCTTGACCACATGAAGAATAGCCATCATTTCTTTCTCATAGATAGGTTTGAGAAGATATTTTCCTTTGAATTGGTGACTCTCAAATGCAATTGGTCTTCCTTCCTGCATTAGAACTACTCCCAATCCTGATCCTGAAGCGTCACATTCAACAATGAAGGTTTTTGAGAAGTTGGGAGTAGCCAAAACTGGGGTGTTGCACATGGCTTCCTTCAGCTTCTCAAAGGATTTAGTGGCTACATCTGTCCAATGGAAGGCATCCTTCTTTAGCAATGTAGTGAGTGGGGTTGGTATTCTACCATATCCCCATAAAAATCTTGTAGTACCTGTTAGTCTAGGAACCCACGAAGATTTTTGAGAGTTTTGGGCCTTGGCCATTCCACCATAGCTTTGATCTTCTGAGGATCAACTTTGATGCCTTCATGGGATACAATGTGACCCAAGTACTCTACCTCTTGTACACCAAAAGAACATTTGGATGGCTTTGCATAGAGAGTATGTTTCTCCAAAACTTCCAACACTTTATTTACATGTTGTAAGTGTTCTTCCCATGTCTTACTGTAAATCAATATGTCATCAAAGAAAACTAATACAAATTTCCTTAAAATGGCCTAAAAATAGTGTTCATCAAGCTTTGAAAGGTTGAGGGCATTTGTAAGACCAAAAGGCATTACCAAAAACTCATAATGGCCCTCATGAGTCTGAAAGCCGTTTTATGAACATCTTCCTCTTTTATTCTAATTTGATGGTACCCGAATGAAGATCTAATTTTGTGAAATAAATAGCACCATGCAATTCATCAAGTAAATCATCAATTATTGGAATAGGAAACTTATCTTTGATGGTGTACTTGTTGAGTTCTCGGTAATCTGGACACATCCTCCATGTTTCATCCTTCTTATGTACCATGACCACTGGTGAAGAATATGCACTCTGGCTATGCCTGATGATACCTACCTTCAACATTTCCTGAACCATTTTCTCGATCTCACTTTTATGGGAATATGGGTATCTGTATGGTCTGATGTTAGGTGTTTGGCTCCTGGAATCAACTGAATGGCATGATCATGATCCCTAACTAGTGGTAGTCCCTTTGGAATTGCATCAAAAATAGATGAGTGAGCATCAACAATCTTCTGAAGATCGGGTGGCATTGAAGACTCTGTATTTTGTACTTCTATGGAAAATAACTTTTTTATAAATCCATCTACTCCTTTTCTGAGAACCTTCTGCATCTGATGAGAGCTAATAATCTGTGGAGACTTAGCTACCATCCCATTCAATTGTATTGTCCTTCCATCTGAATGAAATCACATGAACAATTCTTGGAAATTCATCTCTATAGTACCTAAGGTTGTGAGCCATTGGACACCCAAAACAATATCTGCCCCTCCCATAGAAATAGAAAACATAGGTGAGTCTAACATGTAGTCTCCCATGGAAAGCTTGATACTATGGCACTTTCCTGTGCACTTGATTGTCCCACCATCCGCAATCATAACTTGCATTTATGGAGCTGGGTAAATAAAACAATTGAGGGCGGGTAACTAACTTACTATTTATGAAGTTATGAGTACTCCCTGAGTCAATCAACACCGTCACCTTCTATTTTTGAGATAGCCAATAACCTTGAGTGTTTGAGGAGTACTAATACCTGAAAATGCATGGAAAGAAATTGTAGGTTGGTGATCCTCTACTTCATCTTCTATTGGTTCCTCAACCTCTCCTATAATTTCAGCTTCCTCATCATCCTCATTACCTCCATCAATATAGAACAACTTCTTCTCAGCACATTTGTGTCCCGGTCCATATTTTCTATCACAGTTAAAACATAATCCTTTTTCTCTCTTTTCTTCCATTTGTTGAGGAGTCAGTCTAATTGGCCTAGAAAATGAAGGGGAAGAGATACTACTGGTCTTTGGTGTTAATGAAAGGTGGCCTCCTACTACAAATAAATTTTTCCTCTACTCGACGTGCCATGATAATAGAATCAAAAATCTTGAGTGGATTAAACATACGTACCTCATGCTCGATGTGGTCCTTAAGACCCCCAAGAAATAGGTCATTCAGATTCTCTTATGGAATATTCTCCACCCTTAAGGATAGGTTCTGGAATTGATGCACATAATCTTTGACTGATCTTGTTTTTGTAACTTTGCTAATTGACTAAAGTAGTTCTCTGAAACACTGGAACTATAGTGCAATTGCAACTCCTCGGTAAAAAATATCCAAGTGACACTGAGACCATTCTTCTGCCTCTGAGCACATAACCATCGATACCAAACAAATTGGTTTGGTTCAAGATACAGGGATGCCAATGTCACCTTTTTTCTTGATGGTGTTTGATGTAACTCAAATAAGTTTCTCCATTTGATTTATCAATTCAGGGGATCCTTACCATCAAATTTGTGCATATCCACTTTCGGCATCATGTTCCGTGGTTGCGAATAAGTTGGATTCTGATTGGGCTGGAAAAGTGATCCAACATGGTTATTTTGTCCATGATTTTGAACTGAAGATCCTCCTTGGTTGATATGGGGTGGATTTGGGCCATATTGTTTACCCTTTACATGTTGCATGATATCATCCAACCGATGATTGATTTGGTCTATGTCTCCTTTAGAGGCCATCTCAGATTGTACATTTCGCAGCTCATACTCAAGTTGGCTCACCTTATGATCAACTGAGGTAAACCCTAGTCGTTGAGGAATCTATATTTACCCCTTCTGACTCCATCTCTTCAATCACTACCCCATCTTTATTTGGGGTTTTACTCTGGAGTAACTAGATTCTTTTTGCTCTTGTGGAAGGCCCCGCCATGATGTCAAACCTTAGGGTTTAGGGTTTTGATACAAATTCAGTGAAAAGGAAAAAACACAGAGAAGATACTAATACTATTTTTTGAGAGCTTTCCGAAAATGTAAAGAACTTGAAAATATTCCACAATTTGCACCCTAGGGAGTGATTTTATGAAAAACCTAAATTTGTAATAACTTTTGCAAAATAAATAAAAAAGTCTGAAATTTTCAAGGAACCTTACTTGAAATGTTTCACAACTCTGGTAAAAATATCTCCCACCAATTCACTTTGGTTGAAATATATGGTGGAAATAAAAAATTAGGGTTTTGCCCTAATTTTGGCCCAGATCGCAGCTCTGATACCACTTGTAATGAAATTACTTGTATAATTTATTATGAGAAACAATAGAACACCAAATAACACAATATTTCAGAATAATGATCTCAATATGCAATTAGAATAGCTTCGCCACTTCGAGGGGGCAACCTCCAAACCATATAATAAGACTCAAATGCTCAAATGATAATGAAATACTACCTACAATCCCCTATATATACTATTCATATGCTATGGCCATCACCAAGGCCGACCTATTAAGCATGAGAAAGTATAAATGATATAATAAAATGATATGGTAAGCCACAAGTCATTTACTCATATCTCAATATAAAGCAATAGGTTAAGGGCGTGTGATTTTATATGTATGTTTGATTTAAAATTAAAAAACCACGTCCTAGGAGCACGATATGTACATTGTTAAACAAACCTATTCTATTAAGCAAAACCTATGATAACCATGCTAGGTGAACTACAAAGGGAAATATGTAATTATTTTTTCATTGTAATTACGTAGGGTGTATGTTTGACTCTAATTATTTTCCGCCTCCTAATGATGTGCACATCTTTGAAAGAATGGTTGTGAGGGAATTTCTATAACTAACATTTTTATTTTAAAGCTAACACTCATCATTGCATATGACTAATAAACATTTTTAGAAATAAGCGAGGTAGAGTTCATATTGAACATATATGAATATAACGTTAATATGGTGTAACATCATGGTACAATTGTTAAGAAATTAAGGAAGCATCTATGTATTGTTTTAGAGATTATCCCATTAATAGGGCTTATCCCATTGATCAATAGATGAAAACCTTAATATCTCTTTATAATTTGGTGATATGCCAATCAACTAAGAAGTTACACATGATTTGATTATCGTAAGTAGATTCACTTCCCTATTAAGTCCTATATGTTTTTGTATTTAAGCACACACTTTAAAAACCTCATTTTTTTTATACCCTACATTCCTTCTAGTCCAAAATATAGGTTTTTTGTCAAATAATTCACATCCTTACCATTCCAAGGTATTTGAAAAAAATTCAAGGTTCTTCAATGAATTTTAAAACGATATATCACTTGGAATTTGTGAACATTCTTTACATATTTATTTAGGATGTTTGTACATATGTTACGACATATCAATCTAGATAAGAACACATAAATATGTATGTAATATATATTGTCAAATAATTCACATCATGGCGGGCTCTAGGGAGGCCCGGATTGGTGTTAGACCACCCAATCCGGAGCCTTCTTGGCATTCCTTGAGCCTTCGTGGCATAAATGTTTACAAACTACCTTTCAGAAAGGTCTAGGAAATGAATGGAGGTGAGTAGTGAGAAGTCCCACCTTGGGACATTGTGGCACCAAAACAACTACGTTGACATGTCATGAGTGGCTAGGTGAATGCGATTGAGGAGGTGTCATTTTAGTGCGTGACAATGTCGTGTGTCTCCAGGCTACTTCGTTCGGGCATACCTTAAGAGCCCCGAGAAGAAAAAATCGTTCAACTTCGGTTGGTAAGACTACAAGCACCCGTGACACCTAAGGATGTATCATCAAATCCTACACCTCGGTGTAGGGACCTTATACAATATCATGTCTCGGGTTTTCCTTCTCGATTGGTGCTCTTTTTTCCCTATTGTTTTGCAAACATGTGAAATAGTGATTGAGACAATGTAATTTTGTCAAACGCTATATTTTACAAACGGTGGGTTGCTTTTTTCCCTGCACCAAAAACCGATCGTGCCGACATGTCAGGTGGCTAGGTGAACACTAAAGGAGGCATCATTTCAGTGCGTGACAACGTCGTTGTTTCTAGGATACCTCGTTCGGGCGTAGTCCCTTAAGAGCCATGAGACCAAAAAATTGTTCAACTTTGGTGAGTACATGAACTCCACGACACCTAGAGACATCTTGTCCAATCCTACACCTTGGCGTAGGGACCAGGAGTCACAATAAGTTATTGTCTCATTTTTTTCCTTCACTTATCGGTGCTCTTGCCCTATTTTTGAAGAAGCACGTGAAAAATAGTGGAATGAGTGGTTTGAGGGAAGTGTAAAGTTTTGTAGGAAACGCTATATTTTTCAACGGTGGATCTTGGCATAAACCGACTATGCCGACACATCCAGTGTGGCCAGGTGAATGCTAGAGGAGGTGTCATTTTGGTGTGAACACTAAACAACGTCGTTGCATTAGGGCTACCTCGTTCGGGCGTAGTCCCTTAAGAGCCCCGAGACCAAAAAAAAATCATTCAACTTGACGGGTGACTTCTTCGAGACTCGTGACACCTAGAGACATATCATTTGATCCTACACCTTGGCGTAAGGGACCCTCTACAATAGCATGTCTAATTTTGAGAAATTGGAAAAATTTGGTTGTTATTGTTTGAAAAAGTTGTAATTGAAATAGTGTAGTTTGAGCAAAGTTATAAGGTTGTCAAATGTTATATTTTGTAAACGGTGGATCGTAGCACCAAACCAACTACATCTTTGACATGTATGGGTGGCTAGGTGAATGCTAGAGGAGGCATCATTTTAGTGCATGATAATTTCGTTGCTTAGGGCTACCTCGTTCGGGCATAGTCTCTTAAGAGCCCTGAGACCAAAAAAATGTTCAACTTCGATGGGTGACTACGCGGACTCCATGGCACCTAGAGACATCTTGTCTATCCTAAACCTTGGCATAGGGACCCTCTACAATAGCCTGTCTTGGTTTTTCCTTCTCAATCGGTGCTCTCGCTGCCCTATTGTTTGTAAAAACGCATGAAATAGTGTAGTTTGAGATAGTGTAAGGTTGTTAAACACTATATTTTGCAAATAGTGGGTCATGGAGCTTGACCTGAACTATGTGTGAGACACATCAGGTGGCTAGGTGAATGCTATAGGAGGCATTGTTTTGGTGTGTGACAACGTCGTTGCTTCCGGGCTACCTCGTTTGGGCGTAGTCCCTTAAGAGCCCTGAGACCAAAAAAAATTGTTCAACTTGACGGAGTGACTACGTGGACTCGTGGCACCTAGAGACATCTGTTTAATCCTAAACCTTGGCATAAGGACCCTCTACAATAGTATGTCTCTATTTTTTTCCTTCTCCAATCGGTGCTCTCGCTGCCCTATTGTTTGCAAATGTGTGAAATAGTGTAGTTTGAGACAATGTAAGGTTGTCAAACACTATATTTTACAAACGGTGGATCGTGGCACCAAAACTCGACTACTCTGTTGAAAAGTCCATGTGGTTAGGTGAACACTAGAGGAGGTGTCATTTTGGTGCGACAAACGTTGTTGCTTCCGGGCTACCTTGTTCGGGCATAGTCCCTTAAGAGCCCTGAGACCAAAAAATCATTCAACTTTGACGGGTGACTACGGACTCGTGACACCTAGAGACATATAATCTAATCTACACCTTGGCATAGGGAGCCTCTATAAAAGCTTGTCTCATTTTTTCCTTCTCAATTGGTGCTCTCATTGCCCTATTGTTTGCAAACGCGCCAAATAGTGTAGTTTGAGACATTGTAAGGTTGTCAAACACTATATTTTGCAAACGGTGGGTCGTGGCACTAAAACGACTATGCCGACACATTTGGGTGGCTAGGTGAATGCTAGAGGAGGCATCATTTTAGTGCATGACAATTTCATTGCTTGGGATACCTCGTTCGGGCGTAGTCCCTTAAGAGCCTTGAGACAAAAAATTCTTCAACTTCGATGGGTGACTACGTAGACTTCGTGGCACCTAATATCTTTTCGATCCTGCACCCTTGGCATAGGGACCCTCTGATAGCATGTCTTGGTTTTTTTCCTTCTCCAATTGGTGCTCTCACTACCCTATTGTTTGCAAACACGTGAAATAGTGTAGTTTGAGCAGTGTAAAGGTACATCAAACACTATATTTTGCAAATGGTGGGTCATGGCATTGAATTAACCAATTGTGTGGACACATCGGGTGGCTAGGTGAATGCTAGAGGATGCATCATTTTGGTGCGTGAAAACGTCGTTGCTTTCGGGCTACCTCATTTGGGTGTAGTCCCTTAAGAGCCCTGAGACCAAAAAATTGTTCAACTTCAACGGTGACTACGGAGACTCCGTGGCACCTAGAGACATCTCATCTCGATCCTAAACCTTAGTGTAGGGACCCTCTATAATAGCATGTATCTATTTTTTCCTTCTCTAATCGGTGCTCTCGCTGCCCTATTGTTTGTAAACGCGTGAAATAGTGTAGTTTGAGACAATGTAAGGTTGTCAAACACTATATTTTGCAAACGGTGGATCATGGCACCAAACTGACTACGCCGAAAAAGTCTAGGTGATTAGGTGAACACTAGAGGAGGCATCATTTTGGTGTGCAAAAACGTCATTGCTTTCGGGCTACATCATTTAGGTGTAGTCCCTTAAGAGCCCTGAGACCAAAAAATCATTCAACTTTGATGGGTGACTACGCAGACTCTGTGACACCTAGAGACATATCATCGATCCTATACACCTTGGCGTAGGGATCCTCTACAATAGCATATCTAATTTTTTTCCTTATCCAAATGGTGCTCTCGCTGCCCTATTGTTTGCAAACACGTGAAATAGTGTAGTTTGAGATAGTGTAAGGATGTCAAACGCTATATTTTGCAAACGGTGGGTGTGACACCAAACAAACTCGGGATGGGACATTCGGGTGGCCGGTGAATGCTATAATAGGAGGTGTTTTTGGTACGACAATGTCATCGTTGCTTTGGGCTACCTCATTTGGGCGTAGTCCCTTAAGAGCTCCGAGACCAAAAAATTGTTCAACTTCGATGGTGAGTACACGCACTCTGTGGCACCTAGAGACATCTCGTCTAATCCTACACCTCGGCGTAGGGACCCTCTACAATATTTTATCTTAGTTTTTCCTTCTCCAATCGGTGCTCTCGCTGCCCTATTGTTTACAAATGCATAAAATAGTGTAGTTTGAGACAGTGTAAGGTTGTCAAACGCTATATTTTGCAAACGGTGGGTTATGGCACCAAAATGACTATGTCGACACATCTGGGTGGCTAGGTGAATTCTAGAGGAGGTATCATTTTGGTGCACGAAATTTCATTGCTTTCGAGCTACCTTGTTTAGGCATAGTCCCTTAAGAGCCATGAGACCAAAAAATTGTTCAACTTCGATGGGTGACTATGCAGACTCCGTGGCACCTAAGGATGTCTCGTTTGATCCTACACCTCGGTGTAGGGACCCTCTACAATAGCTTGTCTTAGTTTTTTCTTTCTCCAATCGGTGCTCTCGCTACCCTATTGTTTGCAAACACATGAAATAGTGTAGTTTGAGCCAGTGTAAGGTTGTCAAATGATATATTTTGTAAACGGTGGGTCGTGGCACCAACCGATGTGCTATGCACGTCACATAGGATGGTCTTATAAACACTTGGGAGGTATCGTTTTGGTTCTCTAAGCTCCAGGTGCTTCTAGGCTACCTCCTCAGAGCCAAGAACCCCCTCCACAAGTACATAAATCATTGTTAATTACTTCTCTTTTCTTGTAAAACAATGAAAGCTTCTCTTAGCTTGAGAATTTACAATTCTCTACTAATGAGGCTAACCACGTGAAGGTGGAAGCTTTTTACGGCACCACTAACACACACATAAAAGTGTTAGTCAAAGAAATTTAAGTTTCAAATCAAAACCATACTAGATATATACAAAATACACAAATTTAATAAAATATATGAACTTTAATTTATCCAACTAACAAATTTATATATACCACAAAAATTATAACAAAGAAATTATATATACCAGACATGAGCATTGTAAATTCATTCCAATGAACCATCAGGATCAGATCTACTCTGAATAGTGGACAATATTGCTTCATGATTTGACTCTCGAACCTTCCAAAGAATCTTGTTATTAGGCCTTCCTCGATATCTATACAGCTGAATATTTGTCGCTAGAACTAGATGTGAATATAAGAGTATTTTCTGTGTGTCTCAAAGTCTTCAAACACCCAAACAGAGGAGTTTTTTAATGGATACCATCGAATCCAAGTTCTAGTAACTACCACTGACCCTATAGGGTACTCAATATCTTCGCCATCTATAACAGGAGAAGTCAACTTATTTCTTTCCTCGATGCAATGACATAAGAAATAGTTTGTTCCTTCTTCATTGTCTTCTATCGCAATAACTGCAAACACATGTCCCTAAAAAAATAAAGTTTCAACTCAAATTTAAATTGTACATATTAAAATTTCAATGGACATAACTCAATACAAAAATTGTAAATAACCATAAATACCTTGTCGCACCAAAATCAAAATTTTGTCAAAGTCCTTGGATGTTGCAACTTCATCTACTGTAGAAACAATTCTTAATGCTTGTGAAGGTTGATAACTAGGAAGCAGAGTTAGAGGCCTACAAATCCATCCATCCACCCATTCTTGTGAATCACACTCATCAGTGACAAATTGATACAAGATGCAAAAAAACATGTCAACTTTCTTGTCCACGTGGCCCATGAAGTAGCGTCTGAGCTACAAAATGAGTGCATATCACTGGACCCAGTGAGTGTCATACAATCCTCATAGTTAGTAATTTGTTGTTCCTCTATCAACTAAAAATATCTACAAACTGTGGAATTTTCTTGAGAACCTCGGACCATGTTGTCAATACACCATTCCACTATGCTCTTTGCATCTTTCAATTTAGCACCATCTTTGTACTTCAACTCTTCTCTTGCAAGAGCTCTTTTCACACATGCCCCTACACCGTCATGCTCTCATTTTCCATGTCCATTCTCAGTGAAACTCCAAATATGTTGCACACCCATCTTGACGTGCATCCTACTCATCCAATAAAATATTCGTGCATTCTTAAACTAAGATGTGTAATTATCTGACCATATATAATGTTGTTTGAAGTGGATGTCCCTATCAGACAAGTTTCCATAAAATAACTAGAAACACCCTTGCATAAATTCAGTAGAATGAGTACGATCATCACTAATATAAAAGTGGTACTCTCTTAAAAAAATTGATCATTCTCCATACTGTCAGGAGAATGTATAAATGTTATATGCACAAAAATAACAACTTGTATTGAGTTGTAATATTGTGATTGAACCTCCATTTGTGGTTGCAATGTGTAATTCTTTGTAAAATCAACCACTGAAACAATAGTACCAATAGGAAATGTGTCCTTGCATATCTTGAACTGTTCATCCAACCATCGAGCTTTGTGTGTATGCCTAACATACTCATAAAAAAATTTCATCCTTAAATTTTCTCATAAATTGAAAAACAAGCATATGTTTGTACTACTAAGCTCACACCTTTGTTTAGACTCTTTTCCATCTTTAACTTGTATACAACTAATTTATATTTATCAAACTCAAATAAATTATTCCTATTACACCTTCAATTTTCTCATGGATGCAACTTTTCAATTTAGGTAATCCGCCGCATGTACCACAACTTCCATCTAAATAATCTTGACTATAAAAAAATTGTCCAACTTCTTTTCACAAAATATCATAGGAATGAAATCCTGGAAGATATTGGTGGAACTTGAACACCACATTCCGATAACATAGTTTCAGAATGAAAATTAGAATGAATACGTAAAAATTTAGCATAATGCATCACAAATTCAACATGTTGCCTACAACAACAAGTGGTGCGAGCGTGGTTGATTTTCACATAGAATGGTTTCAACATTTCAAAAAAATGTTGACTAATTTTAATTTCTAGATGCTCTTATTCAAACTTACGAAAAAATTGAGTTTGAGTCATATCTAAGAAATGTTTTAGATGTGGTTCGCGATTAGTAGAACCAACTCTCCATTTTACAATATCTCTTGTATTAGGTGAAACTCTAGTGTTATCATGCCAAAATTGAATAATAACTTCTCTTATAGCATCAGAATTATCTTTGTCCTTACGTGGTGCTCTAGCAGAAAATGCCCAAAAATTGGTGTTATTGAGTGATTGAAGGATATTATGTCTTTTAATTGCTTTCATTAGAGTTTTTGATTAACTTGCAACATTCGACTTGTTTGCGTAATCAAACATTTTTTTTATTGATTCACTTACAACACTAGTAGCAAGTACACGACGCACAATATTACTATCCCTAGTGCGTCTCTTGACACCAACAATGTGATATGCATCATGAAGGTTTTCAACAATTATAGAGGTTTGACCACGTATATTAGATGTTGTCAATCCTAAGGTGTTTAATGTAGGTCTCATTTTAATCAATTTCATCAAACTAACCAACAAATGACATCTTTGGGAATCATTTAAAATTTCAAAATGATTATCCCAAATTTCAGTGGCTTTTCTTCTGATTTTCCATTCAGAAAGTTTGTCAGACATTGGTTTCAAAATGTTTTCATCAATTTCAATAAAATAATTAGGTTTCTTACGGAAAATCCTAGGAGGTGTTTTTGTCAAATTTTGCTTGTCTACAATTTCAACCTGAATTTCCTTATTCACATTTTCATTGTCTCCTTCAATTTCAACATTTGCTACATCACGAGTATTTAATTCTTCTTAACATTGACGGTAAAAACATCTTCATCACGAGTATTTAATTCAACTTCAACATTGACAGTAGAAACATTACTTGGTTCCTCATTGCTTACGATAGTAGGGGTTGAAGATGAACCTCTTCTTGATTCATGAAGATTCGCATTTGCTCAGCATTTTGAAATCTATTTACCTCTAATTTGTTTGGTGTTTTTTACTTAATGACTTCCTTTTTGATTTCGTTTCTTGTCTCCCATGATGTTTTTCTTCCGGTGATAAGAAAAATGTGCAGAAAATGACATAATTTCACAGTAAGTCAAACAGTAAAAATCACATGGTAATTAAAACATTGGGATGTGTGTAAATATGATTTAAGAGCATGATCGTGCTTTATAAACTGCACTCATGGTTTATAAAGTGCGATCATGGTTCTTGTTATAAAACTCGTGATCATGGTTTATAAACCGCGATTGCAGTTCTATCTGTATCATCAAATCTGACCCTAAGGCTTGGGAAATATTTGTTTTTCCCCAACCAAAGCTATGGAAGGTCATTATGAAGTGTAAAAGGTAAAAAAAAATTTAAATTTTCTCTTCCATAGACTTGAACCATGTTGAAAAACTGAAATTTTTTTCATAAAAATGGTGCCATCGCGTAGGGGAAACTGTTAGCTTCGTAGAAATATTGATTTTAAAGTGAATAGAATAAGATAAATATCATTTTATAATTTTTTACTAATATTAAGTCTTTAAGACATTTTTTCCCATGAATGTTCATGTCTATGTTTAAGACTACAACTTTTGTTTCGCTTATTAAAATGTGATAAAACTTATACCATCCCAAGCGTGGAGAAATTTTTATACACATTAAAAAAAACTAATTTCGATATTTTTTGATATAGTTATGGTGGGAAAATTGAAAGCGCTCCATTTTCTAAATCTTTTTAGGCCACTTTCACGGAAAAAATCATTGAAAAAAAAAATTGTTAAAAAAAATACAAAATAAAATCCATCCCAAGATAGACAACTACATCTAAATTTTCACCAAATGAAAAAAAAACAAGATTTGGTCATCCAAATCGTGGGCAAATGGACTACAATCTTATAGGTTTTTAAAAAAAAAACCAAGTCATATAATTTTAAGTGTTTAATATAGCTAAACTTGTCTGTTTTTAAAAAATTAGTAGTATAGAAACTAGATTCTGGATGAGACGATTCATATTTATATAATTTTTTTCTAATTTCAAGTGCGCATATTGCTAATAATCCCTACAAGTTGAGATTTTGCTATTTTTTGCAATATGACGTCCACTTATGACCCCTTTTTTGTCCACCAACTTGTTGCACTTACTCGGATATTGTTTGGAATGAAATTTGGGTAAATTATGAGTACAAAATCTTGGGTATCACATGCGGGAGTGACACGAGACACACATCATCTGGTAGTGGTGCAATATCGCAAAGCTGTTGGCGTGCGGTTTAGTGGATCATTGGGAACACTAGGTGTGACCACTTGAGCCCATTACGACTATAGGAGGTGGACATGGTGTAGTCGGATCACGGAGGATTTGGTGGGTCTAGAGGATATGGAGGATCCGGTGGGTCGGGAGGGATAGAACACGGTGGATCTAGTGGATCTGGTGGTAGAGGTAACACCGGAGGAAATCAAGGTTTTGGGGGTGTGGACAAGGGCCTGTTGCCTCAACAAGTGTTTTTTGAGATGTCTTTGCACCTACCAGACTACAAAGGTGTTGAGGATGTTGCAGATCATGTACACAAGTGTGAACTGCTATGATGTGTGAAGGGGATCACTACTCCAGTGGAAGGCAAGTTAGTTTGCAACAACATTGCAAGGATGCACATAGTGTTGGTACTAGAAGTATGACCCCCATTAGATAGTGGTGGATTACACCGTCGTTGTGGAATGCCTTCTTGGCTGAATTTCATATCGCTAAGTTTGAACAGAAGAGGATCAACACATTGAAGGAGATCTAGCGAGGTAATGGCGAGAGAGTGTACGAGAATACAACGCATGTTTCAAGACTCTCTTATCAAATCTATCCTATGATATTCACCCCTCTCTCAACATGCTCGAGTGGTTTGTGTTGTCATCAAATCACTACACCCTTCGAATGGCTAGAATATGAACATGATGTTCGGTGTGATTAAGACACATTGGATCACCTCTCAAGTTGTGGGACTTGGGCTTGAGGTGAACCTCCGAGAGAAGGCCAACTTCCTCTTCCTAAACTAAGTGTTGTACTATTCCTAGTGCAAAAAAATAACTATCTAGTCCTATGCTAACATTTCATGGGTTTTAGGGAAGGATATTTGTAGAAAAATGAAACTATACTAGGGATGGTGATGCACCAAAATAAGGGTTTTTTTCAAACTCGGGAAGGGTTAATTTGAAGAGGGTGTATGCACCACAAGTCACCTTCACCTGTTGCGAAGCTTAGAGAGGATACAAAATATCACAAACTAGGAAGCATACGTTCCCTTTGTTAAACTCGGATTATACATAACAGATAGAGAAGATTCAACAAAAACATAATCAACCACCAAGGCAATATAAAATAGGCACATGTCAAACATCTATTTCAATTATAACAATCAATGATAATATGGATTATATAATGAAGGAAGATAACCTTTTGCACAACCAATATTCAAACAATTATATCACTTTCCAACAGAATGAAATATGATAATTTGATATAAAGGCGAAGCTAACCACTTATACTAAGGAACTATACATTCACAAAGCATAAACACATTAACCATTAACACAATAAATTAGATTTCCATGGAAAAATAACACTCTAAATGTAATTGAAAGGTTTGAATATTCAAAAGTAATCTTCCAATCTTGAAAAGTGACTTTTCAAAAATTTATCTCTCTCAAAGACTTAATGTACTTATCTATTTATAAGTTCCTTAGGATGATCCATTACAACTGGGCCTTAACCAACAAATTACTAAAAATAGAAATTTCATTAAGTTCTAGGGAACATGCTCCCATAAAAATAGCAAAGTTTGTTATAAGAGTTTGACTCAATCAACCCTACAACTTTGATCGATCAGAGCTTGGATCAGTCCTCCCATGGCCGCTTAGCTTTGGTGAGCTCTGCAACATCTTCTCCAACTCCACTTTTCTCTTGTTCCTTCTCCCAGGAAGCCATCGATGTTTGTATTTGATGAAACACTTAATAATTCCTTAAATTTCTCCATCCTCTAGTCCACATGTGTAGTGATTAACTACATCTGTCGTCTCAATCTCTCTTTCTACTTTGGTTGGAACTCTTCTGAGTTTACTTACTACCTTTCTTAGTCAACCAATGAAGTTTTGGCATGAAACCAACCTGTCAATGGAGTCACTGCAGAAGGTTCTAGTTACTTCGTCATCCCTTTTACCAAGTCCTTGAAATTCAGCTTGATCTGATCTTCAAGAAGAGCATCGATGTTTTCATTGAAGAACTTACAATTGATATTATCAAACTCCTCTGAAATGTCATTTAGAGCATCCATTATCTCTATATGCTTGTCATCCAATTTCTTAATTAGATCCTGCAAAACCAGGACCAAAACTCCATAGCTTTTTGATACTCAAACAATTTAGAGGCATCATCTATTACATCTTCTGGAGAAGCAAATCTAGATCTTCTTCTCTGATTTCACTCCATGTAGTCAAATTCAAGTTCAAATTATTATTATCTTTGGAGAAGGCTTCATCCATTTTTTGAATAGAGGTTCTTTCATGTTGTAAATCATTGTATATGTCAACTACTTCCTTCATCAAAGGATTTTCTTCTTATAGTATATGCTCCATCCATCCATTTACCAATCTTCCTTGTAACCTATCTTCTCAATCTCGTGATAAGAAATATCATCGAGGGTGGAAGAAACTTAGATGGAGAAGGTTGTGTCACTTTTCTCAACAATGCAGTGAGATGTTCAACCTTTTCTTTGAGCTCATCCTTGGAAGCCTTGTCTTTTTCATATTTTTCTAATGATTCCCAAGAGCAGTCTGCACATCCTGTTTTTCCCCTTCATGTGTTGTTTTCCCAGTGAAAATATAGAAATTTGATAATCCATTATTGTAATAGTTTCCTTGGTTTTCCCTTCAACAGAGTAGCAACTTCTACGACCCTTTCTCTAGATTGATTTACTAATAACAGTGGAAACAATATTCAGCCTCTTTTCCTACCTTTTTGGTGTGTGTTCCAACACGCTCAGGTCTATAACATCCACTAGAGGCACCTTCTTCTTCTATTTTGGAGTCGAAAAAACAACCATTCTGGAATGGTTGATGTTGATGGGAGTGGAACAACCGATTCGGTACCTAAAACACTAGTCAAAACAAGAGCACCAATAACATTAGTTGGCATTTGAACAAAGGTGGCAATAATGGATGGGGTGGATGTGAGGATGGCCATAGGAGTGGATACAATGGGATTAGAAGATGAGATGGAAGGAAATGGAAGTGTTAGAGGAAGTGAAGTAGAGATGGGTGACCCAATCATTTCCCTGCTAAGAGAACTGGAAGAGATGAGAACACTTGGGCCATAGAAGGAGATGGGAAAGAGGAAATGATTGTAGAAGTGGAAGGAAATGATGTAGGAAGTGACAATGGAAGAGAAAGGGGAGATGAAAGGCCTTGCGAGACACTTGGAGAATTAGTGACTTCAACTATTTCTGACATTGGTATTGTTGGAGACATGGCTTTAGAAGTAGGAGCCTTGGAGAGAGATGAGCTACCAACAATGAATGAAATATTTTTAGGGAGTTGTATGGGCCCTTTGGATGGACCTTTTTCCCTTTGTAGGTGTTGGTAGACTCATGGTTGATGGGGTTTCTATATTTGTAGGTTGATCTAACCCTTTGGGTGAGATTCCCAAGGTAACCAACCAACTATAGGTTCTTTATAGAATGGGCCCTGCCCTTTCCTTGGTATTACAACATTCTTCTACATACCAATCAATCCATGGAAATGGTTGATTGGAAACATTATTATTTTTATATGCTGCATCCAAAACTTCATCATCATCTTGCATTTCCTTTGGAATCTCGGCTATACCAAACTACCAAATTTCATCCAGAGTTAACCTCTCATAATCTCTTTTTCGGATGATGAATTCATCCTAACAATGAATCCAAATGTCTTCTAACTGGGGCACATGGGAACTAGATAGACTTGTTTCACTAAATTTACCCCAGTAGTCGAAACTGGTTTGAGGATGGAAGGTCCACAAAGTTACTTCTGAAATTTTGCATCTACATTATTTGCCTTATAAATATTTGGACAAGTGTATCTGCCAATTGAAATAGGGAATTGAACTCCCACCTTGTGTCGTTTATTCTGAATCTTATGATAGTCCAACAATTTCCGAACCAATTCTAGCAAGACCCACTTGTCAGTGGGACATCTTGGCAGCTTACTGGGAGCACCTATAAAACCCAGGAATCTAAATGTATGTAAATGTGGGGAACTGTAGGTAAATAGCTCCCCATTTGTGCACTTCTTTGAAGGCTTCATCAGAAATTATTCAATTGTATAAATCTTTATCAAAATGATAAAGAATGAAAGAAGGCATCATTAATCCTGAAGTGCCTGTTTCCCTCGTCAGTGTGAGATGAGGATAAAAATCATAAATTTGTGAAACACTTCAAATAATTTTTGTGTTTAATCCAGTGAAATATCCCATAGCGGCATAACATGGACCAAGAAATAAGTCGTGTAGAAACTCTTGGAGGACAATACCTTGTTTTCACTTTGAAAGCAAATGGAGCTACTAATATGCTCCCCCCATTTGATAAATTCCTTTTCTTTCTTGATGGTAGTAATATATAGGAACATCCATTCCTGAAATTCCTTTACAGAGGCAAGGCCCAAAACCCTACTCAATAACACAATAATATCATTGAATTCTTGAATGAAGTTTGATCGATACATGGTCTTGGGTAGTTTGGTGACATTTTTGGTGAGATAACTCTTCAACATGACCTTTGTGCATAACTCGGTCTCTTTTTCCTAGTGTTCTATTGCAATTCTGGTGAAATTGTTGCATAATCCTTGACGTCTAGGAGTTTGAAAAAATCCTCAAAGAAATATGGGTCCAAACGAATTACAATCTTGCCATCAACATCCTTTACTGTCCTGGATTCTTCATCAAAATGAGCTGCTACAACTAAGACGAACTCAGGGCAATGCATGGACATGGGAAATCCAACAACTAGAACAAGTCCATTGTTATATATGGCTTACATCTAGGATTTCTTGTTTGGGGCCTTCACCCTTGCCCAAAAGTCTGGAAAATCAATATGCCTGAGATCAGTGTCTCCTATATTCCCAAGTCTGAAGAAAAACAAGAGTGAGGAGTAACTCTGAAGAATATATACTTCATATTTTCCTTGCCTTTGGTTGTAGAAGTTGACATCAAATTTTTATTTCAGAATCCGAAGACCTTCAAAAAAATTGAAATTATGAAAAAACCTTAACTCCCATGATCCGAAAATCCCAAATAGAAAAGTTCCAAATCTCTGAAAATATTCAAACCTCGAAATTCTGAAATGAAAAGTTTTTGAAACAGAGACTCCCAAAATTCCAAAACAAAAAGTTCCGAAATGCCAAAGCGAAAAGTTCCAAAACGAAAAATTTCCAAAACTACGAAATGGAAAGGCACAAATTCTAAAAAATGAGAACCTCCAAACAATCGAATCTCTGAATTCCGAGACCACAACTTCCGAAATTTTGAAATGAAAACTTCGAAATGGAGAAAGTTCCAAAAATATGAGTTCCAAAATCCTGAAGAAAAAATCCCCAAAATGAAAACTTTTGAAAACATTCATAAATGCGAGACTTTGTTGAAAGCACAAGTAAGTACTTGAAATGCTGGGAGAATCTCAATTTTTTTGATGGAATCTAAGCTAGATGTCTATAAAATAAATGGATTTTACAACCGTTAAGGTAGGAAACACCCTCAAAGAAAAATATGGTGGGCAATGGGGTTTTCATTTCCAAGACAGACAAAGGAAGAACAAAAAATAAAATGAACAAGGAGAAAACAAACCACAAAGATCTTAAACCCAAAAGAAATAACCTAAATAAAATACCTTAAAAATGATGTTGAAAAAGAACAAGATGCGTAAAAAACCATATTGTCGAGAAAAATGTCAAGTGAAAATGATAGGTAAAATCGTGAGTTTAAATAGAAAAACTTGACATTAATGCTTGGATTTTAACACGTACGAAATTAGGTAAGAATTAAATGAGCAAAGAACTCAAAATTTCTGAAACCTGAAAGTCCTAAATTTTGGAATTTCGGAGTTTCAAACTTGAGAAATGGTGAAAATCATGAAATGGTAATGAAAAACTCTGAAATTCTGAAAGTATGAAATTTTAGACTTTCGATTTTGGAATCTCAAAGCGCAATACCAAAAATGGTGGCGAGAGTTCGAAACACGAAAGTATGAAAGTTTGAAATTTTGGACTTTTAGAGTTTCAAAATTTGAAACTTTGAAGGAGACTTTACGAAAAATGCTACCTCGGAATTCGAAACCCGAAATTATGAAATTTTGAACTTTGAGTTTTTGGACTTGAACTCTAAGTTATAAAATTGTCAATCACTAAAGAAAATATCTGAATTCTGAAAGTATGAAAATTCAGACTTTTAGGTTTTCGTAGTTCAAAAATTCACAATCATAAATTCGATTCTTTGCCATTAAATTTATGAAAAGGATAATCCTCGAAATTTGAAGTCCGAAATTTTGGATTTTGAAATTCATAGAATTTTCAAATTGTTAAACACTTCCACATGAAGGTTTTTCAAATTTTTTACTTTGATCAATTTTAACATCTTTTCTCAAGGTAGATTTCTTTAAAAGTTAACATTTTTGGTGACCTCCAGGGAATGCTTGCCTACTAAGATTTTAGGCAGTAGCTTTATATGAACCATTGGGAAAAGGAGTCTTAGAAGAAACACTACATTCAGGGTGCACAAAAACAAAAGAAAAAGAAAAAATGAAAAATAAAATAATGTACAAAGCACTTAGAGGAAAAGATAAAAGAAAACTATACATGGGTGAAACAATCTCAAAATCAAGCTTTGAGATGTATCCCATTCACATGAATGGGCAATTCTTCTCCATTGAGTCTGGATAGACGAAATGAATTCACCTCTTTGCAACTTGTGATGATATATGGTCCACTCTAGAGAGTGTCAAACTTGGCATGCCTTCTGGTTTGGCTTTGTCTTTGTCCCATTTGAGAACCAAATCTCCCTCTTGGAAATTCCTATCAGAAGCTTTCTTGTCAAAGGATTTCTTAACTGAGCCTGATGTTGTCCTAAATTTTTCATAGCCGTGTTTCAAATTTCTTCCACTCCATGAGTTCAGCAAACCTCACTATCAAGGAGTCATTTTCCATAACTTCAAGCTGATGAGCCAACTCTAAAGAAGGTAATTCCAAGGAGAGCGGGAGATTTTCCTCCCTTCCATATACAAGCATAAAAGGTGAACTTTTGATGGCTCTTTTAGGTGTAATTCGATCTGCCCATAAGGTAGTCTTAAGCTGTGTATGTTAGGTCCTTTTGTTAGCCTCCATCATGCATTTGATGATCCTTATGAGATTCTTGTTACTAGACTCGGCCAACCCGTTCCCTTGTGGATAGTAATTGGATGAAGTCTTGAGGTAGACCCCATTCTTAACCGCCCATTCACTCAACTTCAAACCAAGAAAATCCATTGCATTGTCAAAAATAACAATAAATGGAACACTAAACCTTGTCATTATATTTTACAGAAATCGGGACTTGCCTTTTCAATTCTTGTTGATGTAAAATAATAGCACCCCTCGAATGGCCTCGAGATATGAGTGGGGCATCCGGTGTGATCTACATAACATGGGACAATCTATCAAGTGTGGGACTTACGGACTTGAGATGGCCCTTGAGAAAGCTGACTTCTTCTTCTTGATCCTAATGCTAAAATAATCCTAAGGAAGGAAATGTGACTATCTACTCCTAATATAAAAATTCCAAGGAGATAGGGAGAGAGGGAGAGCATGAAAATAAAGAAATCCTACACTACAAAGGTGATAACACCAAGAAAAGGGGGTTCTTTGGTCACAATCTTAGCTTCCTGAAGTGGAGAGAGGTGAGAAATGGAGAGGATGGACAGATGCATCATAGACCAAAGATAGAGTTCACACAGAACACCACTTCAAACCCATTAAACACAACTCCCAAAACTTGTAATAGACATTAGAGATATGCACAATATACCCTACAACAATGAGAGGTAAGAAGAGACAATAAAATAAGGATGGAAAAATGCATCACAAAATAGATTTTATTGCTCCATGAGTTCACATAGTACATCATCAGTGGGAAAGAGGCAAGAAAATGCCATTACAGAGCCATGAGAGGAGGCTTAAGCTCCACATTCGACCCTAAGGAAGAAAGAGAGAGGGGGTAGGAGAGAAAATATGACCAACCTTTAGAAAAATTCCCTTCTTTACAATATATAGAAGAATAAGAGGAGAGAGGGAAAATTTGAATCTGCTTCAACCACCCATACAAGATCATTGAATCCACCTACTTTAACCACCCCAGAAAGCATTAAAATCTACTGCAAAAAATGATGGTCTTTACTACAAGACCCATGCCTCCATGTGTTGTTCCTTGCTGGGAAAGAAAGGAGTCCATTCTTCATCATGATGATAGGTAAGATACTTGACAACCTCAAAAATGGTAGAACAAATCATTAATGGTGGTAGGTGAGTCGTAGGCACCGAGAGCTCTCCAAAAGTCCTTTCCCGCTCGATTTCGAGCTCCTAGTTGCAAAACATGGCCATCCGAAGGTCGAGGGTTGGGTGCTTAACGTGGGCTTGTAATATGCAAAAGGGTTTGTTTATACAGGATCCACATGACAGCCCTATGTGTTTTGAAGATTTAGTCCCTTCCTCTCACTCTTGTAGTTATACCGAGGCCCAAACGTTGCAAATTCTATGGCTTCTTGTGTTTCCTTTATGTTTTACCTAAGTCCCTCCCATTGGTGGAGACATTTTGCCTGACCCGAGACATGTGGAGGCTCAATGAAAATTTGGGACATGCCTTTGGATTCACCCTTGAAAGAGCGCGAAGGGACATGTGGGGCTTTCCACTGGTTCTCCTTTCCTTAGCCAATTCAACAGTTGGTTCTACCCCTTTTGACTTTTGGCCACGTGGTGAGCTTGTGCTCATTTGGGGACCGCCTCCGTATTTTAACCTTGAAGATGCACCATCTTTGACGCATGGAGGCTTTAGTTGGTCTATCTCGAGCTTGGAATTTTCAACGGCTGGTGTCCGCTTTTAAGACTCGGGACACGTGGAGGGTTGGTGCTAGTTCAGGGTCTCTCTCTGGGCCACGCCTTTGAAGTTGCACTATTGAGGCACGTGGAAGCTTAACACTTGTTTGGGGTCTTCCTCTATATTTTAACTCTAAAGTTATGTTGATGAGACACATGGAGGCTTCCGGTCACTCCTTTATACTTAGCCAATTCGGGCCTGCTGCCCATTTATGAACAACTATTAAACACTAGACACGTAGAGAGTCTGCGCACATTTGGAGACCTTGTTTGGACCTGTCCTCTGGAGGTGCACCGTTGAGACATGTGGAGGCTTCCATTTTGGCCTTGGATGCTTGGCCTTGGGTAGACTCGTATGTGAAGTTTGAGAACTTTGAGCCCTTTCTCCAATTCTTTTCTGTTGAGCCTCTGGTCTCTTTTAACATTATCATCCTCCTTCGCCGACCCTGTCCCTTCATTGTTGGATTTGAAATGTGGGCTTGCATGACTGAACCAACCCTTCCAATTTTCTTATGCGGGGTCGTGTTTGATCAATTTTTCTAGGGGAAAAATTGGGATATGATTATTTTCTTTCAAGGCCACCTGCCTCTGTCCAAATCAAGTGAAGTAATCCGTTGTGATTAGAACCCTTTTATGTCCATCATTGCATGGAGGATTGATAATCTCAATGAAATATAACCCCCATTGAATGAAATGCTGATCCACTTGGATGGGATGCAAGAGGAAGAGCTCACAACTTCTGTTTTCCTATGAAAAGGGTACATTCTTTACATTTCCTCACCCAGAGATGAGAATCTTTGAACAAATCGCCAATAATAACCAGTTCGCATAATTTTAGTATCACTCATTCATGTAAAGTAATGTCCCCTAGATAGGCCATTGTGAAACTCTCCTAATATTTTATTCACATGTTTTGATTTGATGCAACAAAGAAGAACACCGTTTAAGTCTTTTCGGAAAAGAATATTATCCACCAAGACATATGGAATAGATTGGAGACAGAAAGTACGTCTTTGGACCTTATCCATATTTGAAGGATATGCCCCTGAAAGGAGGAAATTTTGCATCTTTTCAACCAATCAATCTGATCATTACCTTCATCGGTATTCAAAAGCATAACATCTTCATCATCTTTGACCTCCATGTCTACAGCGAGATGTTGACACAAACCCTTTCCCCTAACAATTTTAGTGACTTTGATGTGCACATCATACTCCATCACCTTGGTAATCCATCCAACGCATTTCTCGTTCATCTCTTTATTCAACAAAAAGTCTTTGACACCAGGATGGGAGACCATTAGGTGGATTTTGTTGTTGGACAACATGTGCTTAAATTTCTTCAGAGCTCGAATAACTGCAAATACTGTTTCTCAAAAAATGAATATTTGAGCTCATATTCCTTAAGGGATTGACTAAAGAAGGCAATTGGTTGCTCCATCAGATTGTCATTTTGTTGGGTGAGAATCCTGAAATACTTTCCGACCTGCAAAAGCATAAAGAATAAAATCTTTATCAAACCTAGGGTTTACCAATGTGGGAGCTTGAGAAATGGTTGTTTTGATAGCTTTGAAGCTCTCCCTCCCTTATTTTTTCCATGAGAATGGAATATTATTCTTCAACATGGCTGTCAGTGGTTTAGCCAACATTGCAAATTGGGGAATGAATCTCCGTACGAAATTTATGGTTCCTAGGAAACTCTGGAGGCCTTTCTTGTGACTTGGAAGAGATAAGGACATAATCAAATGAATCCTAGATGGATTAATAGACATTCCTTATGCTGAAACAACATGTCCCAACAACTTTCCTTCCGCACTACAAAAATACACTTCTTAGGATTAAGTGAAACCCCAAATTCTCTACATCTTGAAAAACCTTCTTTAGATGTGTGATATGATCTTCAACATGCTTGGAATATACATTTATATCATCAAGGTAAACCAAGATGATATCGTTGATTAATCCTTTAAATTCCATGTCCATGGCTCTTTGGAAAGTAGCCCCTACATTGGACAATCCAAATGACATTTTTGTAAGCATATACGTGCCTAACTTAGTAGTGAAAGCCGTTTTGAATTGGTTAGATTCCTGGACTAGAATATGATTGTACCCCGAATATCACTCGAGAGCAAGGAAAACCTTTGAGATCCTGCCACCATTTGAAGTATTTTATCCATTGATGGAAGAGGATAATGGTCTTTCAATGAGGTGTGGTTCAAATATTTGAAGTCTATGCACAACTGGATTTCTCTATTCTTCTTCCTTACATGTACCAGATTAGCTACCCATGAGGAATGCTTGATAGGAAAAATTATACAGGCCTCGATGAGTTTGGTTAGTTCCTTCCTCATTAGCGGCTCAATCTTGGGATTAATTGGCCTCTGTTTCGATGAACGGCTTTGAATTTGGATCTAGTTTGATGGTATGTTGCGCTAGACCTAGATCAAAACCACACAGTCTTTGTAGCTCCATGCAAAAATGTCATGATATTCTTGACACAGTTTGATGAAATATTTCTTCTCTTTGCGCAAGTACATACCTTCCCAATCTTTAAAAGTTTTTCACTTGCCACCTCAACCTCTTCAAAATCCTCTTCTTTGACCACCATGTTTGTGCTTTGTCGTTTGGCTTGATCATCTGAATTAAAGATGGATTCAAGAGTAACTAAGCCTTTTGGTAGCTTGTTTCCCTTTAGTTGTATAATTTTATCACCATACGAGTTTTGCAGTTTATCTTGGTGTTTGGTAGAAAATTCTACCTCTTCTTGCAAGAAAAGAACAATCTATTTGTCATTACTATCAAATGCCGATCAACTACTCAAATTATCTGAAACTATAGGATGGACCACCATCTTGACTATTTTTGCTCTTATTTCATGATTTCCACAGGTATGTCATACTGCGAGCCAATTGTAGCAATCCTATCAAAGCATCCTAATTTTTTTTTTCTAGGCTGCGCATGAATTCTATCAATTCCCAAACTCAATTCTTGTATGATCTTAAAAGATCATTTTTTGATGCACTGTGGGCTGTCACTTGATGCATAATCAATTCAATATCTCCAAAGAGATTCAGAGCCTTGATTCCTTTCTTATGAGCTAGCTAAATCCCTTGTATGAGAGCCTCATATCCACCACATTATTGGTGCAACTAAATTGCAATAAAAAAGATGAGAAGTATTTGTTCCCTTATGGAGAAATCAACATAACTCCTACACTGGACTCATTTTTACTTCTTGAACCATTGAAGAACAATTTCCACAGTCCCTCAAAATTGTTTGATGTTTTAACCAATTGAGGTACGATTGTTCCTTCTTCGTGGATGCAGTATGTACCCAATCCAGTTTCCTCCAAAAATAGTAGTCCAAATTCTTCATCGCCAATAAATTAGTGTAGGGATCATATTGAAGATATGTACTTACCTCATCAAGTAATGTATCGGGAACCTCTTCTATGAGAGTGGTTGGTTCATGATCAACATCTTCGTCTTCTGGATCACAAATAACATAATTTCCATTTATGGGATTAGTAGTGTATGGCTCCACATGATTATGGAAAATCGGTTATGCTCTTATAGTCATATTTGTCCCATAATGAGTTCTAATAATCATATGTGACCAATCTGATGGAACGTAGCCACCCATCTTGGAAGTGAAATCTCGTGATAGGAAAATGGTGAAGAGAGGAGGAAGATCAATAATAGATATGTCTTGTGTGAATGACAAGCTGGGACATGCATGGATGGTAATTTGGTGTCCCTTAATAAATCCAACTGTCTTAATAGTTGTGCCATCCAGCTGAATAAATCATTTTACAACCGGTGCATATTGTATGCCTAGTACATCATGTAATGCGCTTAGGCATAACGAAACTATTGGCTCCATAATTGATCATGCAATTATGAACCAAATGATTGCCAATGATCAGAAAATATAGAATGGTGGTGGTTTATTAGCCTTAGGAGTTCCTTTCCTTCTAGTTGACATAGACTTGTTGCTTATTTTTTTCTTTATGACCCATTGATCCATCAGTTATACAAAAACTGTTCAAATCCTCTTGTAACAAATTCTATTGAGAAGGAATTGAGAGTGTGTCCCACATCATGACGCTCAAGTTGGTTTTCTTCATTTGTTCCACTATGCTAAAGGGAATTTCTCCTAATTTTTTGACACTTATTTGGGAATTGGGATCCTCCTTTGGAAAATGGTTGTTGGGTATCGTAACACTTGAGGAACCTTCTCGCCTCACAACTTGGCTAACAGATTGTTCTGGCAGTTTCTTTCCCGCATCTTTATCAACTACCGCTTCTTTTTTAGGCTATGAAGTGGATGTTTGATCAGCTTTGGAAGATTGATATTCCATTTCTCTCTTCTTAGAATGAGTGTTGTCCACCACTGATGAGGAATCCGTATTTAACTCACAAAAATCTTCAACTTGCTAGTTAAGCAAGGTGGCTTCTTTAGGTGCCTACGGTTGATCTGTTGTTTCTTGCGTAGATGAATTATCATTAACTCGAAGGGGAAAATATTCCTTGAACCATAAGGACCTGAATAAAATATCCATTGGGGCAAATATTTATTTGTGGGGTCGAGAACATGGATAACACCATTCGTAATCTTGAACTAGATTATTTCGGATAAGTAATATGGTCTTAGATGAGATAGCAAAGCAAGAGGATTCCGAAAGTTCAAAGGCCTAACATTTATAGCTTGACCTGCAATTTGATTTGGAGGCTAATTTTTCCCTTGAATAGGAGGATGGTTAGCCTGATACTGCTGATTTTGCGGCTGATATCGATGATTATACTAAAATTTTTGCCTCTTGAGTGCAACGAGATCATTCCCAAAAGTTTGCAATAGTGACTTAACTTCAAATAGATCATTTAAAGAGGTTGGGGTAGACTGATTTGGATGATTAGAGGCTACTAGAATAGGGTAAATGATAGGCTAATTTTTCATAAGATCTAGAGACAATGACATTGGCGGTCGTGGAGCTATCTTTCCAGCCTAAATCAAAGAATTTTCTGCTCTTATGGCAACTTCATAAGCATAAGGTAATGTAGTCCCTCCCATGGAATGGATCATACCTACTACATCATTGTTCAAGGTTCGTAAATAGTACAAGAATGCATTATTTGGAGAAGGCTTTATGAGTGTCGGAATCCTATTCCAAGTCCTATGGAATCAAAAATTGAAATCACTCATGTATTCTTGGGGAGCTCTCTTCATAGTAGTGAGTTGTTCCAAAAGTGATAGGTGATTGCTCTTGTCTTCAAACTGTTTACAAATATTTTCTCCTAACTTGTCCTAAGTGGTTATAGTGCCGACACTTAACCGTCAAAACCATTGAAGTGTTTTTACCTTAAAATAGGTAGCAAGAATTCTAACTATGCAACATTGTCTTCTATGATATTGTGTAGTGTATAAATGTTGGCTACATCAAGAATATGTTCCACTAGGGTAACGTGAGTTTCTCCTATGTAAAAGGGTAAATGTTTGAGTTCTATAACATGTATAGGGTCACATTGAGCCAACAGAAGAGGAATGCTTGCATTGAAAGGGGGAAAAACTTGGTTTCATGCCATAGCAACAAGAGGTTGATTGTTCCTTGGTGGAGGAAACCTTCCATACAGAGGAGTTGAATGACCCCTATGAGGTAAAGCTGTAATTGGTGATGTTGAAACACCTCTTCTTCTTCTCTTTGGAGGAGACAAGGAAAGTTTGATATCTTTGATAATTTCCTTGTTGTGAAGAAGCTCATGTCTGAATTATTTACATAAGTTAATGCATCGATATTTGAAGTCCGTATATACAGCCTCTAGGTACTTTTATTTTTTCAAGTGAGAAGAGAAGTACCAACTCTTGTCCCACTCAGGCGCGCCAAAACTATTCTCGTCAAATCACTACACCCTCCAAATGGCCGAATATGAATAGAAGATGTTTGGTGTGGTTGAGACACATGGATCACCTCTCAAGTGTGGGATTTGGGCTCGAGGTGAACCTTCAAAGAAGGCCGACTTCCTCTTCCTAAACTAAGTGTTGTATTATTCCTAGCACAAAAAAATGGCTATCTAGTCCTATGCTAACATTTTATGGGTTTTAGGGAAGGAGATTTGTAGAAAAATGAAACCATACTAGGGATGGTGATGCACCAAAATAAGGGTTTTTTTAAAACTCGGGAAGGGTTAATTTGAAGAGGGTGTATGCACCACAAGTCACCTTCACTTGCTGTAACTTAGAGAGGATACATAATATCACAAACTAAGAAGCATACGTTCCTTTGTTAAACTCAGATTATACATAACAGATAAAGAAGATTCAACAAAAACACAATCAATCACCATGATAATATAAAATAGGCACATGTCAAACATCTATTTCACTTATAACAGTCAATGATAATATGGCTTGTATAATAGAAGGAAGATAACCTTTTCCACAACTGATATTCAAACAATTATATCACTTTCCAACAAAATGAAATAAGATATTCTAAGATAAAGGTAAGCCAACCACTTATACTAAGGAACTATGCATTCACAAAGCATAAACACATTAACCATTAACACAATAACTCATCTTTCCATGGAAAAATATCACTCTGAATGTAATTGAAAGGTTTGAATATTCAAAGCACTCTTCCAAGCTTGAAGAGTAACTTTTCAAAAATTGATCTCTCAAAGACTTAATGTACTTCTCTATTTATAAGTTCCTTAGGTTGAGCCATTACAAGTTGGGCCTTAACCAAAAATTACTAAAAATAGAAATGTTATTAAGTTCTAGGAACATGCTCCCATAAAAATAGAAAATTTTGTTGCAAGAGTTTGACTTAGTCAACCCTACAACTTTGATTGATCTAGAGCTTGGATCAGTCCTCCCATGGCCGCTTAGCTTTGGCTGGGCTCTACAACATCTTCTCCAACTCCACTTTTCTCTTGTTCCTTCTCCTAGGAAGCCATCCGATGTTTGTATTCGATGAAACACTTAATAATTCCCTGAATTTCTCCATCCTCTGGTCCACATGTAGTGATTAACTACATCTGCCATCTCAATCTCTCTTGCTACTTTGGTTGGAAATCTTCTGAGTTTACTTACTACCTTTTTTAGTCAACCAGTGAAGTTTTGACACAAAACCAACCTGTTAATGGAGTCACTGCAGAAGGTTCTAGTTACTTTTTCATCCCTTTTACCAAGTCCTTAAAATTCATCTTGATTTGATCTTCAGGAAGAGCATAAATTTTTCATTGAAGAACTTACAATTGATATTATCAAACTCCTTTGAAATGTCATTTAGAGCATCCATTATCTCTACACGCTTGTCATCCAATTTCTTAATTAGATCCTACAAAACTTGGGACTGAAACTCCATAGCTTTTTTATACTTAAAAATTTAGAGGCATCATCTATTACATCTTCTTAGAGAAGAAAATCTAGATCTTCTTCTCTAATTTCACTCCATGTAGTCAAATTCAAGTTCAAATTATTATTATCTTTGGAGAAGGTTTCATCCATTTTTCGAATAGAGGTTCTTTCAGCTTGTAAATCATTGTATATGTCAATTGCTTCCTTTATCAAAGGATTGGCTTCTTGTAGTATATGCTCCATCCATCCATTTACCGATCTTCCCTTCTGACCTATCTTCTCAATCTCATGATAAGAAATATCATCGAGGGTGGAAGAAACTGTCAGAGCTATGGTAGTTGAAATATCAGTAGATGGAGAAGGTTGTGTCACTTTTCTCAACAATGTAGTGAGTTGTTCAACCTTTGCTTTGAGCTCATCCTTGGAAACCTTGTCTTTGTATTTTTCATTGGAATCCGAAGACCTAAAAACTGAAATTCAGAGTAAACCTTAACTCCTGCAATCTGAAAATCTGAAATAGAAAAGTTTAAGATCTCTGAAAATATTCAAACCCCAAAATTCCAAAATGAAAAGTTTACAAACAGAGACTCGAAATTCCAAAACAAAAGTTCCAAAATGTGAAGCAAAAAGTTTTGAAACAAAAAATTTCCAAAATTATGAAATGGAAAGCCAAAATTCCAAAAAGGAGAACCTCAAAATAGTTGAATATCTAAACTCCATGACCACAACTTCCAAAATTTTGAAACAAAAATTTCTAAAACGAAGAAAGTTCCAAAAATAAGAGTTCCGAAATCCTGAAGCAAAAATCCTGAAATAAACACTTCGAAAACTTTAGAAAATGTAGACTTCTTGAAAGCGCAATAAGTACGTGAAATACTCGAGAGAATATTAAAATTTTGATGGAATCTGAGTTGGATGCCTGTAAAAGAAATGGATTTTACAACCGTTAAGGCAAGAAATATCCTCAAAGAAAAACATGGTGGGTAATGGGGTTTTCATTTCCAAAACAGACAAAGGAAGAACAAAAATAAAATGAACAAGGAGAAAACAAACCATAAAGATCTTAAACCCAAAAGAAATAACCTAAATAAAATACCTTGAAAATAAAGTAAAAAAGTACAAGATGCATAGTAAAAAACCAGATCGTCAGAGAAAAATGTCAGGTGAAAATGATAGGTAAAATTGCGAGTTTAAATAGAAAAACTTGACATTAATGCCTGAATTTTACACGTACATAAGTAGGTAAGAATTAAATGAGCAAAGAACTCAAAAATTCCAAAACCTAAAATTTTAAAATTTTGGACTTTTGGAGTTTTCAGACTTTGGAAATTAGGAGGTGAAAATCGTGAAATGGTGATGAAAAACTCCGAAACCCAAAATTGAAAGCACAATACAAAAAAATGGCTGGGATAGTTTTGAAACCTGAAATTTTGAAATTTTAGACTTTTGGAGTTTCAGACTTTGGAAATATAAAGGAGACTATACCAAAAATGCTACCTGGAATTACGAAACCCGAAAGTCTGAAATTTTCAATTTTCGGAGTTTTGGACTTTGGAACTCAAGTTAGAAAATTGCAAATCACCAAAGGAAATCTCTAAATTCCAAAAGTCTGAAATTCCAAAAATTTAGACTTTCGGGTTTTTAGAGTTTGGAACTCCATAATCACAACTTCAATTCTTTTCCATTAAATTTATGAAAAGGAGAATCCTTGAAATTCAAAGTCTGAAATTTCAGATTTTTTGAGTTTGTAGAATTTTCAAAATTTTAAACACTTACTGCGTGAAGCTTTTTCAAAATTTTTAATTCGATCAATTTTAACATCTATTCTTAAGGTATAGTTTTTAAAAAGTTAATAGTTTTTAGAGGATTGATAACACTTGTTTAGGAGAGCGCTTTCACACAAAAATTTCATAGACCCACGCAAGGCTTAGGGAGACTACCCTACGTCTTTGAGGTTGTCACAAAGCGTGGATACCGAGTGTTAGCCCTTTCCTTGAGGCTTATATTTCTACAATGGTGAAGTAGATGGAGAAGCTATCTACAAATATGATGCATGAGACTCACAATGGTCCATGGTGCACAGATTATGAGGTAAAGGGGCATACAAAGGACAATTTCTTGTAAAAATTGATGCACACTATAATAGTAGATTGTGAGATTTTCCACGAAGATCATGATGTAAGTAGGTTCCCATTACCATAGTACGTAATCCATAAGAATGTGTCTTTCTATTGCAAGATTTATACCTCTACTACTCATGACACCAAGGATTGTAGATTGATTGACCAAATACATGATGCCATTGATATTGGTGTGTGCCAAACCATCCTCACAAGTAATTCCAAGGACGATGGTTGTCACTATGAAGGGCATGTGGATGGAGGAGTGTGTGGGAGGGGCTTATGAGGAGGATTTCATGGTTGTGGTAACTACAAAGGAGGAAGAAGTGAGTTCCCACATGGGACATGTTACAATTGTGGATCCATGGAGCACTACTAGTGTGAATGCCCTAATTTGCTACAATGCTCGTGGTGTGGAAAGAAGCACAAGTATGAGGAGTGCTCGGAGTTATTTGAGCACATGAGCCAAAAATGTCGGAAGAAAAAGGTGCTTTGGTACGGTAAGCGTGAGGAAGGTCAATTCATAATAGATGCCAAGAGTGGCATGCGAGTCGGAACTAGAGCCTGTACAGATTTAGCTACAACATGAGCTGAGGTTACATGTGTAAGGGATATGCCAAGGAAAAGACCGTTGGTTATTAGAGAATAGGTGATGCATGGAAATTATCTAGACCCTACTCATCATAAAGAAGTGTATTAAGAAACCATGGATGTGATTCAAAGCCTATAAGGAGAGATCTAGTGCCTGAAAGAGCAATCAAGGTAGTTATAGCAAAGGAAGAATGTTGAGGATCCACAGAAGGATTTTGATGAGGTTAGAGAAGTATGCAAGATGATGAGACAAGATAATATAATCCCCTTGCTAGGAGAGTGGTTACGGGAGAAGGTACCGTGTTCTAGAGAAGGGCACGAGAGGTAGGTTCTGCATGCCAACCTTCCTCCCCATAGCCTTGATTATGACAAGGAGATTACCTTGAATGTTGTTGTAGATGGGTGGCTTCTAAGCAATATTTTGACTAACACGGATGTGAAGGTCAATGTTCTCACCCTAGATGCATATCATCAAATGGGAAGGCATCCATTATAACCATATTTGAATGTTCTATATATGGTTAACAAAACAAAGGCAATGCCCATTGGTGTCTTGAAGGACACTATTATCATTATTCAAGGGGTGAAGTTCATTTGGAGACTTCAAGTCTTGGAGCTAGCCAAGGTAGACAAATTTATAGAATTACTTGGGTGCCCTGGTGTTACAAGAATAATGTTGACATAAGGTTCGATAAGGGATACATAAGTTTAAAAAAAGGAGGAATTGGTAATCATCCCCTTAACCAATGGAAAATCAGCACCATATACTAAGCCCTTGGGAGAAGAATTTCCTAACATGATCTATGTGCGCTCTATCATGGACCCCGAGGTGATTCAACCTACGAGAGGGAGTTATCCAGATTTGCTCAGTCCACGAGTGATATAACTAGTGTGACATTTGACAATTGAGCATATGGGACTTATGAGTTAATTAGGAGAAAAATAAGAGGCTCTGTGACAAGAATAACGAAGGTGCACTCGGTCCAAGTGCCTCGGAGGGAGGAAATTGGCAAGTTACTTTGGAGGGGCCAACCCTGATGATTTCTTACAAAAATTAGAGAATCAATGGAAAAATGAGGTTAAAAGAAGAGGAATGATAATATATAACTTGTTTGGGATAGTAGCACACTTGGTGGGTGACTCATTGCAATAGCCTTCTAGAGTGGCACAAGGTAAGAATCACGTTCTCTATAAGATTCTCTTAAAGCAATGCACCCACTACAATACAAGACTACCATGGGAAGGAACCCAACTTGTTTCATGTCCAAGCATGTGAGAAAGCATGGATAAGAAGCACATAGGCCTTACCACCTTCTTTATGGGTACATAAGTTGTATTCCACCTTGCAAGGCTGTGCATGTGCATGGTATATTCTCTTTGAGATGCATCGTCAAACAAGAAATTGGTAGGAGGTAATGGCTGACCTTCTTCAAGATTTTAAGTATCGAAGTACTAAACCATCGATGGATAGAGTGATGTAAGTTGTTAAGTTCCTAACGATGGGAGATTGTGCCATGGTAGAAGATAGGATATTGGAGTTATTGGGTGAACTTGGTTTAGAACCATGCCTTGATGAGGAAGAGTCAGAAGAAGTGCAGCTTGAGCACGCGTGCATGGAGAAAGAAAAGTGAAAGATGCTCTACGTGATAGATGGAAAAATTAGACGTTAACCTTTGAAGTTATGCGTGAAGTTATTTATACTGCTAATGAGAAAACACGCGCATACCATGAACCCTCGAAAAAAATAAGGTTAACATTAGCTCAAGAACCGAACCTAAGGAGGCCACTATTGGAGACTATTGGTCAAAGAAGGAAGTCTCGAAGATCATTGATCTATTGCATGAGTTTTAGGATTTATTTCTGCATGGGTACCATGAGCTTAAAGGAATTCACCACTCTTTGGGGGAAATGAAAATCAAGTTGAAAAGAGGGTGCGCGATCGATTTGGAAGATGCCCTATCAAATGAATCTAAATCTTCACATCAAGGTCAAGGAGGAAATAGAAAAAATGATCACTTCAGGCATCATTGAAGTTGTGGAGGAGTCAGAATGGGTAAGCCCCATGGTCATCAACATTAAAAATTATGGAAGGATAAGGATATGTGTTGACTACAGGGACCTAAATGTAGTATGTGTAATTGATCCTTTTCCAACCCCTTTTATTGAAGAATCCTAGAAGGAGTGGTTGGGCGTGAAATCTATTCCTTCATAGATGGGTTCTCAGGATACCATCAAGTTAGAATTACTAAAGAAGACCAGAGAAGACAACTTTCACCACTGAATGGGGAAGTTTTTCCTATACTGGTCATGCCTTTTGGACTAAATAAATACACTGCTATGTTCTTCCGCATAGTCGTTTAGACATTTTAGGATTTTATCCACAAGTTTCTACAAGTTTACCTTGATGACTGGACAATATATGGAATATTGAAATATCATTGTGACAATTTAAGGCTGATGTTTGAGAGATGTTGACAGTTGAGGATATCCATCAACATTAAGAAATGTGTTTTTTCTACTCCATTTGGGACTCTGTTGGAGCACATTATATGTAAGGAAGGGTTACTGGTGGATCCCGCAAAGGTTAATTTCATTATGGGGTTGGGGGAGCCTACCGAGTGTAGAGTGTAGTGCATGGAATCCTTGGGCATATAGGGTACTACCGGAAGTTTATCAAGGGGTATGTCAAGATCACCACACCATTGGAGAAGTTGCTAAAAAATAAGAGTGCATTTCATTGGGGAGAGGTGCAATGGAGGAAGTTTGACACTTTAAAGAATAGAATCGTCACTACACCCATATTATAGTTTCCTCTTGGGATAAAAACTTCCATGTGCATGTTGATACCTCAATAAAAACCATTGGAGTAGTCCTAGCACAATCTAGAGAAGGGATTGTTGATCACCCCTTTGTTTTGCAAGTAGGAATTTGACACCAGCAGAGAAAAACTACACCACTACTAAGTGCGAAGCACTTTCGATGATCTACGTGCTACATAAGTTTAGGTAGTATTTGTTGGAAACACCCTTCATATTTTACACAGATCACATGGCCTTGAAGTACTTGGTGAACAAGCTTGTTTTGCAAGGGTGCATATGTTGGCAGTGTCCTGTTATTTCAGGAGTTTGAGTTTATTGTTGTGAAACAAGGAAAGAGTAACTTAGGGCCTGACCATTTGTAAAGAATTAACTCAGAGGAGGATGCATAGAGCATTGAGGATGCTATGCTAGATGCATAACTGCTCATTAAGTTATGGTGCATGCCCTATGACTTAGAGGATATTGCTATGTTTCTTAAAATGGGTGTGGTGCCAAAAGGAATGAAAGCTTTAAAAAGGAAACAATTAGCTATACACGCCATGTCCTACATGATAATTAGTGGGGAATTATACAAATTAGGCTGTGATGAGGTCCTGCACTGATGCATGTTAGAACATGAGTGCGTTGCAATCATGGAAGAAGCACATGGTAGGATTGTAGGAGGGCACTATGTAGGGAATGCCACCACGTTGAAGATTATACTTGCAAGGATTTTGTGGGAAATTATCTACTAGGATTGCACTTAATTTTGCAAAGCTTGTGACCATTAAGTGTTTGGCGAGCAAGAAAAAGAGAAAAAATGGCCTCGAGACTGTAACAAGCACATAAACATTTAAAAAGTGGGCCATTGACTTTGTAGGACCAATTTCGCTTGCCGCACGAAGGACTGGATCACGCTATATCATCACTTGCACTGATTACTTAACAAGGTGGGTGGAGGCAATGCCTACAAAAGACTATACAACAAAGTTGATGAAATGCTAGATTCTTATGGGAGAACATAATTAGCATGTATGGATGTCCCTTAAGCTTGACTAGTGACAGGGGTACACATTTTTGAATGAAACAGTCAGGATTTTGCTAGCATAGTTCATGTTGGCCCATCATAATACTACCCCATATCACCCACAAGCTAATGGAACTACTGAGGCATTTAACAAAATTATGAGTCACATGCTGACAAAGATTTGCGATGTGGGAAGACAATATTGGGATGAAAAGGTATCTGCTGTTCGATGGGCATACATGATAACCTACAAGATATTGAAAAAAACCACACCATTTCAATTGGTGTTTGTCACAGAGGCTGTCCTACCGGTTGAATTTATGCTACCATCACTGCATATTGTGCACGCAGGAGGGTTAGCTGATGAAAAAGAAATTCAAGATAGCATGGAGAAGTTAATACAACTAGACGAAAGGAGATCACTTGCTAGATGGATTCAGAAGACTGAAAAGACACGATAGAAAGCATGACATGATTTCCATATTAAAAACAAACAATTTGAGGTTGGGTAGATGGTTTTTTTATATGATTCCAAGTTTCTGCGCCATCCTAGGAAATTGAAAGTCCATTGGTTAGGGCCATATATCATCTCATACATCCTTGATTCAGATGTTTTCCAATTACAAGTACTTAATGGAACATAGTTACCAGGTCATTTCAATGGGAGTAGGTTGAAGCCCTACTATAAATAAGTCTTCCTTGTGTTTGTAAATAAGGTAGTATTTCCATTTAGCCTAGGATTTCTTTTTATGCATTTCTTTTCCTTGTGTTTCCCTTTCTCATTGCTTGTTCCTTTCTTTGTGTTGTTGTTTTGTGTACCTTGTGTGCGGTAGCCACTTATTATTTTCAAAAGGTTGTGTATGCATAGAGGACTATGCATCTATTTTGTGTGGGGTGGAGTAATGCAAAGTAAAATGGAATTTGGTAGTAGTTGTGTTTTGATGGCCCGGATTGAAGGATGAAAAGCGCGTAGTGTGGAAGAGCACACGTAGAAAATGTGGACAAAGAATTTTGGTGTCAGGATAGCTTTACAAAGACCACATACAAAGGATGAGAAGTGTGGACAACATAAGGTAGGCGAGGGAAAAAATCAAGGCAAGGGCAGAAGAAGTTCCTTGGCATTGCAAATGCGCACGTAATAGTCTTCGGTTAGTAAGGATTTTTGCGTGCCAAAAGTTTATAGAGATTTTTCATGTAGGATTGGGCGCGAGTGTAAGAGCACTTAAGAATGAATTTATTGGAAAAAGAAACATTTAATGCTAAGTACATTGGTAGGTGGCATATCATTTATTACGAGAGAGAAGAAAAAGATATAATAAAAGGTTGAGTACATTATTATTTACCTTGCTATTACGATATTGAAGATCTCTTGTGAACTAGGGCATCTACAAAGAAATATTTGTGTGAAGGAGGAATTGTAAAAATCTAAGTGCGTGACTAGTGTGATTTGTGAACTAGAGTGGAAGGAGTACACGAGGCATAGGGAAGAAGGGTTCAGAAGAGTACGCCGTCTTGTGGAAGGGTTGTCAGTTAGAGTTCAAGCTATGACACGGGAGTAAAAGGATTCTTTGCAAAGTTGAGCCACATATTTAAGAAGAGCAAGGAAGAGGAGAAAGGAATAATTTGTTTTTCAACCCGACAAGAAAATTACACCAAAGAAGGCAAACCGTCTCACCAAATAAGGGAAAGGGAAAGGGAAACATACTTCCGCCACCAATTTTAACGACGAGTGGTATGTAGAGATGTAATACCTAGATGACATGTTGCTCGGAAAAGAATGGGTATCCCATGTAAGGAAGATGGTCATGAGTGATTACAACCATCACATAAGCACCACAGATAAGGAGATGGCATTAGAACTGGCTCACTCGATAGATAAAAGGACACCAAAAGGAAAGTTGATATACGATGATGAGGTGAAGGTAAAGTTAGAGAAGACTGGGTTGCTACAACTTTATGAGTTTCCCTACTTTGGAAAACCCAAGCGATTGTACCAATGGTTGATGTTACATGTGCATGAGGACCACTTATACTTCATAGGATGAAGAATGCACATAACCCCGCAACTAATCTCTAAGTTTACTAGCCTTATCGTGAAGGAGAGTCATTTGGATGATGACCTGAAGGACAAGAAAGCTATTAAGGAGATAGTCTAGGTTTATGATTATAAGAAGGGCTTATGTTATTATTAATGTGAAATCACAAAGCACCCCAAAATGAGTTATGGATCTCGCTTTTCTAAGGTAGGGTCATTTGGTGTGATTTTCATAACATTGGATCATTCCCCAAGTTGTGGGACTTGTAAATGGGAATAATCCTCTAGAGAAGGTTAGTTCCTCTTCCTAAGCTACCCGCCATGAGCTAATCTAGTGCATGCAAACTAAATCTAACCTTATCTAACCATTCCAGGAACCAAGGAGAGAGAAAGAGGGAAAAAATAGAGCCTACAATAAAGTGGTGATACACCTAGCAAAGGAAGTGAGATATTCTACTTTGAGGGAGAAAGAAACAAAAAAATGGAGATGAGGGAGGTTAGAGCGAAGTGACATGGCCCAAATCTGCAAATCATCCATTAAACTCCATGAAATACAACATCCCGCACACGCAAATGTGAAATGCATGCACGAAAAAAAAATCCGAAGGGAGTGGAACATAGAAACAACAAAATGATGCAAAGGGTTAGAGAACACCACAAAACACATTTTTATTGCTCTAGAAGGTGCATGGACCATTACATTTCTGGAATAGAGGCACAATACACCTCGGAGAAGGTTCGCTGCTCAAAAATGGCATCGAGAAACAAATTTGATAGAGTTTCTCTATGCCAGAATGTCTCTCCTTCTCAAATGAGAAGTGTTATAGTATATATAGAAAGAAAAGAGAGAGAAGAGGGAAAATTTGAATCCTATTTCAACCACCCCGGGATATGCATCAAATCCTACTTTGAAATTTCAACCACTGAATATCAATGCCTTCTACAAATCTACCCACAATATGTCACTTTTGGTTCCTAGCGGATCAAATCGAATTGGATACGGTAGTCAACGAGTAAGAAGATCCGCATTAAAGGACTGAATATGTTTTCTCCATTTTGCACCTACTAGGGCCCGAAAAAATGATTTTTATCTTTCCATGGCATAGAGGACATCGAGACGCTTCCAACGGTGTAAGATTTGTAATATTTCAAGCCTTGAGTTGAAAGATATGCCCCTTCAAAGTTTGTATCGAGTCTATACAAATGGGCAGGAAAACAACTTGAAAAATGGGTCCCCTTTTGATATGGGACACGTGGCAGCCTTTGGTTGGCTAGGGAGATGCGCTTCCATCTTTTCCTTTGTGCCCTTTTTGACAAAAGGAAAATTTTCACCTTTTCCTCCAACTCCCGCTTTGGCTTTGACTCGGGCTCAAACACTGACCTTTTCCCTTTTTATTTTAGAGCCTTCTCGAGTCTGTCAAATAGATTTAAGACACGGATTCATGCGACATAGTTACTTCTCTTTCTTCTTGCATAGGGTCATGGCCAATCCAATATTTTTCCCGGGGAAAAGTATGGATAACAATTTGGCCACTCATTGGGACATCGCCTACTAGATGAAGAGACCAGGTTGCCTTGGAGCATCCATTGGGCACGGAGTCAAGCCTCATAATCAATTCTTTTATCTAACTCTGAAAATATGACCTCTGAATCACTTGGAAACCCATTGAAACTTGAAGTTGAACTTCACCAAAAGCCAACTAAATGCATTGTGTAAGAGAAATACAACAACACCAAAAACTATATACAAAATAAAAATCATACATACCCCAAATGGGATATGTAGAGTGTGTAAAAGAACTTCTTCTTCCGAAAACAAACCTACCTACTCTAATCTAACTAAGATAAAAGGGAACTCAAACAAAACCTATAATCGATAGGGAGAAATAGCTTCCCTTCCTAAAAAATGGCAGCCATGCAACTAATTTGCACCGAATATGGATGGTTGGATGAGTGAAGAACTAACTACAAGCTGATATTCCACCCAAATCACTAAAGTATCGATTGGAGACAAATCAAATACCTCTTTTAGTTTCTCTCGTATTTGGATTGAAAAGGTATGACAACCGATACTTGGTGTTTTACATATCATCCTCATGCCCTGAAATGGACATGACTAGTTATGGCTTCTCCATTGGCTCTAATGAAGCCAAGTACCTGATTGGGCATGATTTGATCCTTTGAATGTGCCCTTTGTTCTGAGTTTCAACTCCAATAATTAAGTTTTCTCATGGACCTTATTGGATGAATGGCGTGGGAGAAATGGTGACTTCCTCTTTCTTTTGCCTTCCTCCTCTTTTAAAGAACATGGAAGATCAAGATCTTCCAACCTTGGTTCCAGAGGGCCATTATGGAGTGTAGGATTTTGCACTTGAATATTCTCCTTCATGGCAGTAGGTTCATGTGCATGGAAGATGGATGGAGGAGTGAATGATGTAATCTCCATGGGCTCCTCTTCATCAAAGCAATCTCTCAAGTTTGATAGATAGTCTGCCTCCTGTCTGTCTGTAAGTGCTCTACCTCCTTCATGGTGTCCTCTTGATCAAAAACTTTCTCACCATGGTTTCTCTCTTCCTCAAAGATGAAATTTAAAACATCAAACTATTCTTCAACATTAGATCTCAAAGGGGATGAAGTGGGAGGAAGAACTGAAGGTTCCCCTGTAGCCTGCTCCACACTTAGAGCCTCTGAAATTGTATGGTCCTCCTCCATCATGGGTTCATCAATCAAATCAGACCCTTGAAATGAAAAAAAAATCTTCAATGACGCCTTCTTCATTGAGAGGCCTCAACACTTATTTGATCTTTCCAGCCTACTCCTCTTCAATGGGGCTTGGGACTGATTGTTCCTCCTCTTGTTCTTACTCTTCTTCTGCTGCAAACTCGGCCTCAGCCACCACTGGTTCTTCAATCTTGACCTCCTCTATTGGTTTGACAATTAAGGGGATCTTTGTAGAACAAAATCTAGCAGCCCAATACATCAGATTGTCAGTTATTTATTTTCTATTGGACTCCTCTTCTCGCTGTCCTTGACCAGATTCTTGAGTATCTTCCCAACATGGACTTGGGAAAGCAAGAGGAGTGACAGGTTGGGGTTCATCCAGCTTTGCAATTGTTTGTGGTGGGAGGGATGTGGAACTTCTTGTTTGTTCGGAGGGATGGCTGTTTGGAAGGGAAAAGGGCGTAAGAACCGAAATGGGATGGAAGACTAGGAGATGGAGAAATGAAATCAACACTTGCGGCAGCAAGTGAGGAGATTGGAAATTGGAGCTTGGGTTAAGATGGTGCCTCTTGAGAAAGAGAAAAATAAAAGCTATGAGATGTTGGACTTACCCATTGACAAGGTTGTCTTGACTCTAACTCATAAGCCTCAATCTCCTTCGTCCATTGTGCAAGTAGGGGTAGCATTTCAACCATGAAGTCAAGCTTCTCTTGAGGGTTGTAATGTCTTGGAAAAGGGCCTTCCCATGGGCAAGGTTCCCCGCAACCAATCTTGAATGCCTTCATTTGTGCTATATGGCCTGGATCGATCCATGCTAGCCTCTATTTTTTGAATTTTCTCTAATAAACCAACATTCTCCACATAGTTGTCACCATTGTCATGCGTCCCTTGTTCTTGATAAGATCCATGGCCAAACAAACTTTGACTCTCGCTCATATGGGTAAGCATAATGGTCTTGGATCCGATCGTAATGCTGATTTGAAGGAGTTAGGAAATGCATTGGAGGTGGATGTACATTGTAAGTGTGAGTTCCATGAAGAGAATAAAGTCATGATTGTATAACCTTATGGAATGGGAGAAAATGGAAGAGATGGAAGAATAAAATGGATGAAAATGAGTGGAAATGGATGGGAATAAGTTATACGCAACTCAAAAGATGGGTTGTTGACCAGATGGAGTTGCAGATGTGATTTGAATGTGCCTCTAAAGGCTAAATCTTCACCAAGAGCACATCAAACTGATGAAGTGAAGTGGTAAGGTGCTTCGAGCTATCCCACGAGGCATGCCAAAATTGTTAAGTGCAAAATCATAGCACCCCAAATGAGTTATCGGTATACTTTTCTAAGGTAGGGTCATTTGGTGTGATTTGCGTAACATTGGATCATTCCCCAAGCTGCGGGACTTGCAAATGGGAATGATCCTCTAGAGAAGGCTAGTTCCTCTTCCTAAACTACTTGCCATAAGCTACTCTAGTGTAGGAAAACTAAATCTAACCTAATCTAACCATTCCAAGGAACCAAGGAGAGAGAAAGAGGGAAAAATAGAGCCTACACTAAAGTGGTGATACACCAACAAAGGAAGCAAGATATTCTGTTGAGGGAGAAAGAAACAAAAAAATGGAGATGAGGGAGGTCAGACAGAAGTGACACGGCCCAGATCTTCAAATTCACCATTAAAATCCATGAAACACAACATCCTACACCTATAAATGTGAAATACATGCACAAAAAAACAAATTTGGAAGGGAGAGGCACGAAGAAACAACAAAATGATGCAAAGGGTTGAAGAATACCACAAAAACACATTTTTATTGCTCTAGAAGGTGCACAGACCATTACATTTCTGGAATAGAGGCAAAAATACATTTTCCAAGCGTACGAGAAGGTTTGATACTCAAAAATGGTGTCGAGAAACAAATTTGATAGAGTTTCTCTATGCCCACAATGTCTCTCCTTCTCAAAACGAGAAGTGTTACAGTATATATAAAAAGAAAAGAGAGAGAAGAGGGAAAATTTGAAACCTATTTCAACCACCCTAGGATATGCATTGAATTCCACTTTGAAAGTTCAACCATTGAATATCAATGCCTTCTACAAATCCACCCACAATATGTTGCTTTTGGTTCCCAGCGGATTGAATCGAATTGGATATGGTTGTTGAAGAGCAAGAAGATCCTGCATTAAAGGACCAAATAAGTTTTCTCTATTTTACACCTACCAGGTCTCGAAAAATGATTTTTTATCTTTCTATGGCATAGAGGACGTTGAGACACTTCCAATGGTGTAAGATTTTCAATATTTTGAGCCTTGAGTCGAAATATATACCCCTTTGAAGTTTGTATCGAGTCCGTACAAATGGGCAAGAAAAAGTTTGAAAAATGGGTCCCCTTTTGATATGGGACACGTGGCAGCCTTTGGTTGGCTGGGGAGATGCGCTTCCATCTTTTCCTTTGTGCCCTTTTTGACAAAAGGAAGATTTTCACCTTTTCCTCCAACTCCCCGCTTTGGCTTTGACTCGGGCTCAAACGCTGACCTTTTCCCTTTTTATTTTAGAGCCTTCCCAAGTCTATCAAATAGATTTAAGACACAGATTCATATGACAGAGCCATTTCTTCTCTTTCTTCTCGCACAAGGTCATGGCCGATCCAATATTTTTCCTAGGGGGCGAAATATGGATAACAACTACTTTGATATCTCGATATCTTCAACCCAAGTTGATGATGATGGTCACACACTTGGTATCCAAGTTGAATGGAAAAGAGAGGTGGACACAGATAAACAAGGCCTAGTTGAATGTGTGCCAAAAGATTGTGGAAGGAACCATCTATAACCCGTCTCGAATTCATTACATAAGAAGTCATCAGGTTCCATGCACAAAGGAGAGAAGATCATGTTTTGGAATTCCCTCCTCACCATCATCTTCTCAAGAGATTGGAGTGGCCAATGGGCTAAAGAAGTTTGTATGGGATTATCTAGATGAATACCCTTCCTCGCGAAAATATTTGAAAAGTAAATTTATGACACCATGATGGCCACCCATAAGGTACACCTAGAGAAATGGTACAAGAGGATGCACGACGCATTTAGAGCTAAATGGAGGATACCCAAACAATTGTCAGTGCTAGTACAAGGAGAAGATGAGTTTGCTATCTACCAACATTTCTGCATTAGCAGATTCACATTGACAGATGGGACCAAGAGTCCATGGTGAAAATTTCCTTTCTCTTTCACCGCACAATAATTTTAAGCAAGGGTCAATCACTTTAAAGAAGCAAAAAGACTAAGGTTCGACCTCAAGTGAGGTATACCAGGACCACCGCGACCTATGAAGGAAGCTGGTATACCCTAAGAAGCACACTTATGTGGAGAATTATTTCTCCCATCAGGTGCGCATGATGAAACCTGTGACACTACCAATTACTAGAAGAACCGCATAAAGCTTATACCTATAGATAAGGACCAAGTATGAGAATGGTTCCTACTTGGAGAATGACGTCTCCATCCTAGAAGACCCCACTAGAAGAAAGAAGGCCATGCCAAGAAAGAGGGAGAGGGAAGAGGTGCCAAAGAAGAAAGCACCAAGTGTGTAGACAACACAATCAATGGGTGCGCGCAGAGTCGTGCACCAAGCCAAGTACACATGCACGGAAGAATAAGTCCCCTACTAAAGAAAAGGAAAAATCACCGAGGAATATGTGCCAGAGCAAGAAGAACCTCCCACATAAGAAGAATTACCAAGGAAGGAGTCAATTGTTGAAGAAGAGGAGAAGGATAAGTTTCCTATCTGGAATCACCAATTAGGAAGAGGAAGAAGGTAGTGGAGAAGGCGAATCAAAAGAAACAGAGAACTTAGAGGCTGCGCAGAGGCAAAGAGAGACAATAATGAGCATGAAGAGGCTTAAAACCATCCTGTGTATGATGTGCATGACTTCGAGGGTGAGGGAAATGAAGAGAGGGATGGGGAGGAGGAAGGTGCTCAAGGAAAGGGGAGAGTGAGGAGTTAAATACAAAGGATCAAAGGACCTAGCCTCACTAAGGAGTAGATAGAAGATGCCATGGAAAGAGAAGTAGTAGGAATAATAAAGGATTTGGTGGAGCAGGAAGTGGAGCACAATGTTGATGAGATACTCAAATAAATAGAGGAGGAAAGCATAGGAAAAGAGTATGGGATCATGGGTGGAGATCCCAACTTAGTAGCAAGCTTTCCAAAGGCATCACACATAGGATGGAAGAGTGTAGTAGCAACATAGGAGTATGGAATGAGCTATATAAATGATCCAAATAAGGTACAACATGCATGTTTCCAAGGAACCATGCTTATAGACAAACTCCTTGCTTTGTCTTCATTTGATGAAGAAGGTGCATACCCTCAAATAAGGAAGATGCTATCTTGGGATTTTGAGTCACATGTCAATGAGCCCAAGTTTGAGGTAAACCAAGGAGCATTGATGAAGATCCCAAAGACCAAGGGGTTGAACCCCCTGATAAACACCTAAAAACTATCCGATGAGAAAGTTTTCAATGCCCTCAAATAGGTACGGTTGAGGTTGAGGTGAGACTCTTTGGAAGGAATGAAAGGGTCAGGGTTCCTAGAGTAAGAACTGGAAAAGGAGGAACTCATTGAGAAGAGCAAGGATTTGAAGTAGGAAGAGATGATCAGTGCATAGTTAAGGTGCAAACTAAGGGAGGAAAAGGTGAAGGTGCGAGAGGTGTACAAGAAAATTGAAATGATCATGGATGTCATTATCCTAAAACACCCAGACCTAGCACCACCTGAGTAGAAATACGAGTCAACCTTGCAATGCTTGGAAGAATTAACATGCATCCTCACCATGGAAAGGCAACCACTCACATTAGAATAAGCAAAAGAGATTTTGGCGTGCCATAAGGAAGAAGAAAAGAATAATATTGGGGAGATAGTTGCTTGATATTCCAAACTCCTTGCCATTGTACAAATTGCCATGCGCATGCCTGAGACCTGTATGATAAGCTGCTGATAGGGACAAAGTAGTAAGTATATTAGTTGCTACACATGAGGTGGATATGAAATAATTCCAAGAAAATAACAAAGGAAATAGGGCAGAGCGGGATAAGATCCTAGCCAAGGTTGAAAAGAAGATGGAAGTAATCGAAACCTTGTGAGCTTGATCAAGAATCGATTCAAGGAGTTTTACCCCGGGACACACGAAGAATGGATGCAATTGATGACATTAGCGAGTAGCTAAAGGGGATTGTTGATACGCATTGAATGCTAAGGGAGATGAACTAAGTTTTGAAGAGGTGAGTGCTCTAGTGGGTGACCTACTCCAACAGGTGTAGGGTGAAGTAAATGCCTGGGAGAAAATCAAGGAAACAATGAGGAAGGATTTCCCACTCCTTTTACAACAATAACAACATTCTTCATTCTTAATTCTTCCATTTCTCATTCTTCATTCCTTCATTCTTTATTCAAACTGTCTAAAGTCCTGCCATTATTTATTCTTTGGAGGATCAATATGTTTCGAGGACAAAGAATAAGCTTAGTGTGGGGTGATTTTGGGCCTTAAAATATTGGCTAAGTGCCAAAGGGTGCATGTGCACATGGGGCTAGAAAGAAGAAGAGCGAGTGGGAGAAAAATGCATAGGACAAGGCTTTAAGAAGGGTTTATAAGGAACCAGGGCGCGCATGCAAGGCAGGAAAAAGGATCTAAGGACTTAGCCATATTCGGCATTCTAGAGGCACTTGAGGACAAATGTGACCTGAATAGGCGTGGTGAGTGGATAAGGTGCCATCATGGATACTTGGTGGTCAAGGAAAGAATATTCCACACATGGAAGGTTCTTGAAAGACATCATTGTAGGAAGTGGAGAGCTTAGAATAGGATAAACATGCTCCATTAGAGGACCACCTAGACACTTGGCATCCGATCTACTCCTGGAGGAAGGCATGGTGGTGGGTGCTAAACCTATTTATAGAGATGCTCTAGAGAAAGGAAGACACACTTGAATGGAGAAGAAGCCGACAGACAACAGTGTGTGAGATCATAAGGGAATGCATCAAGAGTATGATGCAGTAGGGCCGTATTTAGAGCATTAGTGTTAAGGGGTATAATGGATGTAATAGGCCTTTGTATGGCATTAGAATATGTAATAAGGGATGAAATGGGAGGGATTAGTTAGAATATCACACTAGGGAGGATCGAAGGAGATAAGTCTGAAGTATTTTGTTATGTATGGTCTGTTATGACCCTTTTTGAATGTAATGTGGTTACTGATACTATGATCAATATGAATATATGGCTCTATTTTGAATATCTGGTTCATGGGTACAAACCCTAGTGTCCCTTCTTCATTTTATGAATCAGATCTATTCTTTATATAACATTTCTCTTGTCATTTGCATGGATATATATATGTAATAGCTCATCCGATGCTTTCAGAATGAGTACATGAACATTTAATTTTCGAATCTAATTTTCTATCAATGGTAACATCTTCGAGAATGCTCACATAAAGGAGGGGCTCGGATCCCACACATGCTTTAGGTGAGTGACCAGCACCCATTGGGTAATAAGCCGATGAACATGGGATTAGAAAGTTGTATTGAGAGCACATAAAAATGACTACAATGTGCGACCAATCAATAAACAAATACCCACCCATTTTAGTGGTGAAATATCTAAAGAGAAATATGGCAAAAAGGGTGAAAGGTCAATAAAATATATGTTCTGTGTAAATGATAAGCACAGGCATGCATGTATATTGAGGTTCAAATCCTTTATAATTCGATAGTTTGAATTTTCAAACCATCTAATTGAACAACCCCCTTACTATTGGTGTATATTGAATACCCAACACATCTATAATTTTGTTCAGTAGTAAAAAGTTGCTAGCACCGTGAGTTGATCATGCATTTATGTACCAAGTGCTTTCCAATGATTAGGGAAATGTAGAAGGGTGGTGGCTTAGTAGACTTTGCAACATTCCTTCCTTTAGGTTGGCACATCTAGTAAAGGTAGATGGTTTGCGCTTCGATGATTCACTTGGCATACCAAAAATCTTCAATGCTTCTTACATCAAATTCCTCTATGAAGGAATTAAAAGCACCTCCCATATAGTAACATTGAGGTTCATTTTATTCATCTATTCAACAATACTAAAAGGGATGCTTCCTACCTTATTAGCGTTCCTTAGTGCATCTGCATCTTCTTTTGGAAAATGGGCACTTGGCATTGTAACGTTTGATGGATTTTCTTTCCTTGATGCCCGATTAACTTGCATATTTGATGACTTATTTTATGTGTATTTACTTGCACCTACTTGTAAATGAGGCTGAGAAGTAGATTCCTGATCAACCTTTGGTGATTAGCCTTCTGTTGCCCACTTCATTGATTGAGTATTAGAATGTACTCGATGTAGGTTCTATATTGAATCCACAAAAATCCTCCTCTTACCAATTCAATAAGGTTGTCTCTCCTGATGTTTGAGGTTTACTAGCTTCTTCTTGTAAAGGATCTTCTGCTGGTTGTTTAGGTGTGGATATGCTCTGAATAATAAGTGCTTGACTAAGTACTCCGTTAGGGCACAAATTCTGATTGTGTGGCTGAGAGCATGGGTAACACCATTCATGGGCCTTAACCAAGTTGTTTGTACCGGGACGAGGGATTTAGAAGAACTAGTAGTGATGGGGTTCTTAGTATTCAAAGGCTTGACATTAGCAACCTAATTTTGAGCTTGGTTATTATTTTGGAAAGGCTACCTATTGGGTTGATATTGTTGATTCGAGGTTGGTATGGATGAGTATATTGATATTGTTGCCTCTTGAGGGCAACCAATTCATTTCAAAAACTTTGAAGTAATTATTTAACCTCATAAAGGTCATTTGGAGGAGGAGGTACCGGTTGAGTTGGTTGGTTAGATACTTGAGGGAGAGGGGCAATGGTTGGTTGATTAGTGGAAAATTCAAGATAAAGAGGCATTGGTGGTCTTGAAGCTATCTTACCACCTAGATCAATAAATTCTCGGCTTGTATGGGAATGTCATAGGAATATGACAACATCGCTCCACCCATTGATTAGATCATGGTGAAACATTGTTATTCAAGGCTCTTAAGTAATACAAGAATGAATTGTTTGGGGAAGGCTTCATCAACAATGACATTCTATTCCTTGTCTTCTGGAATTGAAAGTTGAAATATCCTATGAACTTCGAGGAGATCTCTTTATAGTGGTTAATTGTTCCATGAGTGACAAGTTATCACTCTTGTCCTCAAATTGATTACAAATCTTCTCTCCTAACTCATCCCAAGTACGTATAGTGCTAACTTCCAAACCATGGAACCATTGAAGGGATTTCCTTTTAAGGGAAGTAGTAAGGATTCTGACTATGACATTATCTTCCGTGATATTTTGAACTGCATAGATGGTAGCCACATCCTAAATGTTCTTTATGGGAGTGATACTAGTTTCAAATATGTAGAAGGGGAGACTTCGAGGGAAGCCGCATGTATAGTATTGCATTGAGCAAGTGCAAGAGAACTGCCAACATTGAAAGTAGGAAAAACTTGGTTTGTTACTGCTACCATTATGAAAAGTGGTTGATTTATCCTTGGAGGGGGAAATTTTTCGTATGTAGGTGTTGAATGTGCTCCATAAGATGACGATGAAGCTCCACCCCTTCTTCTTCTCGGGAGATAAATATTGTTGAATAATTAGTTGATCTTATTACCTTAATGAAGTGTTGTCAAAATTTCACCCCCCAAGGGTAAATTTTGATAACATGTATCAGAGTTTTGCAGTTCCAAGCATGTAGATTGATCCAGGAAAAATCGTGAAAATTGGCTAAGTCCTGCTCAAGGTCGCCTTTGGGACAATTGGAACAGAGGGACGTGAAGGGCACGAATCGGCCGGTTCACCCGAAACAGAGAATTTTCGCAAAGGAACAATCGGGCCGCGAGGGCGTGAAGGGCGTGAAAAGGCGAAGCGGTGAAGCAAGGGAAGCCCATTTCGGGTGGTTTGGAAGAATTTGTCCCAAGCAGCAAAGGGACATCTGGGACAAATGGACGCGAAAGACGCGAACCGACCTAAGTTCACCAAACGAAACTTTCGTGACCTGGGACATCTGGGCCGCAGGCACGCGAGGGATGCGGATAGCCGAAAAAGCCGAGAGCCAATCAGATTGCGCCACGTGTCATCGGCAGATAAGGGACAAGGAAGCCCATTTCGGGTGGATCGGAGGTTTCGTCTCAAACAAAGCACCAGACATCCGAGACAAAAAGACGAAGGGCGCGAAGAGCCAAGAGCCCGCGGACCAATCAAATCATGACACGTGTCACAAGGGAAAAGGTCAAAAAGTCAAAGGGCGAAGTTTTGAAGGGTCAGCCCCAACCAATGGGATAGTGCCACGTGTCCCGGCTAGGGCCCACAAGGAAATTTCAAAGGAAAGCCCACGGAAAGGTGGAGGAGAGAGAATTATTCAGCGAATCAGAGCCTGCCACGTGTCGTCCAGGTGGCGAAGCGCGGGAAAATATTTCAAAATCCGTTTTGGTCTGTTCCGTGCCCTAAATCTTCAGATCGTCATATCTTTTGATCCAGAGCTCGGATTTGCACGTTCTTTATATCAACGGAAAGCTGTTGAAATTCTCTACATGATTCTGGGATCAATCTTCCATTTTGGTGTAGTCTGGAGAGAGAAAGTTAAGAAACGGCTCGACGCATGGTAATGCCGTAGTGACGCTCAACAACCAGCCTTTAATGCAAAGCAGATGACACCCGCCATTTTGCCAGGATCCGCCGCTTCTACCATAATGAGATGATTTAAAATGTGACCTAGAAGTGGTTGTGGTAGTTTTGAATTTCCTCTCTTCCCTCTCTCTTTCTTCCTATATATTGTACAGAGGGGATTCTTTCAAAAGGGGGACATAACAAGTTGTTCATCTTTTCTGCTCTGCCCTCCCTTCTTTTCTTCTCTAGGGTTGAAAATGGAGCTCGAACCTCCTCCCTGATCTGTAATGGCATTTTTTCCTTTTACTAATGAAATGATGTTCTGTGCAAACTTCTGGAGCAAAAAAAAACGTGTTTTGTGATGCATCTGTCCATCCTTGCTCGTTCTTCGCTTGTTTTCCTCTTGCCTCTCTTCATTGCAGGTATTTGTGCATGTTTGAATGTTCATTGCAGGTCTGGAGCTGTGTTCATGGAGTTTTGGGACATTTTCTGTGTGAAATCTATCCTTGGGCCTGTGATGCATCTGTCCATCCTTCCCATTGCTCACCTCTCTTTGTCCCATGGTAGTTTTTATAGAGGTTCAACATTCTCCTCTCTCGGTGTATCACCGTTTTAGTGTAGGCTTTTGTTGTTTTTCCCTTTCTCTCTCTCTCTCTGTCTCCTTGGCATGGTTAGATTAGGATTAGATTAGCTTGCCTGCACTGGAATAGCTTGTGGCAGGTAGTTTAGGAGTAGGAACCAGCCTTCTCTGGAGATTCCTTTCTCATTTTACAGGTCCCACACTTGGAGAAAGGATTCAATGTTGTGCAATCACACTGGATGCCTGAGTGATCAACCTAGAAGCCTGATCTGCATCCAGGGGTGCTGTGATTTTGCATCAACAGTTTTGGCATGCCCGGTGGGACATTAGAGGTCTTCCATTTCATCTTTTGCAGGTTGGTGTGTTCCTGTGAAGATTTCAGCCTTTGGAGGCACTTGCAAACACATATGGCGACTCCATCTGATCAGCAACCCATTTCTTAAGTTCAGCAATCCGTTTTCCATCCATTCCTGTTCATCCTTCTTTCCATCTCTTTCATTCTTTCCCATTCCATGAGGTTGTGCAATCATGACTTCATTTCCATCATGGAATTCACATCAACAACAGCAGTATATTCCACCTCCAACATGTTTTACAAATCCTCCAAATCAGCCTTTTGAGCAGATTCAAGATCAGTATGCATACCCATATGAGTAGCAATGCCAAAGTCAGTTTGGCTATGGAGCTTTCCAAGAGCAAGAGTATGCATATAATAAAGACCATCAGATCCAAGATGCTGGTTTGTTGGAGAAAATCCAAAAGATGGAGGTAGAGATGGTGCAGTCCAGAGCAACATCTCAAATGAGAGCTTTCAGAATTGGTTGCAGGACTCCTTGTCCATGGGGAGGCCCTTTTCCAAGACACTTCAGCCCTCAAGAGAAGCTAGACTTCATGATAAAGATGCTGCCCCAACTTGCACAATGGACAAAGAAATAGAGGCCTATAGATTTGGTGTTGAACAACCTTGTCAATGGGTAAGTTCTACACCATCATCTAGTTTTTCTCTTCCCATTACTCAAGCAACATCATCTCATTTGGACTTGCAAATTTTAAAATCTCCATCTGCTGTCCCAAATGTTGATCCCATGTCTCCACCTCTCGCCTTCCACCACACCTCAATTCTTCTTTCCTTTTCCTTCCAAACACTCATCCTCTCCACAAGAGCTAAAAGAAATCCCCCTCCTCTAAAGAAACAAGAGATTTCATCTCCTTTACCAGCACAAAAAATTTCCAAATCAATTGAGTTGCAACCCACCCCTCCTCTTGCATTCCCAATTCCATGTGGGGAAGAAGAAATTGAAAAAATCAGTCATCAAGGACAGCAAGAGGAAGAGCCAAGAAAAGAAGAAATGATTAAGAGCTTAGTAAGTTTGGCTGCCAAGTTTGGTATGACAAAGATCCCCTTGATGGTTAAGCCTACAGAAGAGGCTAAGGTTGGAGAACAAATGGTGGTCAGGACTGATTCTATTGCAGCAGAAGAAGAAGATCTTGCAGTCCCAACTTGTCCTCTAGAGAGCAGCATTGAAGAGTTTGACTTGAAAAATTCATGCTTTGGAGGAGGAGCTCATTCAAGAGCAAGATTGTCTTCGAACATTGGATGAAGGAGAAGCTGCTCTAGATCCAGCAGCAGAGGAGCACATTCTAGCTGTGGAGGAGAAAGTTGCAGATCCAAGAGCTCTGAGCATAAAGCAGGCTATAGGAGAACCTTCAGTTCTTCTTTCTACTTCACCTCTCTCAAGTTCCAATGCTGAAGAGGAGTTTGACCTCTCAAACTCAATGTTGGAGGGAGAAAGAAACCATGGTGGTCAAGTTACAGATCAAGAGGACACCATGGAGGAAGTTGAACATTTGCAGCAGGATAGCCATGAGGCAGTTTATTTGTCAGATTTGGAGGACTGTTTTGATGGAGAAGAGCCGGTTGAGTTTCCACCATTCTCTCTTTCATCATCCACATTCCAAACACAAGAGTCTGCTATCCTGAAGGAGAACATTCATTTGCAGCAGCCTGCATCTTATAACAGCTCTTCGGAATCAAGATTGGAAGATTTTAATCTTTCATGTTCTTCATTGGAGGAAGAGAAAGGGCAGAAGGGTTCTACCATTGCTTCCACACCATCCATTCAAGGTCTACAAGAAGACTCCATTCTTGGAGTTGAAAATTAGAGCTATGGGCATATCAAACTGATCATACCTTTCCCAATCAGGTATTTGGCTTCATTGGAGCCAAAGGAGAAGTCACAACCAGTCATGCTTGCTTCTGAGCATGAGGGTGAGCTACAAAGTATCAAGGATCAGCTGTCATACCTCTTCAACCCAAATGCAGAGCAACTAAAAGAGGTATTGAATTTGCCTTCAGCTGATACCTTGATGATTTGTGTGGAATACCAGCTTTTTGTTGATTTTCCACTCATCCTAACAACCATGATCAGCTCCAAATCAATTGCATGGCTGCCAATTTTGAAGAAAGGAAGCTATTTCTCACAACCAGTTGCAGGGTTTGTTTAGCTTGCCTTTGCTTCCAGTTAGAGTAGAGTAGCTAGGTTTGCTTTCAGTAGAAGAAGTGCTTGTGCACACTCTGCATGTTCCATTTGGAGCATGTATGATTTTTAGTTCTGTACATAGTTTTGGTGTTGCTGTTCTGCTCTTGCACAGTTCGTTTCAGTGGCATTTTGGTGAGAACAACTCCATGTCCGGTGGGATTCAAGTGGCTCAGAGGGAAGTTTTCAAAGTTCAGATCAGTTTTCAGGCTTGCTTATGACTCCATGCCCAATGGATTGCTTCAGGCTACTGATCATTCACCTAGCAGGCAGGTGACCCCACTGAGTCGTCAAAACTGTTGTCAAAATTTCACCCCCCAGGGTAAATTTCGATAACATGTATCGTAGTTTGCATAGCCCAAGCATGTAGATTGATCCAGGAAAAATCATGAAAATTGGCTAAGTCCTGCTCAAGGTCACCTTTGGGACAATTGGAACAGAGGGACGCGAAGGGCGCGAATCGGCCGGTTCGCCCGAAACAGAGAATTTTCGCAAAGGAACAATCGGGCCGCGAGGGCGCGAAGGGCGCGAAAAGGCGAAGCGGTGAAGCAAGGGAAGCCCATTTCGGGCGGTTCGGAAGAATTTGTCCCAAGCAGCAAAGGGACATCTGGGACAAATGGACGCGAAAGACGCGAATCGCCATTCGGCCGGAACGGGAAACTTTCACACTGGGACATCTGGGCCGCAGGACGCGGACGGAGCCTGAAAAAGCTGAGAGCCAATCAGATTGCGCCACGTGTCATCGGCAGATAAGGGACAAGGAAGCCCATTTTGGGTGGACGAGAGGTTTTGTCCCAAACAAAGACTGGGACATCCAGAAAAAAGACACGAAGGGCGCGAAGAGCCAAGAGCCCATGGACCAATCAAATCATGACACATGTCACAAGGGAAAAGGTCAAAAAGTCAAAGGGCGAGTTTTGAAGGGTCAGCCCGAACCAATGGGATAGTGCCACGTGTCCCAGATAGGGCCCACACGGAAATTTCAAAGGAAATCCCATGGAAAGGTGGAGAGGAGAGAATTATTCAGTGAATCGAGGCTTGCCACGTGTCGTCCAGGTGGCGAAGCGCGGGAAAATATTTCAAAATCCGTTTTGGTCTGTTCGTGCCCTAAATCTTCAGATCGTCATATCTTTTGATCTAGAGCTCGGATTTGCACGTTCTTTATATCAACGGAAAGCTGTTGAAATTCTCTACATGATTCTGGGATCAATCTTCCATTTTGGTGTAGTCTAGAGAGAGAAAGTTAAGAAACGGCTCTGACGCATGGTAATGCCAGAAGTGACGCTTCAACAACCAACTTTAATGCAGCAGACAGCCCGCCGTTTTGCCAGGATCCGCCGCTTCTACCATAATGAGATGATTTAAAATGTGACCTAGAAGTGGTTGTGGTAGTTTCGAATTTCCTCTCTTCCCTCTCTCTTTCTTCCTATATATTGTACAGAGGGGCTTCTTTCAAAAGGGGGACATAACAAGTTGTTCATCTTTTCTGCTCTGCCCTCCCTTCTTTTCTTCTCTAGGGTTGAAAATGGAGCTCGAACCTCCTCCCTGCTCTGTAATGGCATTTTTTCGTTTTACTAATGAAATGATGTTCGTGTAAACTTCTGAGCAACAAAAATGTGTTTTGTGATGCATCCGTCCATCCTTGCTCGTTCTTCGCTTGTTTTCCTCTTGCCTCTCTTCATTACAGGTGTATTTGTGCATGTTTGAATGTTCATTGCAGGTCTGGAGCTATGTTCATGGAGTTTTGGGACATTTTATGTGTGAAATCTATCCTTGGGCTTGTGATGCATCTGTCCATCCTTCCCATTGCTCACCTCTCTTTGTCCCATGACAGTTTTGATAGAGGTTCAACATTCTCCTTCTCTGGTGTATCACCGTTTTAGTGTAGGCTTTTGTTGTTTTTCCTTTCTCTCTCTCTCTCTATCTCCTTGTCATGGTTAGATTAGGATTAGATTAGCTTGCCTGCACTGGAATAGCTTATGGCAGGTAGTTTAGGAGTAGGAACCAGCCTTCTCTGGAGATTCCTTTCTCATTTTATAGGTCCCACACCTGGAGAAAGGATTCAATGTTGTGCAATCACACTGGATGCCTGAGTGATCAACCTAGAAGCCTGATCTGCATCCAGGGGTGCTGTGATTTTGCATCAACATGAAGCTCGATTTGAATCCTTCACATAAGTATGTTTACTAGACTCAAAGCCGAACTGGAGTCACTAGGTACCTTTAATTCATGTAAATGTTAAGAGAAGTACCAAATCTTAGTGTCATCCCATAAGGCGTGCCAAAAATGATTGTCAGGTAGATCGTACACCCGCAGAATCATTAGATGATCTCATGAAACATGGTAACATCCCCAAGGTGTGGGACCTTGGATCCTTGAAATGAACCTTCGTGAGAAGGCCAACTTCCTTCTAAATTATGTGCATCTGATTCATGATCAAGGTGTAGGACTACAATACTTAAAATAAATTACTCTATCTTAGTCTTCAGAAAAAATTGATAGAAGGATAACTGAAATACACAAAAATGAGGTGATGTACTAAAAGTTTAAGGAAAAATAGATCCGCTCCACACGCACAGTATTACTACATAATGATATATAACATGCACAACTTCTTATTCTCTTTTCCATTAAAGTATTTATGAATACAAAACTTAGAATAATAGAAGGGATTCTATATCTTCCATAACTAAAATGAATAAGTTTGTATACCACAACTTGTAATTTAACTAAAGAAAGATAACTAATATGAAGGAAAGATAAATCATCATATACAAGGAACTGAAAGAATTCACAAGTATTAAATGAATTATTGAAAATCACAACACATCAAGTAGTCAAAGGTAAAATATTGTTTTTTATATTACTGAGGCTAAAGCTTGTACATGAAACTCAAAAATGACATAGCCTCCTTATAATAAGATCCTAAAGTCCCTAAATACATAACACAATATTATATTGATATATTAGGAGGGTTGAGTAATTGTAGTTACTCTTAATAATTACATGCTAATAATAGAGTGCAGTTACATTAGGAAACAATCTCCCACAAAAATAGCAAAGTAGTTTGCAGGGTTGACCTAGTCAAACCTCGAAACTCGAGATGGTGCTACAACTTGGAAACTATAAAAATGGAAGCCAAGTTCAGCTAGGGTTGGTGCCACCCTTTCCTTGATCAGATTCTTCCTCTCTTTCTTCAACAACTAACTTGTTCCTCGTAATAAAGGAATTATTTGATGATTTCTTGAAATTTCTTATCATATGGTCCATGTGTATAGGGATTCAAGACCTTTCTTGAGTCATCTTCTTTGTCAATTTCGTAGGTAGCCTTTTGGTCCAATTTATAATTTTATTGAGTTGACTCAATAAATTTTGGTATGACACCAACCTGTGGATAGAACTTAGACTAAAATATTTGGTTACATCATTGTCTTCATTTACTAGGATCTTGAATTGGGAAATAATTTGTTCAACTAGAAGTGTATCAACATTCTCATCCAAAAAGTGTAATGGCCTCTATCAAATTAATCTATAATATCATTTAGGCCATCAATCACCTCCATTCTCTTCTCATTTAACTTAGATATTTCCTCCTACAACATCTGGACCGGGAACTACATAGCATCATTATACTCAAACTATTTCAAAGAATTATCGGTGATCCCTTCTTTCGTAAGGAGATCTAATTCCAAATTGCATACCTCTTTCCGTGCTTAGAGAGTGAGTTCCAAATTTTCACTTTCTTCTAATGAGAGATTCATTCATCTTTGAGATAGTATCCTTCTCGAGTAAAAATAATTATAAAGGTCAATAACATCCTTAATCACCTGTTCTCCTTCCTGAATTAAAATTTTGATCCATGCTCCTACTTCCCGATCTTGTTGTCCAATCTTCTCAAATATGGAGAAGGATGTGTCATTGAATCTTAGAGGTATGGCAAGGGCAATGGTATGAATAGGTTGTGTGATCTTAGTTATAATAACAAACACCGCTTGACCTTGTTTTTGAGTTCATCTTTGATCACCTTGTCATTGTGTCAAACTTATTTAAAATATTACCCAGGAAACCTAAACTTCCTCCTTGGCTCCTTAATGATTAGCCTTTCCTGGGAGACAATGATATCCGATAATATGTTGCGGTGATAGTTTATTTTTTTTTACTAGCATCTGGGGTTTCTATTTCAACAAATCTCTCCCTAGTTTGATCGACTGATAGGATAGAAATCACCCTTGGCCTCTTTGCTTGTCTTCAAAGAGTTGGATCTAGGATACTGAGATCAACAACATTACAATTAGAACCTTCTTCTTTTGCTTAGGAATCTACCTATTCAACCATGTGGGAATAGAGGAAGAAGATTCAGTAGATGACATAGGCATGATTATTGTGGCAATAGGTTGGGTTGGTATTATTAAGGCACTTGTTGTAGTCACTACGAGGGGTAATGATGTGGTGACAATGGAAGGTGGAGGGGAGAGAATAACCACTGACACCGAGGAAACATGATGAGTGGTGGAAGTGGAAAAGGAAAGGGTTTTTTGGGGAAGAGGAGTCCCGAGAGGGGATCCTAGTATTCCAGATGAAAGAGATGGAAGAGAGGAAAATATTTGTGCCATGGAAGGGGATGAAGTGAGAAGTGTAGGAGAAATGGAATATGTGGCCAAAGAGAGAGTTAAAGGTGGAGGGTAAGGAGGAGTCAACAAAAGTGAAGTAAGAAGAGAGGGGAACGAGGTAGCTGCAATACTTGGGAAGTTGTAGGAGAAAAAATTACGTTAATGACCTTTGTAGATAACACCTTGGAAGATGCAACTCATGTTTTGGAGACTCTGGAGAAATATCATGAACTCTTGTAGATGAAAGAGATCTTTTGAGGTTTTGGAGCAAGTTTCGGAGTATATCATATTCCTTTTGAAGTGATGGAATAGGCCCCCATTGATTGTACTTGAATTGTCTCAACAAGGAGCTGATTTAATGCTTTTGGCATGATTCCCAATGATGTCAACTGTTGGTAGATCCGATTGAGAATAGGACCCACTATTTCTTTTGTACTTTTGCATTCTTCAAGTGACTAGTCAATCTATGAAAATGGTTGATATTTAATATTATTCTATTCATAAAAGGTATCTAGAACTTTTCTGTCATCTTGAGACCTTAAGGGACGTTTTCAATTTCGCATAAGGATACCTCCCTGAAGAGTTAACCTTTCAAAGTCCTTTTCCCTTATTGTGATCTTATTCCAATAGTTGAACCGGATATCCTCCAATTGTGGCATGTGAATATTAGTTAGCCCATGTCCACCTAATTTGTCCCAATAATCATAACAAATGTGTGGGTGTAAGGTCTTGAGATTCATTTGTTGCATTTCCCCTTTAACACTTTTTGGTTTATACGTAGAAGCACAAGTGTATCTTCCCAAATTTATGGGGAATTGAGCTCCCATATTTTTTTCTATCATGCTGGATTTTATGGAAATGCAAAAATTGTCAATCCAACTCCATTAATATCCACTTTTAGTGGGGTACCTAGGTAAATTATAAGGATCACCTAAGAGTTTGGGAACTCTATTATCTGTGAATGTTGGGAATTACAAATAAATACCTCCCCATTCTCTACCTCCTTAAAGGCATTATCAGAAATTCTTCGGTTGTACAATTCCTTATCGAAGAAGTACAAAATAAGAACAAAGAAAGCATCATCAACCCTACAAAAATGTTTATCCCCTTCATTGTGAGTGGAGGGTAAAAATCATAAATTTAAGAGGCAATTCTTGATCACATAGGTCACAAACCTAGATAATTTCCCATTCCTATGGCCGCATATATAAGATATGAAGTCATGAAGAAATTACCATAGGTTAAGACATCCGATAATTGAAAACAAATGTCATTATTGATATGTTCTTCCCATCGATAATATCGACATTCTTTCGGATAGTGGAAATTTATAAATACATCCACTCTTGGAAATATTTTGGAGAAGGAAGTCATATGACTGTGATCAATAAGGTGATGATATCATTTACTTCTTGGATAAAATGGGATTGTGGGACATTGTTAGGAAACCTAGATAATGAATGTTTGGATATAATCAAGTAAATTTTATTGAGAACCCTAGTACAAGTTTCATTTTCAACAACCCAGTGCTCAAGAGCGAATTCTAGGGAATTTTTGGCATATTCCTTGACATCGGGAAACTTCAATAAGTCTTAAAAATAGTCACTATCCAATTTAATGATGACCGTCCCATCATCATTTTTCAAAGTTCAAGAGTCTTTGTCAAAGTGTGTGGCAACAACGAGCACAACTCTAGATAGTGTATTGATGGAGGAAAAGTGACGACCAAAGCAAGTCCATTATTAAAAATTCCTTGCATCCATGAATTATTATTTGGATCTCTAACTCTCTCCTAGAATTTAGGGAGGAAAATATGCCCTAGGTTTGTATTTCCAATGTTGTCAATATATGATGTGATGCTCGAATGGGGAGCTACCCTCGAAAACTTTATTTCATCCTTTCCTTTCCTTTCAAGACGAGCCAAACATTTTTCCTTGGAGAAATATTTGAAATTTATACTCGAAATGATAATTAGAGGTTAGAGATAGAGGTTCACCCTTGACCGCAAACCTACAAACCCGATCCATATTTCCCCATGAAATTCCACTTGGGAGTTACGGTGGAGACTGGGACCGAAATACAACACTAAAGTTTCGAACTACACTTTCGCTTGACACTTACACTTGCAATGTTCTATTGCACTTCGACATGGAGTTTTGACATGTAATATAGTGATATCATTCGACCTCAAAGTCGAACAAGGTGCTAAAGAACCTCCAGTATTTGATGGTAGAAGTCACACTCTGTCTACACGCCCTGAATCTCCCGAAAAGCTTCCTCATGCCAATTTTCTCCATGCCTTTCCAAATGAAGTTTTGAAGCCTATACTTCAAAAACAACAAAAACCATGGAGGTGAAAAGGCCTTAGAACAAGTAAGTCCAGTGTAGAAGGATAAAATCTTGAAAAATTACACAAAGGAGGAAATGTAAAGGGTCCTCATGAAACTAGGTGAGAAATTAAAAATAAAACCCTAGAAAAGAATGCAAAAATAACTTACAAATGATAACTTGCAAAATTACCCAAATAATAGATGAGAAAACCATTAAAAAGCTCTAAATATTTTCCTAAGCAAAGACGGTTGGTGATCAAAACAATGTCAATAGGTTAGCATAACAATTTTTAGGTGAAAATGACAAGTGAAATCCACCCTTTAAATAGAAAAGTAAAAATTTATTACTTGTTTGGTTGAAGTACGTGTGGGTTGTTAGTAATAAAGGTTGACCTACCATCGAAGATCCGGATGTAGTTTACATGTAAACTTCACACTAGGTTCTCAAACATGAAAAACACTCAAATTGGTCGATTTCGAAGTCAAAGGTGCAGATGTAGTTTGCATGCAAACTACATTTCAAAATCTGAGTTCCAATTTACAGTGAGGAATCGACTTGAACTCGACATGTAGTTTGCATGAAAATTGCATCTCGAAGTTCCGATTTTCGATCGATTTAAAATTTATGAAAAAGAGGGGGTTTTAGTTTTGAACCCGGTGTGTAGTTTACATGCAAAGTGCATCCTGATCCCAAAATCCAAAATCCACGTAAATTTTTAAACTTGGGAAATTTTCACAAATTTTCCATGAAAAAACAAAATTGGTCTAAGGAAAAAATTTGCAAATTTGTTTAAAAGTCCCTTTTCAAGGGGAACCTAAAAGGTTAACATGACTATTATTCATCAATAACATAAGCAAACTTTAATTTTATAGCTATATGATGGGAATAAAATAAATTTAAAATGAGAGATGTAGGTCATCTTGGCCCATACAAGTATAGGGAATACATTTTTGTCAAATATAGAAAAAAATCTTTTTATGAAAATCGTTGGACATAATCACAAGAAATATTCCCTAAGTTAAATAAAATTAGCATAGATATCTTAAATGTATCTATCTAAAAGACACTGAGAGATATCAATCTCGAGGTGCCTATCGAACTTATGTGAGAATTCTAATATAGGCACCTCGAGATTGATATCTCTTGGTGTATTTTAGATAGATGTATTTAAGATATCTATGCTAATTTTTAAATATAGAATTGTATTTATTAAATTTTAATTACAAATATAAAAATATATATATATATTAAAAACAAAAATAAAACTAACATAAAATAAAAATACATTTAATAACTAAAAATAATATAACAATTATTCACACTTATTATTTATTTGACAATAATTATCTTTTACCTATTCACACTTATTATTTACTCCGCAGTAATTATCTTTTACAGCTTATTCACACTTATTATTTATTCGGAACTAATTATCTTTTACCCATTCACACTTATCCCCACACCAATTATCTTGAATTTACTTGCAGTAATATCCCTACATAGTTATTTACCAATTCACACTTATTATCTTTCACACTTTTAAAATAACTTACATTTCCATTTCCATGTATAAATACATAATCATATATTTATTTTATTTATTAAACATTGAGTCGGAATTACAAAATAAATTATTTTAACCATTAAATATTAGTTGAAAAATATTTTTTTTTCAATCAACGCACGCCATTACACTCCTTTCCTTCCATTGTAGGAACACCTCTTGGTGTAATGAGTGTGATTGGATTTTAGTACTAATTAAAACCAAATGTACTAATGCATATATAGTTTAAAATGTGCTTAGATTAATGTTGAAAAACACACTGTGTTTTTCAACAATAACATAACCACATTATTTTCGTTTAATGTATTATAAGCCATCAAGTATTAATTTGGTTTGGGATGGGCATACATGTGTTTCAAATGTTTTTTGGACGGGGATCCACACATTTTGTATAGAGATTAGACATGTCCCATTTTTTTGTATTTAAGCATCCTTCTTAGGGCACATGTCTTGTGATTTTGTTTAGTTTCTCAAGGTTTTCTAAGATTTAAAAAATACTATGTATTATACATATATAATAGTCTTTAATCTCTTAGATTGATCAAGACAATTGTTACCATTTTAATTAGAGGGAACACAACTCTATTTTTATCTAGGATTTCTACTTAAAAACATTTTGCTATGTAGAATATAAAATTTTGATGTTTACCATATGAATGCACCATCTAACATATTGAGGAGCTGAATTTGTGAATGGATCAAATCTAACCTTGATTAAAGTGAACCACACTTTTTGCATTTTACTCTACCAACATTAACCTAAGCACATGATTTTCGTTTAATGTATTATAAGCCATCAAGTATTAATTTGGTTTGGGATAGGCACACATGTGTTTCAAATATTTTTGGACTAGGATCCACACATTTTGTATAAATATTAGACATGTCTCATTTTTTTGTATTTAGGCATCCTTCTTAGGTCACATATCTTGTGATTTTGTTTAGTTTCTCGTGGTTTTCTAAGATTTAAAAAATACTATGTATTATACATATATAATAGTCTTTAATCTCTTAGATTTTTTTTTATTATTGGCAAATAGTTTTTTGAAAGGGACTATACCCTTGTACAAAGATGACTCAGAAGCCAGATGTGCCCAAGCGAGCAAAAGATCAAAAGGTCAAAAACAACAAGGGCGCAAGCAGGAATAGAACCTACTAAAGACAGCACTAAAACCCGCAAAGCCCAGCAAGAGAACAGCAAAAGAACAGCGCCGATGGGAACAATTACATCCAACCTAAGTGCCCCGGCGCGCACCCCCTCCACGAAAACCGCGGAAAGATTTTCTACAAACAGTGCTCCAGCCCGCCATGTTTTCGTCATCCACGTCGAGAACCTCCTCTAAATTACCATTTAAAACAGAATTTGAAACCCTCGCCTCCGAAGTCAATAATGAAATCTTTTCACTTTTACTGTCCATCTTCCTTCTGCAACGGTTCAAATCCGCATTTAAAGGTCTTTGTTTATGAGCTTTCATAGATTTACTATGTCGGTTCACTTCCCGCGTGGCAGTCTCCAAATCTGCCGTAATTAAATCTGTTTCTGACCCAGTCTCCCATTCGGAAGATTCACTATCTACCTTGTTTGACTCGTGAACAGTTTTGAATGGAATTTCCCGCGTCTTCCACGCCGTAGCAGCCTGTCCCACGCGTGCAGAGAGGTCGCCATGCGAAGCCGCGAGTAGAGCCATTTCGGACTGGTTAGTTCCGCCATTGTTGTAATTTCCTGTGCGTAATGTGTCAGGGATCTCTCCTTCGAAGATCCGCACCTCCTCTCTGCTGTTTTTCCTGCCTATTTCATCCACTGTCTCCGCGGAGCACTTGCATAGTTTGGCTTGGAAGTTGACCTTCCAACATTTGGGACAGACCAAACCGTGGTCTTCAGGGATGATGTTCTGCACAAGACGGCCCGTGGGAGAAGAAAGAATGATATTCTTTGGGAGAACAGCCCCCACCTCCATGCTAACACATAGTCGTGCTCTTACAAGCCTGCTTCTAGCTTTTGTTGCAGGTTCCAAGGATATTAGCTCTCCCATTGAAGCTGCTATGCCAATAAGGACTTCGTCCTCCCAAAATTCCACTGGAAGAGCCGGCAGAGATATCCAAATGGGCAATTCCTTGATTTGAAGAGAGACCCCTGGCTTCCATCGCTTCAGATGCAGGGCAGTTCTTCCAAACATCCAAGGAGCAGCGTCGAGAACCTTAATCATCTCATCTTCCTTAGAAAAATTGAACAGGAGGGCGTGGTCGGGAAGAGCGATGATATCAACCCAGCAGCACCACTTCCGTCCGCACCATCTTAGATTGATCAAGACAATTGTTACCAATTTAATTAGAGGGAACACAACTCTATTTTTATCTAGGATTTCTACGTAAAAACATTTTGCTATGTAGAATATAAACTTTTGATGTTTACCATATCAATGCACCATCTAACATGTTGGGGAGTTGAGTTTGTGAATGGATCAAATCTAACCTTGATTAAAGTGAACCACCCTTTTTGTGCATTTTACTCAGTCAACATTAACCTAAGCACATGATTTTTGTTTAATGTATTATAAACCATCAAGTATTAATTTTGTATGGGATGGGCATACATGTGTTTCAAATATTTTTGGACTAGGATCCACACATTTTGTATAAAGATTAGACATGTCCCATTTTTTTGTATTTAGGCATCCTTCTTAGGTCACATGTCTTGTGATTTTGTTTAGTTTCTTAGGGTTTTCTAAGATTTAAAAATACCATGTATTATACATATATAATAGTCTTTAATCTCTTAGATTGATCAAGACAATTGTCACCATTTTAATTAGAGGTAACACAACTCTATTTTTATCTAGGATTTCTACAGAAAAACATTTTTCTATGTAGAATATAAAATTTTGATGTTTACCATATGAATGCACCATCTAACATGTTGAGGAGTTAGTTTGTGAATGGATCAAATCTAACCTTGATTAAAGTGAACCACCCTTTTGTGCATTTTACTCTCAAACTCATGGTAGTATGCTTTTCTCATTAGCCGATATAGGTTTCCCATGGGCACACATGTGTTTACAACATTTTTGGATGGGGTTAGGTGCATTTTTTGTAGAGAACAACCATCACTAAGTTCAAACAATTATTCACAAAAATGAATGGGAAGTTGTTTTGGGTTAAATAGGTTTCAAATTATCATTAAATGGCATACCCCATACTATTAGCAAAGATGGATGGACGTGCTAACATTTATGGGCTGCATGTGACATGTTTCTTTTGGTGTCGAGTCATCATGCTAGATCCTTTCACAGTGATGATGGGGATGCATATACCATGCATAGATATTATGGAAATGTTATGGGGGTTCAATCATGCTTAGATGGATAATTTATATATAGTATAGTTGTTGCTGAGTTGAAACAAAAGAAATGTGAGTAGATATGAATATAAAATCAGAAGCCGAGACATATATGCACCTAGTTTAAAATTGAGCTTAGGTTACTATTGAAAAACACACTCATGTTTTTCAACAATAACATAATGACCTTTTTATATTTGATTCCAATCAGTAGTCTGTGTGGGTGAAACACAAAAGTACAATGAATGTGAATGTTATTGAATACATAATACCAAATAAGTGTATATATGTAGTTAGCATTAAAACATGCTTATGTTATTGTTGAAAATGTATTTTTCAACAACTTAACCACATAGTTTATATGAATTTATTGAAATACATGAACATATAAAAAGACCCAAAGATATTCCTCTTAGCCTTATATGGCTTATAATTAGTCTTTAGCTTGGGAACATATTAAAACAATTTTGTACTCTCAGAAGCCTTGTTTCAAGATTTCTTATGAAAATTGAGAGTACGGATGCAAAGGTGTTGGGGTTGCTAAGAATAAGCAAGTTGGGCTCGTAGCAGCTCGGGAACAAATTTTCAAAGTAGAAGGATTAGTACCAAGCCATTAATTGTGACTCCATGCCCAATGGATGCTTCAAGGCAACTGGTCCTCTCATCTAGTAGGCAGATACCCCTGTGAGTCACCAAATTGTTATCCATATTTTACCCTCAAAAAAATTGATCAGCCATGACCCCACACAAGAAGAAGCCAGAGAATTCACATTCAAATCCTACAATTAGGAAATAGAGGAACTCTACAATGGAGTGACAAGGCCTGCGAAAGATCAAACGATCCTGTAAGAAGAAATTCAAGAAATGACTCTGTCGAGCGAACCCGTGCTTCAAATCCAACAAATAGATTATAGGTGGGCTTAGAAATGGAATAACAGGGTTAGGGTAGGAGGTTGAGTAGTGTCAAAAGAACCAGAGGCTCAAAGGAAAAGAAATGACAAAGATTCAAAGTCTTCAGGATTCACAAATGGTTCAGAACATGACCAAAAATTACTAAGTATGGAGGAGACAGTGGAGGGAGCCAAGTGTCCAAACGACACACCTCCAAAGATTAAATCCAAAGGGGTAGACCCAAATGAGTTCCAAGCTTCCATGAATCCAAATCCCCAAAAAGTTGCACCGATTGTTTGAAAATTCTTTGACTTAGCGGAGGGTGCCAAGTGTCTTAATGACACACATTCAAAAGCGGGATCCAGGCCCGAGACTCAAACTTGTGCCAGCCCTCCATGTAGAAAATCATCAAAAGAGGTAAAAAAGGAGAGCATGCCCAAAATGACTAAGTATAGAGTACAGGTGGAAGGCACCAAGTGTCAACCCAACACTCCTTTAAAGGAAAATCTCGAGCGTGGTTTTTAGTGAGCGCAAAGCCTCCATGTGTCTACTTTTGTAAAGGGAAAGGGTCAGTCGAATAGTCAAAGCATTAAGACAGCAAAGCAAAGGGTGACAAGTGTTAGCACGATGTTATTTTAAGAGAAAAATTAAGGGAAGGTTTCCAAACAAGTTCCAGGATGCCACGTGGACCCTATATGGACAAACTCTTTAAAATATTGCGCATCCACGATCCAAATATTCAAATGGCCATACCTTTTGACTGGAGACTCAGATTTGGGTGGGAGAAGAATTTTTGGAAACATCTCGACACCCTCTACACCATGGAATAATAAAATATAATTCTTAATAGGATTTTGATGGGTGTCATTATTCCCTTAATTTAATCAACTTCTTGTTGATGTCATCTTCAAACTAGGGGTGTCTCTAAAGCTATATGCAACAAGAATAATCCTATCGATCTAGTAGTTGACTGTAGTTATTTTTGAATTTTTGGGGGATCTTTTCAATGTCTTAAGGAATTCTTGGTAAAACATTATTTAAATCATACTATGAAAAATTTGCTAAAAGGAAACACACTGAAAGCTTTGCTGAAAGGAAACACACTTTGCAAAATGGAAATAAACACACTTTCTTTTGGAAATAAAAACACTACTTAGATTACTTAAAAATGGTTACAAGAAGAATAAGAATATATTTGGACACCTGTAGGAATGAGTATATAATGAGTTTAACTAGAAGAATTAAAAGTGATACAAAATTAACAGATCTAAACTATTTGCTTAGGAAATATAAATACCAAATAGATGAATATCCTGGTCCTTGGGGGAGTGGGCCCTTGCTCCTCCTTGAATCAAGATTTAACAACTTAGAATTATCTCAAATAGGAATGGATATTTATTGATAAAACATTCAGTATTACAAAACATACTAGATCTGTGTACTTTGATATGTATTACTTATTCTATATGTATATCTATCTTCTCTCTATTTATCTACTATAGGTCTACTTATATATACATTTACAATCATAGCTATCTCTATGATTCTGATGAAATTGAATCGTGCCTAGAATAGATGCTGACTCGGATTGTGGCTGATCAGACAGTTGTAAGATAACTATCCCTGGATCTACGATCAGAAATCTTCTCATCCTTTCCTGATTGAAAGGGTCGTTGATGCTAAATCACCGGATGTGGTTAGAATAGATAAACTTCCATCAGTTCGGAACTTCAAAGAAGTTCCAGAACCATAGGAAATCGTTAAAGATCAAAACCATGAGAGTTTCGGAGCTATACCTAGGAGTTCTGGAACTAAGTTTGAAAATTCTGGAACTAAATACATTGGAGTTCCGGAACTAAGTCCGAAAGTTCTAGAACTAGGTGATGAAGCTTGTGAATGTGTAATGGAGTTTCAGAACTATCTTGGAAGTTTGGAACTAAGCCGTATTGGAACAGATGTTGCCGAAAACATTATGAACACTATATAATTCATTTCTTCAACCAATGGACTCGCTTTATTACAAAACTTAATTTCCAACACACTTTGTCAGGAATTTTAGAGCTTTTAAACGTTAGAATCAAAATCAATCAAAATATTAACAATTACATCCTAACTCATATCAGATCAAATAAAAGTCACAAAATGCAATCAAACTTAATAAAAAGGAGAGTAAGATGAGATCATTTATTTTACATTTAATGGGCATATTCTGGCCTCATCATTTCCCGTACTTACTTGTTTGTAAGTCCCTTTACAAACTTTATTCTTCAAAATTGGGGTTATGTGTTCTGCATTCCATTTGATTGCTTAGATCAAATGGCTGAAACTGGATATCCCAATGCTTAAACTTAGAGGTACTATACCCTGCTCCTATGCTTCTATTTTCCTCTTCCACTCTTCAAATTGAGTAGGATCTTGAGGTTCTCTATTTTTCCAAGGAGACATGGGGGTGAGAAGTAGAGGGGGCCTTGTTCACATTCCCATCCATATGTGCCCGTAGGTCTCATTGATCTGAGGAATTATTGTGCATAAAGCTTTTGCTCTTTCTAAACTCCAGATCAGATTTGTAGGGGATATTACTTCCCTTCTTCTCAAGGAAACCATAAGAAGTTCCCACCTTTTCAAGCATCCCTCATAAATATCTTCAAACTTCTCCTCCTCATAGGAGGTAAAGGTATCAATTTTTTGTAAGATGGAAAAATAATGTATCTTGAATCGTTCATCAAAGGCATGAGTTCTAAACTATATGAAGAAGGTAGAAGGTTTACCATAGTGAGTCCTCATGCAAAGACTAGTTGAGCTAGATTTCAATAAAAACTCAAAATCCCTTCCCTTCCATGCAATTTGATTTTTCAAAAAGAGAAAATGCATTGAGCAGACTTTCGCCACATACAAATTGATCATAAATCCTGTGTTCATTTCTAGCATCAGATTACAAAGATAGAATTCACATAGAAGATTTTTCTGCTTAGGACTAGCTAAAGAATAAGTTGTCATGAATTCAAATTCATCTTTTAGTTCATGTGGAATTCTACATGCAATCCTTGATATCTATCGTGATTGAATTGTTCTTCAAAAACACACTATATGCAGGGAGACTGTCTCCCGCAGTGCAAGCAATTTTTCACTCATAATGCAGACCATCTGTATTTTTGCAAGACATTTATATTTGTCTCCTTCTTCCTTATAAAAATTTTCTTCCCACTCTTTTCTTGCCTTCTTTTCTTCTTCCATCTTGGTCTTCAAATATTCATTGGATGTTTTAGCTTCTTTGAGTTCCCTGCAAGTGTCATTCCATAGTTTTTTGAGTGGCAAATAAGTTAACTCAGTCTGTGCAGAGACTGTGGACACAACATTCTGTTTTCTGGAAGTTTGACATTCTTCCTCTTTCTCTATCAGCTATTTTTTAATTACTGATAATTCCTTAGTCCTAACTGCAAGCTGAGTTGTTATCTCTCCAATGAGAATTTCCCTTTGTTCTAATTTGAGTTTGAGGAAATCCAATTCCTCATCCTTTTCCCTGATAATGAGCTCTACTCTAGACAAGAACAGAGCCTGTTTAACCTGATGTTTTTCTTCTTCCTCTAAAATTTCTTGGGGAGTTGAGCATTCTTCTTCTATCAAAGGAAATTTACCTTTTCATCTCCAGGATGCCAACTCTTCTTCTTCATGTGATAATGCTGATGGTTCAGCCAATTCTTAAAAATATTACTCCTCAAGTCTCTCATCTCCTTTGTCCATCTCAACTTGTCATGGTTCAGGATGAGTCATGGCCATTCTACCCAAAATATTAGCAGCTTCTTTTTCCATATTTTCCTGTTCACTCATTCCCTCTGGGATTTCCCTTGACCTCTTATGAATTTTCCTTCTTTGGGGAATTTCAACATGCCCAGCGGTGGATTTCCTCCTAGATATTCTTCTTACTTTTGTTTCTTGCTCTTGCACGGGTGAACTATCACCGTCAGAGATAGATATTAGCTCCCCTGTAGCTGCTGCAAAAGAAGGAATTTCCTTCAAAGGCATAGAAGGTTCTGTTGTTTTGATCTTTCTCATAGATCTTCTTCTTTTTGGTATATTCTCTCTTCCCACTTCCTTTTGTTCTTCTGCAGGGGCATCAATTTCCAAATTAGTTGAAGGAGAAAATGGAGTTGGTATTGTCCTGATAATATCATGGTTTTTCTTAAACTTGCCAAGAATCTTTTCCCAAATTTCTTCTCCATTTTTCTTTGACAAAAAATGGTGCTGGCATACCAAATGAACTAACCCATGATGCCTGATTGTCCCAACACCCCAGGAATACCTCTGGGCCATGGTCTAGATAGAATAAAAAAGAAACCTTGGAAGGTTTACTATGTATTCTAGTTTTGTGGCTCCATATCTTAGATATATGAGCATCTTCAAGACTTCTTTTCCTACGGACCCAAATTGACCATCACAAGTTAAATACTTCACTATCCAAAATGCTACCCTATCAAAGGGTTTGGGAAAACTGGCCCTTCTGACCCCTTTTATGATTTTCTTTTTGTTGTAAATGTATTGGGGTTGGTTTCCCATTCTTCAGAAGCAGGTTTCAACTAGTTCTTTCAAGGTCCCTTTGGTAGGATGTGGGACATGCACAATTGGCACGCCATACACATTACTTATTGTATTCACAGAAAAAGGAATAAAAATATTTCTAACCTTTTTCCTGGATTGCTCTAGGTTTATACCGAATTCTCTTACTAATTCGTAATTATACTTTGAATTTTTTTTCAGGAAATCTAGCCATCCTGCCTACTCAAAGATAGATGCCACTTCTTCATCTCATGAGCAGTTAGGAATCATCCTTTGGTTCTGATTTCTTTTTAATCCCCATATCGACTCAAATTCTATTTCCTTTGATTCTGTGCAAATCAGCTATAGGGCTTCTTACTTAGTTGTGGAACTAACGATTTTAGCTGTGAAACCTCTATTCTTAGTCTGTGGAACCTCTGTTCTTAGCTACGGAACCTCTATTCTTAGTTGCGGAACACAAACCTAATTCGCTACTTCTCCCTCAAAATTTCTCTGCAACTATTTCATTTTGTTTATTTTTCACTAATGATTACTCATGATAACTATGCTGCCACTTATTCCATCCAAATCATCTTCATGATTACTCACTTTTAATCATAATGTATAAATAGATGACTCATCATACCAAATTTTAAATCAAGTCTAATCACACATGCAAACTTTTAATCTAACCTTAAATAAGTTAAAATATATAATTACCATCCTTGATGATGTAATCCTTTTGTTATGATGACTCATCATTCCTACAAGTGGAACAAAAATGGTTAGAAAAGACAGTTGGAATTCCAAATAATTCCCTTTTATTTGAATTAGCCATTTGAGGAGATCAACCGCCATTGCTGGTTTTCAATTGACCTTTGAGAAAATTTTATTTTATTTTTTTTTTTTTTATTTTTTATTTTTGGGAAGAGAACGTCATTTACTAGTTTTCATTTTCTTCCCTTTTATTCTGGATCTATCATCTAGTTATTTGATCATTTTGGAAGAATTGGGTTCTTCCATATGATCAAATTCTTTGTCTACTTCAATCTTCCTCAAGAATTCATCCTTAGTAGGAGGCTTCCTATAAAGTTTTAGCCTATGTCCATTGACCAAGAGTGTTCTTCTACTGCCATCAATGGGAAGTAATTGAATAGAACCATTTTCAAATATCTGCTCAATCTGATAGGGTCCTAACCATCTGGTTCTCAATTTTCCCTTGAATTGTTGGTACTTAGAATCAAACAACAATGCCCAATCTCCTACTTTGAATTTCCTTTTCTTGATATGTGTGTCATGCCATTGCTTCCTTTGATCTTGGATTATCTCTATTTGTTGAAGTGCTTCCATCCTTAATTCATCCAATTCATTGAGTTAAAGGATTCTTTCCTTTTGAGCTGCATCCAACTCAATACCCACCTTAATTGTTGTCCTCAATGTTTGTAGTTCAAAATCAATGGGAAACAAGGGGTTTTTCCCATAGACTAACTCATATGGTGAAAACCCTGTTGTAGTTTTCCAAGTTGTATTATAATCCCAGATAGCTTCAGGTAGTCTCTTTACCCAATATTTTCTCCCAACTTCAACTGTTTTGGTAAGGATGTTTTCCAATTCTCTATTTGTTACTTCAGCTTATCCATTTGATTGTGGGTGATAATGAGATGACTTCCTATGATTGATTTGGTAATACATTGTGAAAGCTTAGATCATATTTGACATAAATTATGGTCCCTAATATGAAACTATGCTCCTTGGTGCTCCAAAATCTACCATAATTCTCGTGAAAAATTAGGACCACACTTAAATAACATTCCATTTAATCATTTGAATGTGCAAAAGTAGTTATAATTAACTTCTTTATGTATTTCTTAGTGAAAGAAGGAGGAAACTTCCCTTTTTCAAGGTAATTTGTCATATCAAGTAAACCATGGTGTACTTGCGATATTACAAATAGTTTCTCATCCGGAAAGTTATCCTTGACTAGATCTTTCTCCCCCTGTGGTGGTTAGTCTTGATAAAAAAAAAAGCTACCACATTAGATTTTCTTGGATTGTCCACAATGGAAATCTCAAATTCTTGCAAAAGTAATAACCATTTAATTATTCTTCCACTAACCACCGGTTTTTTCATTAAATATTTAATTGCTAAATGATCTCTGTGTACAAATATTTTGTACCCTATAATGTAATGTCCGAATTTATTGATTGCATAAATCACGTAAAAAAATTATTTTTAGTGGTGGTGTAATTTTTCAAAGTGGGAGTAAGATTTTTACCGAGATAATAAACAACATACATTTTTTTCTTCTTCATCTTTCTCTCCCAAAACCGCACCAATGGAATTATTTGAGGCATATGTTTGGATAGGAAATGGATTTTCCCAATTAGGTCCTCTCAATATTGGGGAAATGATTAATTTTTATTTAATTTCTTCAAAATCATGTTGACACCTTTCATCCAAAAGAAATTCACAGTCCTTGGTTAGCAAATTAAACATGGGGGCAACAATTTTACTAAAATCTTTGATAAAGCACCTATAGTACCCAGCATGTCCTAAAAATGACTTGATATCTGTGGGGGTCTAAGGAATAGGTAAGTTTGAAATGATCCTAATTTTTTTTTGATCAACCTGAATTCCTCTTTTTGAAATATGGTGTCCTAATACAATCCTCTCATCAACCATCATTAAACAATTTTCATGAATAAGAGACAAATTGTGTTGTTCACATCTTGTTAACACTCTTTCCATATTTCTCAAAGCATAGTAAAATGTATCTCGTACAGTGAAGTCATCCATATATACCTCTACATAATCATTTTTAGATCAACAAATATTATAAGTACAGCTCTCTGGAAAGTTGCAGGACCATTACATAAGCCAAATGGTGACACCCTATAGAAAAAGGTACCCCATGGACATGTAAATGTATTTTTGTCCTGATCTTCAACATCAACTTTGATTTGATTGTATCCACTAAAGCCATCCAAGAAGGAAAAGTACTGTTTACTTGAAAGGTTGTCTAGGACTTGATCTATGAATGGTAAGGGAAAATAATCTCTCAGTGTGGCTTTGTTCACTTCCCTATAGTCAACACATTCTCTATTTACTATTCTTTTTAGGAACAATTACAAGAGGATATACCCACTTTGAATATCTCGAGATAGGGTAGATAAAACCTATTTGTAATAGTTTTTCAATTTCTTGTTTGACTATATCCCTTAAGGCTGGGTTAATCCTTCTCTGAGGTTTCCTAACTAGTTTAACATTTTTAGTATAGATGTGATGAGTGCAGATACTTGGGTGAATTCCATTCATGTCTTTGTAATCCCAAGAAAAATCTTTAGTATGATTTTTAGAACATCAAACAATTTAGCTTCTTCATCATCGTTCAACCAAACTGGCCTATTAATGTTCAAAATTTTACCGAGTTGAATCTCAACATGCTTGTTCCGGCGTGTGATGAACTAATTTGTTGAAAGGGTTCCATTAAAGTATTTAGTGGACATGCATGTGGTAACAACATATGATATGTAGCAACATCTCCAAAAGTTCCTTGAGACAGAATACTGGAAAAAGGATAGTAAGGAGAATTATGATACTTATCTCTTTGTAGGTCAAACTCTTTGTCACTGCTACTTTCCAAAAATTCTTCACCATTCCCTGATGTATTTGAAAATGAAGCTACTGATTCTTCCTCTCCCCACGAGAAATCTCATTCCTCCAGAGTGAAATTATTTTCAATCACAGATAACCGATGTTTCCGTGATTCTAGAACTAAATGTGGTGGTTCCGAACAAAGTTCGTAGGTTCCAAAACTATGGTCACAGGTTTTGGAACTATTTTTGATTACTTCGAGGACAACTGGTGCTCATTCAATGGTGGATTAATCATATCTTCTACTTCTCTTACATGATCCTGCAATGTGATCATAGCCAAAGAAGACAAATTTTTCTTATTAGTATCAGGAGAATCAACCCACAATTGTTCTTGATTGTCAATAAAAGGTCATGCAAAAGGATATAAAGAAATTTGCTTAGAGTTCTTACCATTCGAGATAGTCATATAACCTAACCCGTAATCAATTAAGGCAAAGCAACTGTAGCTAACCATGGTCTACCCAAAATAATGGGATAACCCAATGTTTTAACTTTTGGTTGCAGTATAAGAAGAATGACTCCACCATAACGGCCATGTCTTTAATAATCCCTTCTAGTTTTTCTACTGAGTGATCGGTCTACACAAATTGCAATATGGTATTAGTAGGTTGTATAGTGTTAATGGTAATGTTTTCAAAGTGTCCATTATCATTACATTTATAGCCGCTCCCAAATCTACCAAAACATTATGTATATCCTTATTCCCTATAGAGACATAAATAACAAGACTTCCAGGATCTCCATATATGGGAAGTAAAAGTTTCGCTACTAATAAATCGAAAGTTTCCCATCTACTTTGATACAAAGCCCGATTTCTCAAACTACCAAATCTGATTCAATTTAATCCATCGGGAACCAAACATGAAAAATTTAGGGAGGATTTGAGAAATGTATTGATTGATAGTGGTTGAGATTTCAAAGTAGGATTCAATGCGTATCTCTAGGTGGTTGAAGTAGGATTCTAATTCTTCCCTCTTCTCTCTCTTATTCTTCCAATATATTGTAATGAAGGGGCATATTCAAAGGGTTGGTTGTTGATCTTCCCTCTTCTACCCCCTCTCTCTTTCTTCCTTATGGTAGAACGTGGAGTCTAAGCCTCTTTTCATGGATATGTAATGGTATTCTCTTGCCTCTTTCCCACTAACGATGTATTGTGTGAACTTTTGGAGCAATAAAATCAATTTTGTGATGCATCTGTCCATCCTTTTCTTATTTTATTGTCTCTCTCCACCTCTTGTCATTGCAGGGTATACTATACATATTATGATGTTTTTTACAGGTCATGGGAGCTATGTTTAATGGGTTTTGAATTGGTGTTCTGTGTGAAATCTATCTTTGGTCTGTGGTGCATATTATCCACCCTCTCCTATGCTCACCTCTCTCCACTTGAGGTGGTTGGGTTTGTGATTCAACCACTACCTTTTCTGGTGTATCACCGCTTAGTGTAGGATTTTTTTACCCCCTCTCTCTATCCCCTTGGAATGGTTAGATTAGGATAGGATATGTTCTTCCTGCACTAGAGTAGCTTGTGGTAGGTAGATTAGGAGGCAAGAACCAGCTTTCTCCAAAGGTCCATCTCAAGTTTTGTAAGTCCCATGCCTTGAGAGATTTACCCATGTTGTGTAATCACACCGGATGCCCCACTCCACACCTGTGCCATTCGGGGTGCTGTGATTTTGTGATAACAATTTTGGCACACCCAGTGGGACACTGAGGTTAGATCTTCTATCTTTCCAAGGTGTCTCATTATAAACAACAAATCATAAGCCACCATGCAACCACACTAACAGTTTTGGCACGCCCGGTGGGACAGGTCTGAAGCACCTTACCACTTCATCTTAGTAGGTTGGTGTGTTCCTATTAAGGTTCAGCCTTTTGAGGCACATGCAAGCACATTTGGCGACTCCATCTGGTCAAAAACCCATTCTCTAAGTTGCAGACCTTTTCCATCCATTTCCACTCATTTTCATCCATTTTATTCTTCCATCTCTTTCATTTTCTCCCATTCCATGAGGTTGTGCAATCATGAATTCATTCCCTTCATGGAACTCACACTTGCAGCAAAAATAGTGTAATCCACCTCCAATGCATTTCCCAACTCCTCCAAATCAGCATTATGATCAGATCTAGAACCATTATGCTTACCCATATGAGCAAGGTAAAAATCAGTTTGGCCATAAAGCTTATCAAGAACAAGGGGGCACATACAATGGTAACAACTACATAAAGGATGATGGTCTGCTGGAGAAGATTCAAAAAATGGAGAGTAGCATGGTGTAGTCCAAGGCCATAACACAAATGAAGGCATTCAAGATTGGTTGCAGGGCACCTTGTCCATGGGGAGACCCTTTTCCAAGACATTACATCCCTTAGGAGAAGTTAGAATTCATGTTTGAAATGCTACCCCAACTTACACAATGGACTGAGGAGATCAAGGCTTATGAGTTAGAGTCAAGACAACCTTGTCAATGGGTAAGTCCACCATCTCATAGATTTTATTTTTCTCTTTCTCAAGGAGCACTATCTCAACCCAAGATCTAACTTCCAAGATTCGTAGTTTCTTCCCCAAGTTTTGATTCCATTTCTCCATTCCATAGTCTTCCAACCCATTTCATTTCTTCTCCCATTTCCTTTCCCAAGCAATCATCCCCTCTAAACAAATAAGAAGTTCCACCTCCCTCCCCACCATAAATAATTGCAAAGTCTGGTTGAGGAATCAGTGGTGGTGAGGTTGAGTTTTTAGTGGAGGAGGAGGACCATATAGTTTCAGAGGCTCCAAGTGCGAGAAAGGCCACATAAGAACCTTCAGCTTCTTCCTCCCACTTCATCCCCTTAAAGATCTGATGTTGAAGAAGAGTTTTATCTTTCAGACTTCATGTTTTAGGATGAAGGGAACCATGGTGAGCTAGCTGCAAATAAGGAGGACACCATGGAGGAGGTAGAGCACATTTAGCAGACAGCAAAGAAGGAGGCAGATTATCTATCTAACTTGGAGGATTTCTTATATCATTTAATCCTCTATCATCCATCTCCCAAGCATATGAGCCTATTACCATGGAGGAGATTATTCAAGGACAACAACTTGCACTTCATAACACTCCTCTAGATTCACAAGAGAAGGAAGAGAAAAGGTATGAAGATGTCATCATCTCTCTCACACCATCCACCCAAGAAGGTCCATAAGAAGAATTAATTTTTGGAGTTAGAGTTCGAACCATGGGTAGATTCAAAGGACCATACCTTGCCCAATTAGATATTTGGCTTCATTGGAGCCAAGGGAGAAGCCAAAACTAGTCATGCCTACTTCAAGGCATGAGGATGAGTATCAAAGCACCAAGGGTCACCATCAACACCTCTAGGAGTCCAATGCAAATCAGCTTGAGGAGGTATTTTCCATTAATGTTGATACCTTGTTGATATGGGTGGAGGATCAACTTAAAGTTAGTTTTTCACTCATACAGGCAGCCATATTTAGTGTCAAATCATTTTCATGGCTGCCTCTCTTGAGAAAGGGAAGCTACTTCTCCCTACCTATAGCAGGCTTTGTTTAGCCCCTTTTCTCTCTGGTTAGTTTAGGAGTAGGAGTAGACTTTGTTTCCAGTAGAAGAAGTGCTTGTGCACACTCTGCATGTCTCATTTGAGGCATGTATGATTTTCTTTATACATAAGTTTTTTTGTATTTCTCCAAAGCTACGAGGCGGGCCCTTCACTATTCATGGAAGAAGATTCATAGTTGCTCTGAATGTGATTTGCAAATTTAAAAAATAAAAAAAATGCGAGAGAAACTAAAGCCATCTTTGAAATAGTCCATTCGGGGGACGGATGAAAGCCCCGGGTCAAAACAATTTTCTACTCTCAGAAGCCTTGTTTCAATATTTCTTATGAAAATTGAGAGTGCAGACACGTGGGCAGGTTCAGGGTCGCTAAGAACAAGCAGTCGGGATTGCAGCAGCTTAGGGAAAAATTTTCAAAGCAAAAGGATCGAGCCGTGCCATTAATTGTGACTCCATGCCCAATGGATGCTTCAAGGCAACTGGTCCTCTCATCTAGCAGGTAGATACCCCTACGAGTCACCAAATTGTTATCCATATTTTGCCCCCCAGAAAAATTGATCACCACGACACGACACAAGAAGAAGCTAGATAAGTCATGTTTAAATCCTACAATCAAGCAATAGAGGAACTCTACAATGGAGTGACAAGGCCTGTGAAAGATCAAACAACCTTGTGCAAGAAGAAATTCAAGAAATGGCTCTATCAAGTGAACCCGTGCTTCAAATCCAGCAAATAGATTATAGGCGGGCTTGGAAATGGAATAACAGGGTCAAGGTAGGAGGCTGAGTAGTGTCAAAAGAACCAGAGGCTCAAAGGAAAAGAAATGGCAAAGATTCAAAGTCTTTGGGCTTTGCAAATGGTTCAGAATGGGCCCAAAAATGACTAAGTATGGAGGAGATAGTGAAGGGAGCCAAGTGTCCAAATAATGCACCTCCAAATATTAAATCCAAATGGGCAGACCCAAACAAGCACAAGATTCCACGCGTCCAAAGCCCCAAAAATTGGCACCAGTGTTGAAATTTTTTTGACTTAGCGGAGGGTGCCAAGTGTCTTAACAACGCACATTCAAAAGCGGGATCTAGGCTGGAGACTCAAACTTGCACCAACCCTCCATGTAGAAAATGGTCAACAGAGGTCAAAAAGGAGAGTGGGCCCAAAATGACTAAGTATAGAGTGCAGGCGGAAGGTGCTAAGTGTCAACCCGACGCTCCTTCAAAGGAAAAATCCTGAGCGGGTTTTTAGTGAGCACAAAGTGCCTCCACGTGTCTGGTTTCGTAAAGGGATAGGGTTAGGTTGAATAGTCAAAGCATTGAGATAGGCTAGTGGAGGGTGCCAAGTGTCAAGCACAACACTAGTTCAAGAGAAAAATTAAGGGAATGCTTCCAAACAAGTGCCAAGCCGCTACGTGGACACTGTATGGACAAACTCTTTAAAATATTGCATGCCCATGATCCAAATATTCAAATGGCCATATATTTTTACTGGAGACTCAAATTTGGGTAGGAGAAGAATTTTTGGAAATGTCTGGACACCTTCTATGCTATGGAAACATAAAATATCATTCTTAACAAGAATTGGTGGGTGAAAAATGGGAAAATGTCTTCTAGGCCATTAATACAAATCCTAATTTCTTTAACTACCAGATCTGATTCGATTTGATCCGCTAGGGAACCAGACATGATAGATTTGGGGTGGATTTGAGAAAGGAATTGATTGATAGTGGTTAATCTATCAAAGCAATATTTAATGTGTATCTCTAGGTGTTTGAAGTAGGATTCTAATTCTTCCCTCTTCTCTCTCTTATTCTTCCTATATATTGTAATGAAGGGGCATATTCAAAGGGTTGGTTTTGATCTTCCCTCTTCTTCCCCTCTCTCTTTCTTCCTTAGGGTAGAACGTGGAGTCTAAGCCTCCTTTCATAGCTCTATAATGGAATTCTCTTGCCTCTTCCCCACTAATGATGTACTGTGTGAACTTTTGGAGCAATAAAATCTATTTTGTGATGCATCTATCCATCCTTTACTTATTTTATTGTCTTTCCTTTCCTCTCGTCATTCAGTAGGTATACTGTGCATATTCTCGATGTTTGTTGTAGATAATGGGAGTTATGTTTAATGGGTTTTGAAGTGGCATTACGTGTGAAATCTATCTCGATATATGGTGCATCTTGTCCACTCTCTCCTCTCGCTCACCTCTCTCCACTTCGGTGTGGTCGGGTCTCGTGATTCAACCACTTCCTTTTCTGGTGTATCACCACTTAGTGTAGGATCTTTCACCCTCTCTTTCTCTCTGTCCCCTTGGAATGGTTAGATTAGGATAGAATAGGTTATGCTTGTACTTGGAATAGATTGTTGCGGGTAGATTAAGAGGCAAGAACCAGATTTCTCTCGGAGGTCCATCTCAAGTTTTGCAAGTCCCATAGCTTGAGAGATGGTCCCATGTTGTGCAATCACACTGGATGCCCCACTCCACACCCAAAACATTCTGGGTGTCTTTGTGATTTTGTGCTAACAATGTTATCATCCTAGTATTTCCTTCCAACATCACAAATTTTTATCGGTGTTTTTCTCAAAATATTATTGAAAGCTTTAACAAAGTACCATTGGCCTGTGGGTGATAGGGTGTTGTTTTATGGTGTGCTACCATAAACTCAACCAAAATAATTTTGATGGTCTCATTCAAGAAATTAGTGCCCCTATGACTTGTTAAACTCAATGGACACCCATACCTACCGATAATTTTCTTCCATAAAAATCTTTTGTTGTTTTCCTTGTTGTGTAATCCTTAGTAGGTGCAGCTTCTACCCACCTTGTCGAGATAATATATATAGGTTATAATGTAGCGTTCACCTATCCTATGCATGGGTAGGGAAATAAGACCTACAAAGTCATTTTTCTATTTCTAAAAAGGTTTAACACTTGTAATAGGCCTCAAAGGCATATCAGATCTAGTTCTTGGCTTCCCAAGATGCTAACAATGATCACATGCCTTGGCATGTTCTTTAGTATCCTTGTATAAATTTTCCTACCAAAGCCCATCCATTTGAATCTTGTGCATGGTAGCATCACCTGCATAATGACCTCCTATAATTCCACCATGAGATTATTCCATAATACCCTCACCCTCGTGCTCCAAAAAACACCAATGCAAAAATTCATCATGAACTAGCTTTTACAAATATCAACCTATCAACCGGCACGGTGTCACACGTATTGCAAGATGATTCTTCTCTAAAATCTTCATTCCCTCATGCACCTTTTTAGTGCGTAAAAATACTATAGTATCTTCCAACTCGTAGCTACGTAGTTTAATCTAAAGAGCCATGTATCCGACATTATGTCCTCAATTTTCTCGCATATCCTCACGCAATTGATTCTTGAAAAATGGTAAGGTGATGCATCCTAGAATTCACTGTAAATGACCTAGGCATGCTGGCACATAACTTATCCCGAGCCAAGTGCTCACTTGAAGCATGCAAAGGAACATTTCCCTCTTTAGATTTTCTTGTATAGAATGTTAGCATGATAGTGCATATGTATATTCAAATTCATAACCAATAGTAAACAATCCACAATGCATAAACTAGATCTAGATCTTAGAATATATAAAGATGAACTAAACAATGACTATAACAAGATTTACCATAAAATAACTAGTTTCAGTCATGTTTAACACCATTATCCAGCCAATATGATCCATTGTATTAAATACTATAAAACACAAAAGCTTCATACATTATAAAGGTATCTTCATGAGTCATGTGCATGACAAAACCAACATCATAACTCTATAATAATTGATACTTACTTAACCATGCAAATACACACACACACACACACACACACACACACACACACACACACACACACACACACACACACACACACACACACACACACACACACACACACACACACACACACATAGGGGTGAGGAACTACCATTCACTTTGCCCATGCACTATCTCAAAATAGGCCACTTGCTAATAATAGTCATGCACCTTTACAAAAGGATGCAAAACATACAAGTGTTCTAATAATGGACCTCCTATAGTTAAATCTCGAGTACTAATCTTATTATTTACCTAAACTATGCATGATGCTAGAATGATGCTTGTTACCAAAATACCCTTGCTTGGACCACAAGCCTTCATATATTTGTGTGCTCATCACTCTAACTTTAAAAATAGCCTTAACAACAGAAATTTCTAAGTCCTGATCCTAGGTGCTTGACCATATTGTAGCGCCGTGCGCTCTTCCAAAGGCCCTATATTCACATGTCCAACACTTAACCCCTTTTGTTTATCCAACATTACCCCAAACTAAAACATATTATGACCCGAAAATGGGTAATCACCTTGTCATTCCAAAGAATGAATGAAAGAATAAAGAATAAAGAATACGTTGAGTCATCTTATTATGTACCCTTTTCTTCCTCTGGTAGAATGAATTCTAGATATTCACTTTGAATTTCCCCTTCAAAATCATACCAGTCCTTAAGAATTGCATTTTTTTATCAAGGATGTCCACAATGATGCCATCTAACTCATCTAGATTCATGTTTCCAAACGTCCTCATGAATAGATGCACCCTCATCTTGATGTACCACAATGCCTACATCCTGCTGCATAGTACCACCCACATTATGGTCTACTTCTTCTTCATTCTCTCCTTCCTTTGGCATGGGGTGTACTAAGACTTCTATGTCTCCACTAATGCCACTTTCCCGTTAACTCCGATCACTATTCATGGACACTCATGTTTTGGTCTATAGTCTCATAGACTACTCACTCTCCAATATCCTCATCCTCCTACATTTCCACAGGGGTGGCCTCTACTCTATGCTCTCCCATACTTGGACTGGCCTCCTCATTCTTTGTGCTTGGCTATGGGGAATCCTCCTCACTATCCTTTACTGGAACATATTTTCTATGCTTTCTCATTCTTCACATGAGTTACACGTGGTGATTTTCTTACCGGGCATTTGTGAGTTCCTTGCACTAGTGTATCCGGATGTGCAACTTCTCCATATAACTCTCCTTGTATGAATTATTCTGATGCTATCTTCTGGTTCCTCATGCTCTAGGATGTTCTCTAACCTGATAAGCACTAGATCTTCCTAAACAGGGGGCATCAATGTAACTTTCCTTAAGGTTCCTACTGTTTTCTCCTTCTTCAGAGGTCCCAGAAGTGTCATATCCATGCCCTTCACCACATTTACATCCTTAAACCTTGGCCTTAGATAGATGTACACGTGCACTAGTTTAATTTGTCCTACGACCAAACTCTCTAAAGTAATTTGCACATTAACATAATCCATTGTTTCAACATAAGCATCTTTCCCTGACCATACATAGGTCTTGAGAAAATGTGAACATCTACGTCTACTTTATCCGCATCAAATTGGAGTTTTTGTGTGTCATGGAATTTGTTCATAGAGTCTCTAAAGTACCTTGCAGTAAAGGTGAATGGAAACTTACACCATGGGATTTTATCGCCAGACTGCATATGAAAACACCCTAAGCTGAAGTGCTGGTAAACCACAAATTCAGCTTCTCCATCTTGCACCTTAGGTAATTCACGTGGAAATTTTCCATTCTCCCTCAAACGCCTGCACAACCTCCTAAAATACATCTCTAGGCACTCTTTATGTGTATTAAAAATAGACCCGCCGTACAGAGTATACTTAGCATATTTCTTTTTTGGGGATTTTTTCCAACGGAAACTCCCAGATGTTCTCCCTTGGTCCGTTGGGTATGCCAATTTCACTAAATATAATCAACAACAGGATGACACCTAAGTTATTTTCTCACCTTTATCTACCTAGACATGTGCCTCATTTACCAAGATTTCTGTAATGTACCCAATGATGTTGTAGTATGTCTTATTTACCATCTTGTGTGTTATATGTAACCAAAGTGCATATTTACCTCATTCCACCGCTCAGTGGCACCCAACTTGCTTCCCGTTAGGCATGTTACAACCCTGGTAGCCATGTGTGCAATTTGGGTTACTTTAAAGGCTTGAACCACCTTCTTATACTGATGTATGGTGGCCATTTCATCAATGCCCTCATTGTATAATAAATCTCTAGCTATCTCGAGCTTCGAGCCTGTGTTGTGCAAACCTGTGAGATTCCCAATTAGCTTGGTGGTGATCCCCATTCTACTTCCCGCGAAGTAGAAAAATTCTTCACGCACACGCAACATGAGCCATTGATACAACTACTTGGGCTTCCCAAAATAGGGTAATTATAGAATTTACTTGACCCCCACACTCTAAAGCAACATTTTCATGGATGCGTCCAAAACCCTAGTGTCATCCACCAACCACCAGTTAGTTTTCTTTTAGATTTCTCGTAATGTCCTTCATGCATTTCTTAGTTCAATGGTTGATTTTGAAACCCTACAATGTGTTATTTTTGTCTTCCATGGCTGCCCCTCAATCACCTCTTCTCGGGTATAACATTTCAACCATCCATTCTTCTCACGAGTCAATAACCTCCTTCACAACCTGGAGCCCTCAGTGGTGCCATTGCTCCTTTTTCAATCTGTAAGTGTGTAAATAAAACCCTAGTTTCCATGCAAATGAAACCTAAGTCACCCCCTCATCATGCACACGCACCACCACTTGAATCCTACTTCCATTCCTGGATGCTCAACAATGTGCTTTGAATCTTAATAGGTTTACTTGATCTACAAAGTGCTCATTGTCTCCAACTCTTCTTCGCACTTCTCATTTTCTTCAAACTTGCAAGGTAACAAATGATGTTGCAAATGCTGAATTTATTACAAGTTTCAAAAATCCCCTTCCTTAATTGCTCCACCTACCACCATACATGGCATTAATTCCCATTGAGCACATTTTGTGATTTTGTTGTCCCACGCCCCAATCTCTCACGCCTCAAAATTTTGCACCTCAATCATAACTTTCTAGTATGCCACTACTTATCTGTCATAGATCTCCTCTACCCGCACTTCCTTATGCCAAAGTAGTTTATCCAATGTGACCCAACATACATAGTCTATAATGCTGCAACCCCCTTTCTTTATACTGAGCACTCATCCCTTACACATGGTGTTAACTTTGAGAAATTTCTCCTAAAGTTTTCATTAATTTTGAAAGCTTGTTCCCTTTATGGTCACTTGTGAGTTTATTTCTTTTTGTACCAAACTAACCTTCTTTATCCACCCCACACTATGTAGTCCTCTGTGCATGGAAACACTTTAAATTACAACCATTTTCTAGTGCGCAAATGCACTTATTACACATAACATTGAAATAAATTGACAAAGCATAGTGAAGATGAAGGAAACACATCTAAAGGAAATAAATTAAGGGAAATGTAACCTAAATGGAAATACTTGCCTTATTAAAAACACCAAGAAGGCTTATTTATAGTAGATCTTCAGCCTACTCCCATCGAAGTAACCAAGAAACCGTGTTCCATGAGCATCTCTAATTAGAAAGTTCTGAGTCAAGTATATAAGTGATAACATACAATCCCAACCAATGCACCTTAAGCTTGCTTGGGTGGCGTATAAACTTTGAATCATAACAAAATACCATCTTCCAAATCTCAAGCTTCTTATCTTTGACGTGCCTGTCATGTCATGCCTTCTACCTATATTTTTCTTGCTTTTGACTACATCATGCTATTGTGCGCCTCTCATCCAGTTGCATCAACTTGTCAATTATTTCTTCCAATGCTTGTTCATCACCGGACCTCCTACTACGCGTGTAATACATAAAGAAGGTAACATGAATTCTATGGGTAGAACTACCTCTGCACCAAACACCAATTGAAAAGGTGTTGCCTTATTCAACCATTTGTAGGTTGTTCTATATGCCCAAAGCACAATTTTTTTTTATCATCCCAATATTTCCTTCCAACATCACAATTTTTGTCAAAGTCTAGCTCAATATCTTGTTGAAAGCCTCAACAATCCTATTTTCTTGAGGGTGATAGGGTGTTATCTTATGGTGTGTAACCATAAATTCATCTAATAATATCTTGATGGTCTCATTAAGGAAATGAGTGCCTATATCACTTGTCAAACTTAAAGGACATCCATACATGGTAAGAATATTTTCCCACAAGAACCTTGCTACTGTAGCCACTGTAAAATCCTTTGTAGGTGCCGATTCTTCCCACCTTGTAAGCTAATATGTACAAGTCATTATGTAGTGCGATCCATTTTTATGCACAGCTTGGGAAATGAGACCCACAAATTCAATTTCCCACTTCTTAAAAGGTTTTTTGCTAGTAATAAGCCTCAAAGGCATTTCATCCCTCTGCCAAGGTTTTCCAAGGCACTGACAGTGATCACATGCCTAAAAATATTCTTTAAAATCCTTGTACAAGGTCTCCTCCCATAAACCAGCTAGTAAAATCTTGCACGCGATGGCGTCACCTACATAGTGTCCATTGGCAATACCTCCATGAGCCTCCTCCATGATTGTCATTCACTCATGCTCTAGTACACACCGGTGCAATACTTCATCTCGGCCTAGTTTGTATAAGTCACCATTGATCAACATGAAAGGTGCGGCACAAATTGCAAGTTGTTTCTTTTCCAAGGCCTTCATTCCTTTGGGTGCCATACCTATGCGTAAAAAGAAAACAATATCCTCTAATTTTGAGGGCATGTGGTTTAACCTGTATAACTATGCATCCGACATTGTATCTTCAATACTCTGTGTGTCCTCTCCTGATTGAATCCTTGACAAATGATCTGGACCAGAATTACTTTTACTGGCTTTACCACCATTGTAAAGTCAAACTCCTGGAACAATAGAACCCATCGGCATATGCACCCCTATAAGATGGGCTTGTTCACCAAGTATCTCAATGCCATGTGATTTGTATAGAAAACAAAAGGTGTTGCTAGAAAGTACTTGTCAGAACTTATGTAACACGTAGATCATTGACAAAGCCTCACGCTCCGTAGTTGTATAATTTTTTTATGTAGGAGTCAAATTTTCAAAGCTAAATCAAATAGGATGATCTATAATACCTTCTCCAGGATGAGCTAGAACTATGCCAATGGCCATGCAGAGGCATCCACATGTACGTGAAAAGGTATATTCCATGAAGAAAATGTAGAATAGGCGCCGTAGTAAGCCTTTCCTTTAGCGCTTAGAATGTGCGCTATTGTGGTTCTCCCCAATATAAATTTCCTTTACCCTTTAATAAATCCTCCTAGAGGGCACATGAAATATTAGCATATCCTTTGATAAATTTTATGTAATACCCTATGTGGCCCAAGAATCCACACACTCGAACTTTGGCTAGTAAGCTCCTCTAAGCCTAAGATGACAACAATCTTAGCTAGATCTACTAACAAACCCTCCTTTAGATGATATGCCCTAACAGGGTTTCAAAAGGTGTAGCAAATATGCACTTATTGATATTTAAAGAGATGCTTAGCTATATGCACCTCTCAAACATTATCCTCAACTTCTCATAATGATCCTTGACAAGCCCATACATGGTCCAATCATCCAAGTAAACCTGCAAGAATTTTTGAATAAAATCCTGGAATGCTTGAACAACAATGCACGAAAATAATACATGCATGTTCTTCAATCAAAGGGAATCATTGTGTATGAAAAATGTACCCATTGTAGTGGTGAAAGTTTTCTTCCTTAATCTTCTTTAGCAATTCTTAGTTGATGATACCCAAAAAAGCCATCTGTAAAAGAGTAAATTTCACGCCCTGAAACCTTCCAATATTTCTTCAGTGAATGGTGTAGGGAAAGGATCAATCACACATGTAGCATTCAGCTCCTTGTAGTCCATACAAATTTGGATTCTTCCATCTTTCTTTATGTTGATTAGCATAGGGATAACCCATTTGATTCCTCTATGGGCTCAATTATGCCAAATTTCAATATCTTGTCAATTTCTTCTTTAAATTTTATGCATACAGTTAGGGTTCATTTTGTAAGTGTCTCTTCTTAACTAAAGCACACCTTCCTTTAAATTAATTTTAATCTCACCCAAATATTCATGCACTCCTTTCAAATCATGGTAGCCTCTAGGAAATAGGTCCTGGAAATCATGTAATAAAACAATTATATTATCCACTTGAGTCGGACAAGTAATATCTAATTATGTCCTCTTTAGGTTTAGTATCCTTTATAATGTTCACTTTTTTGTCTTCATAGGTTTATGGTAGGCGTGTTCCTTCTCATCCAAACTTTCTAATACCTCAAGCATACCCTCTGAATGATCTATGTCCAAATTTTCCACTTCTTCATCATCCACCATGTAGACAATCTTTTTTTCTCCTTCTCTAGGAAAGTACGCTCAAGTAGTTTTGCATTTGTCTCATCTACATCTTCAAAATGCATTTCTAGGTATGACTCACCAAGTAACTCCTGAATGAGTTCTTCAGATTTTACACTATCTCCCATAGTCAAGTGCTTCATAACTGTAATTCCTCATTCATTGGAGATATAGTGGAGAAGTAGTTAAAATCTTGGATCATACCTGTAGTCAAGTCTTGCCAATTTCCAGTCTCTCTATTCAACTCCACATAAACATACCATGCACGCACACAACCTCACAAGGTGAAATAAAGTTTGTGTACCCACAAAAAAGGTGGTAAATCTTCTTGCCCTTATTTCCAGAGTCTCTCACACTACTGAACATGGTTCTGAATAGGATTATTACCTTTATATTCACCAATTTGAGTAGGTGCATTACTTCGAGAAACCTTATTGACAGAGAAATTATCACCTCTCTCCATTCTAAGATATTATCCCTATGAACCATCCATGAGTGTGTTGTTGTCCTCCGTAGGGCATAAACTAACATGTTCCTTCTATCCACCTAATCCTTCCATTGTAATTCCATGGTTTGTAGGAATACCTCGTGGTTTACTTCATCGAGTGTACCGAGGTACATGGTTTTTTCCTAACCACCTAACATAACGTGGTCTTCTTACGCATACGGTTGTGCTTTTACCTTGTGCCCAACCATCTCATAGGTGTCATGTGCCCAATTATCATAGGAAATACTTGTAGTATCACTGATGGAATGTGCATAATCCCACTAGAGAACTCCTTCTTTAGATGGATCAAGTACTTCTATGTCTTGAATGGTGCTCGCATAAATTTTGTTAAGATATTATTCAGTTAACGACTCAACATAAGGTGTAAATTTTCTGTCTATCAAAGGGATAATAAATCATTCTTCCTTGTTCTCAAAACTGATATATCCCTTATTGAACCATAGATCAAGGTTATTTGTACAACACCAAGGGTGCCCAAGTAGATCTAGGAATCTATCTCGCTTCTACAAGCACTAAGACCCTAAAGTCCCCAGTGAACTTGGCCCCTTGTATAGTAATGGATGCATATTTCAAGACTCCAATTGACATGGCCTTAGTCCAATTTTCCATATACAATACATTGGAAGATGGTTGTAATGGAGGTCTACCAATCTGAACCCATGCATCTAAAGTAAGCACATTCACTTCCATGCTTGTTTCAATAAAAATATTTCTCATAAGCCATCCATCCACAACAACATCAGAGTGATCTCCTTGTAATAATCTAAGCTATGAGGAGGGAAATTAAGATGAAAAATATGCCATCCATTCTATACCAACGCGCAAATTTTTTCCATTTAACTAACTCCCTAGTAATGGAATAATGTTCTCCTGACACAACATCTTACATACTTTCTTCAGATCATCAACATCCGATTAGAAAGTCTCAACTACCTTCTTCTGTTCTAACTTCCACGATTGTTCCTTAAACATTGTATTTCACCATGCAAATTTTTAGTACCTTCATGGTTTCTAATAAAAATCCTTTTTGATGTGTAGGGTCTAGATATTTTCATGTAAAACCTCCTCCTTAGTAAATTTAGGCTTTTTTCTAACATTTCTCTCGGCACATGTAGCCTCAACGCATGTAGTAATCTTCACATGCACCATCTAAGGATCTTGTGCTAAATTCAACATCCATTGGTTTTCCATGACGTGTTGTATTCTAACCATCCCTACACCCTTGTTCTCATGTTTCGCTTCTTGCTCAGATGTTTATATAAATATGGGAACTCTTCATAGTTATGATTATTTCTGTAAAAATAACAAGTAATGTTCTAAGGACACTCATGCATGTAATGGTCAGGAGATCTACATGTATAACATATTCCATGAGGGAACTCACCTCGTCCACCACTGTAACATCAACTTTTGAATCCACTATGGTATCCTCAACCTTTACCAAGACCTCCCTCAAAGTGCCCTTCATTATGATCATAGTGCCCTTGAGTGTGATCATGATCATGTTGCTCACTTTTATCCTTAGAGTTATTCGCAACTCCAGTTTGTTGTACACCAATATCAATGACATCATGGATATGATCAATCAACTTGTAATCTTCAGTATTGTGCTTTGTGGACCGACAAAATATTCTGTAGAAGAAGACAAAATCTTCCTTATCGCACGTTTCAACAATGGGAAGCAACTCATATCATGGTTTAAATGACATATCTCACAATATAGTAACACGGAGCGCACCGATATATGAGGACAAATATCCTTAATATGCCCCTCTACTTCACAATATATGTACCAAATTCTAGTGCATGTCTCATGTGTTATATTGGTTGATAATTTCTCCAACTATTTTTCCATTGTTGTAATATGAGCTTCTAAGAATGGGCTCACTCCAATGTCTATGCTCCTGACTACCTCAGCGCACAAATATTCTTCAAGCACCTCACACGGGTCAAAGTATAAGTATTATGTGAGAGTGCCATCCTAAAAGGTGTGATCACACCTTTGAAAAATCACTTGTGTGCATGTTGAATTACAGGGATATCATAAGATACTTTAGACAAAAGTGTTTTGAAATTAGAATCATATTTTTGGACACTCTCATTAGTTCCCTTCTTGATATCCTTGAGTGCACTTACAATTTTCTTCTCAAACTCAGGGATATAAAATTCTTTAATGAAATCATTTCATAATGCCATATAATCCACACAAGTCCGATTAGGGTCAAAATTCCTATACAAGTTATGTGCACATCCCTACAACATAGTTGCAAACTAATTGGCCTTACACTTTGAAGCTATAATTCCTTTCGCTCACCACAATATCTCACACACACGAACATGCTCAATAGAATCTTCTATTCCAATATACTCTGGGAGACAAAGTGACATCTCCATGTAAGTAGTCTAGGGATGCTTGATGAGGACCATACCCACTAGATCTAGAACCACCTGTGTTAGCTCTGCCCCCAGATCCAACAGATCCACCAGATCCCAAGCGAACTGTGCCTTTTGATCCTCCCCCTATAACAGGAATTGAAACAGAGGATGCACTGCCTTGTGTCCCAACAGTGGTGCTAAACTAAACTCACATAGTCCACAAAGTTATATAACACCTAAATGTGAGTACAAAGTTTTACATGCCTATGTTCAGTGCCAACAACGTGCCTATAAAGGTATCTCCAACCGGACCTCCAAATAACAAGGAAGATGTCTACCGAATATAAATGTACTTACTATTTGATTTACTCTGAACCTGTTGATAAGTCAACTTTACCTCTTGCTACTCTATTACCCAAACTAGCTTACTGACTACTGGTTGTACTAGAAACTGGAAAAACAAGAACAAGGGCTAGGTCACTAGGTAGATTCAAATGCACACCCATGGCCCATGTTATCTCTGTAGGTGTGCTCTCATAAGAAGATGATGAGGGTTCCCTATCATGCTTTCCCAAATAGGGGAGTTCCAGATGCTCTGGATCCAAGTCCTCTACGTGAGCTCAAAATACTTCATGAACCATCTCTCTCCATAATGCCATCCATTCTGAAACCTCATGTGACCTCTATAAATCCCTCTCACACACCTCATTGAACTCAAGCTGCCTTTCTTCTCCTTTCCTCTCTTCCACTAGGTCTACCATCCTTCACCATATCTGGTCCTAACCCCGTGCATGGTGGGGTTTAGCTAGCCATCGACTTCTCTTCCAAATTAAAGGTTACCATCAAGATATTGATCGCGGTAGAATTTGGTGTAGATATGATCCCCAGGATAATTTAAAATTGAAACTTAGCTACTTCCGGACAAGAGTAAGTGGATATTGAGTACTCTAAAATAGCTATTTAGAACACCATGTAACCAAGTATCCACAACATGTGTCCAAATTAGATTAGTGTCATAGAGGGCCTGAAATTATTCTTGTGTCTAGACAAGTGTACAAAACCTTCAATTCCTTTTAGATGCATAAGCAACCAGCCACTTGTATAGCTCTATGGGAAAAATAGCAAAGAATATCTCATATAAGTAGTCATACAGATTCTTCTCAACCCACGTGCATGTGTCAAACTTATATCTAGTGTTGAATCTCTGAGCATATTCTTCTTCTTAGATCTACTATCTTCTCCTCAACACTTGCTAAGGTGAACTATTACATCTTCATCACACAACATCCTGAAAAACAACTGAGAAAGAGGTCCCGATAATGGAACTAATGATGTAGCCTTGAATTCATTGTAAATGACCCATGCATGCTAGGAAATCACTCATCTTGAGCTGAGTTCTCACCCAAAGTGCACAAAGGCACCATGTCTCTCTTTAGATTTTCTTATACAAAATGTTAGCATGATAGTGCATATGTATATTCAGATTCATAACCAACAGTAAACAATCCACAATACATAAACCATATCTGGATCTTAGAATATATAAAAGATGAACTAAAAATGACTATAACAAGATTTACCATACAAGAACTAGTTCTAGTCATGTTCAACACCATTATCCAGCCAATATGATCCATTGTATTAATACTATAAAACACAAAAATTCATACACTATAAGGTATCTTCATGAGTCATATGTGTGACAAAACCAAAAGTATAACTCTACAACAATTGAAACTTACTTAATCATGTAAATCAATATATATAGGGGTGGGAAATTTCCCTTCACCACCCATGCACTATCTCAAAATAGGCCACATGCTAATAATATCCATGTGCCTTTACAAAAGGATGTAAAACATGCAAGTGTTATAGCAATAAAATTCCTATAGTTAACTCTGAGTACTAATCCTATTATTATCCTAAACTATTCATGGTGCACAAATGATGTTTAATCCTAAAATACCCTTACATGGACCGTGAGTCTTCATGTCTTTGTGTGCTCAATAGGTTAACTCCAAAACTAGCCTTAACAACATAAATGACTAAGTCCTGATCCTGGGCACTTCATCCATATTGTAGCGTCGCGCGCTCTTCCAAAGCCCTACATTCACGCACCCAACACTTAGCCCTTTTTTTCCATCCAACATTAGGCCCTAAGTTACCTTTTCCTGGTTTGACAATCACGGTAAAATGAAAATTTTAAAATATTAGTATCCACCCGCAAATGCACCTGCAAAACAAGCTTATTGACCAAGTAATTAAGTGTCATATGATCTGTAAATAAGATAAATGGTGTTACCAATAAGTATTGTTTGAAATTATGCAACATGTAAATCATGGAAAAATCCTCATGCTCGGGGTTGTATAATTTTTTTCGCAGATCTCAACTTCCCGATCGCAAAGGAAATGGGGTGGTCTACAATTCCTTCATTTGGCTACACCAAAACTACACTAATTGCCATTCCGAAGCATCGACATGAACATGAAATGGTTTGTCCCATGAAGGAAAGTGTAAAATAGGTGTAGTAGTCAACATTTCCTTTAGTGTTTCAAATGCCTACTTCTTTGCGTCACCCCAACATAATTTTCCTTTAGCTTTCGAAGTTCCTCAGAGGCGTGAAAATCTTTGCATAACCCTTAATGAATTTCTTCTAATTCCCTATATGTCCAATAAATCCACAAACTTCAATTTGATTGTTAGGTTACTCCAAACCCAAGGTCATAAAAACCTTGGATGGATCTACTAACAAGCCTTCTTTACAAATAATATGCCCAAGTAAAGTGCTAAAAGGTGTTGCAAAAATGCACTTCTTAATATTAAGAGAGATGCTTAACTATCTACACCTCTCAAACATAAGTATTAATTTTTCACAATGGTCCTTAACCAAAACATAAAATGTCCAATAATTTTCACAATGGTCCTTAACCAAAACAATGGTCATTATGAATGAAGTCCGAAATGATGGCACAACAATGCGCGAGAACACAACTAACACATTCTTCAAGCTAAAGGGTATCACTTTGTGTATGCGAAACTTCCCCACTCAGTGGTGAAAGTTATTTTTTCTTGATCCTCCTTTGCTATGTACACTTTATGATAACATGAAAATCCATCAATAAAAGAATATATCTTCATGTCGTGCAACTCCCTCAAGAATCTCCTTGATGAATGGGGTGGGAAACGAATCAATGACACATGAAGAATTTAACTCTCTTTATTCCGCATAGATCCTTATCCTCCCATCCTTTTTAATATTGATGACCATGGGAATAACCCATTCAGATTCCTCAATGGGCTCAATTATACTAGACTTGAGCATGTTATCAATTTATTCCTTTACCTTGATGCGCATATTAGGATTCATCCTATATGACATCTTCCTAATCGCCACATGCCTTCTTTAAGTTTGATTTGCATATCACCTAAGGAAGGGTGTACTCCTTTTAAATCATGATAACCTCATGAAAATAAGTCGTGAAAGTCACATAGGAGTTCAATAATATTAGCAACTTCCTATTCGACCAATAATCGCTAATAATGGCCTCTTTAGGATCTACATCTGTTCTAATATTAACCTTCTTTATCTTCATAGGCTCATGATATTTGCACACCTTCTAATCTACTGTGTCCATCACCTCATGTGTACCTTCAATGACGTTAACATATAGGTTATTATACTCATCATCTTCATGATTTAAAATACATACCAGTTTACCCTTTTCCTTTTCTTACTAGGAGTAAACCATTTCTTCTTCCTCAGTCTCATCTAGGTTAAGGCGTGCCTCTAAATCCAATTCTCTAAACATATCTAATAGGAGTTCCTCCTTTCTTATTTATCACCCAAAGTAGGGTGCTTCATAATCTGAAGTGCTTAGTTGACCAAAGGTTTAGTAGAAAAGCAATAAAAAGTGGGAATCATACCGATGTCATCTCCTTCCAATTAACTATTTCCTTGTCAACTCTCGCATGCACATACCATACATGCGCATGACTTCCTAGGGTGGCATAGAACTTATGCACCCAAAGTGATGGTGATAAGGCCTCGTGCCCCTCTATCTAGAGTCTATCACAATTTTTAACATGGTGCAAAGTAGGGGTATTTCCATGGAATTCACATATTTGAGAAGGTACATTGCTCCTTAGGAACCTAGTATAAAAGGAAATTCTCACTTCTCAACATTCTAATAAGTTATTTATGTGTGTATTACACCAATGCATTGTTGTCCCATGTGGAGTATATACTAACATGTTTTGTCAAAATCCTTCATTCTTCCACTAGGCTTCAATGACACACATAAATACATCAGAATTCCCTTCATCAGTGTATCAATGTACCTGGTGATGACTTAAGTGCCTAACCATGCATGAACTGATCACATGAGTGACTGTGTTCTTGGTATCTTTCACAAAAACTTCATACATTCCATGCACCCAATTATAACAAGAAATACTCGTGGGATCACTAATTGAATGAACATCACCCTATTGTATCGCTCCTTCCTTAGATGGATCAATTACCTCAGGGTCTCTAATCATGCACATATATATCCTATTCAAGTCTTCTTCACTCAAAGGCTCAACATACGTGAGACTAAACTTCACATATGTAAAAGGTATAATGACATGCTCTTCCTTATTCTCAAAGCTAATGTGTCCCATGTTGAAGCACAAATATTTATTATTCGTATAAAACCATGGGCATCCAACTAATTCTAGGAAACTATTTGCGTCAACTAGCTCTAACACTTCAAAGTCCCTAGTAAACCTAGCTCCCGAATAATAATAGTCACATCCTTAACTAATCCAATAGGATAAGCCCTAGTTCTGTTTGCCATATACAACACATTTAAAGAAGGCTATAATGGTGGTCTTCCCATCGGTTCCATGCATCCAACATGAGTACATTAAATTCCACACTATATCTATTAGAATTTTGCTTAAAAGCCATCCATCTATGACCACATTTAGTGTAATATCCTTATCATACTCATGATTATGGGAGGCATATTTACATGAAGTATCTACCTCTCGTGCTCATTACCTGTGTGTGGTATCTTCTCTCTCAACCACTCTCCTAACAAGGGATTATGTTCTCATGGCACAATATTTGACATACCTCTTTTAAGTCACTACATCCTTCGTAGGAGTTCAATCTTCTTTGTTTGTTCCATTAGACGCACCTTCTCCTTCAAGCTTTGAATTTATCCTGTAGATATATGATAACATCCATAGTTTCCTAGTAAACCTCTTTTCGATGGGCAACATCAGGGTACTTTTCAAAATCACCTCTCGCTATGTTATAGTGACTTTTAATTCATAGTTTCACATGCACATGCAACTTCAGATCATGTAGTAACTAACACTATTTACAATTAATAATTATGCCCAACCTTCGACATCCATTGATCTCCATCTATGTGTTGTATCTTAATCATAGTTGCACCCTTGTCTTGCTTGTGTTGCTTGCTCATATGCTAATATAAGTCTGGAAATTCTTCAAATTTGTGTTTTTCCCACACCATGAGTAAACCACATTATGAGGGAGCTCATGTTGATAATGATCAGGAGATCCAAAAGTATAACAAGTTACTTTAGGAAATACTCCTCTTCCACCACCGTGACCTCGACCTCTATATCCTCTCGTGAAAGCCTCTACTCCTGTTATCCCATTATTGTGCCCTTCATTATGTTGTTCTCCTTTCTCCTTAGATCTACCTACTTCACTACTATGATGCACACATGTTTCAATGGATTCATGGATATGATAATTAACTATGAAGTCAACAAAGTGTCATGAGTGTGAGTTTTACAAATCTTATAATACATAGACACATTATTTTGGATTGTGCACTATAAAAGAGGACATCTAATCACATCATGGTCCAAATGATAGATTTCACAATCCAACAACATGTCGTACATTGAATTGTGAGGAAAACTATACTTGGTATGTCCTTTAACCTTATAATCCATACACCATATCCCACCGCGTCTCATGACCTCCGAATCAAGAGAGAGATTATCCAAATGTTTTTCCATAGGTGCAATCTACGCCTCTAAAAATGAACTTACCCAAATGTCCACACTCCCAACTTCCTTAACATACATATTTTCTTCCAAGTTATCATGCAGATCCACAAAGGTCTTATGAGATAGCTCCCTTCTAAATGGAGTCAAAAATCCACCAAAAACCATTATGCAAGCTAACTCAGATGTATTTCGGAAGAAGAAAAATTTGACAATAAATTTTGAAGCACTCATCATATTCCCGAATGCTTTTTGATAAGACATATTTTATGTCCTTAAGCACACTGATACTTTTTTATTCAAACTATGGAATATGGAACTCAGCTATAAATGTAGAGTGTAAAACATCATAATCCACCATAGTCGATGCGGGTCATAATTTCGTACTAGCTATGCATGCACGTGCCCTTGAAGAGTAGTAGTAAAATGACTTGAATTTCTATTTGAAGTAGTGATTCCCTTAGCGTTCCATAACAACTCACACTTTTACACATGCTCTACAACATCTTCAATACCTATATATTATAAAAAAATGGAGGGAAATTTAATAATACACTTGTTGAGATTGATGTCGGGGTTCTTTAGGGATGCGGGACTGTCCTCCGAGATCTAGAACCAGAACCACCACCAGTATTTCCTCCACCACTAGAATCATCTATTCCACTTGATCCTGACACTCTTGATCCCCCTAATCCTCCAATGGTGAGCACTAGACAATGGATGTACTTCTTTGTGTCCAAACACAGTGATAAATTGAACTCCCATAGTCTACAAAGTTGTAGTACTTCCGACGTATTCCCAATGTTCTACGTGCTCATACTCTATCTTGATCACACACTGGAAAATATTTCTCCAATCGGTCCCCCAAATAAAGATGTCATTGTTTGTGCTACCATAGGTGTATGTGTTGTCTCATTGTGAAATACGTATTCAAAGGAAAATTATATCTACCCGAAGCTACTAGCTTACCTACACTCACCTTCTTATGAATGATTAATTATGGAACTTGAACACCAGGAACAGGGGCTAGGCCACCAATTAGGATTAGATGCACACCCGCATTCCTTACTCTTTCCTCCTTTGACACAATCTCATCAATAGATGAAGGGGATTATCTACTGCGATTGCCTAAGTGGGGGAGATCCTGATGCTTCAGCTCCATGTCTTCCGCACGATCCTTAGATCCTTCATGAGACATCATCCTCCATAACTCCACAGCTCCTCAATATCACATTACTTCACTAATTCCCTCTCCTACACTTCATTATATTTAAGCCACCTTTCCTCTCTCTACCTTTTTGCCACTAGGTCCACCATCTTTCACCACACGTGTTCTTTCCCTTATACGTGTTGGTATGTTTAGCTAGCCATAGGTAGGCACTCTAAACTCAATACCACCATCAAGATCTTAATTTCCAAAGGAATAACACGAATGTAAGATCCTCTGGGCTTACGTAAAAATTCAAACTTAGCAACTTCCGGACAAGAATACGTAGACACAACATACTCCAAAGTATAACTACGCACAACACCAACCCATTAATTATCTACAACACGCCTCCAAAGTTCATCGTCAGTAAAAAAATTCTTGGTACTCTTCCTGCATCCAAACCCTTGGTTTGTAACTCTAGCTCTTCTTTGATGTGTATGCAGATAACCACTCATACAAATCTATTGGAAAATAGCAAAAAAATGTCTCATAGAGTTCATGATATAGATTATCTTCCATACAATTTCGCGCATTGAAACAATGTCCAGAACCATATCTTCACGTAAATTGATCTTGTCCTTCAATTACCCAATGTTCAATAGCCACAAGAGTAAATAGATACACCATAATTATGCAACATCATGGCAGAAAACTTGAAAATAGGTACCGATAATGTAACTAAAATGTAGTCTTATTTTCCCACTCAATTTCCTTGGTGCGCCGACACTTCATCTTGTTAAATCGAACTTTCACCTAAAGTGTACAAAGCTACCAGTCCTCTTTTTTATAGTCTTGTCAAGATTTTAGCATGCATGTTTGTAGTAACCATAATTAGAGTGTACATTCCATCATAATAATAAAATCCATGAGCTCAATTTGGAAACACGCATAATAAGAAAGCATAGTGATCACATGAGAATTAATATCAGATTTACTATGCAAGCACCATGAATAGATAGGTCAATATACATCCACAATGATTCATTATATTAGCACAAACTAGAAGTTGAATACATAGCAATCTGTCATAAAATTCATGTACGCAATTTCATATCAACAACATAACTCTAGTACATATGGTGATCAAAACTTAGAACTCGAACTCAAAACTCTTTAAACTCTCTCTCTCTCTCTCTCTCTCTATATATATATATATATATATATATATATATAGGTGGGAATTTCCCTTAACCTCCCATGCACTCTCAAAATAGGTTACATGCTCAAAATATCCATGCACCAATAAATGCATGGTTTTACAAGGATACTAATAATAGATTAATCTATAATTAACCTTTATCTTAATCCTATTATTAACACAAACTATGCATGTCTCTTGATCTTCCACTTACTGCAACCCAAATTGATTTTCCTTAGTCACAAAGTCTTCATGGTTTTATCTTTTACATGCTCTGCACTCCATCCTATTTTTAGCCTAATCTAAGAAAAATGGCTAAGTCCTAAACTCTATCTTTTTGCATGCGAAACCTCATGCCACAAATTTTTCACCCTCTTGCTGCTACTCACATACCCCCTTCTTTTACGCTACTATAAAAATGTCTTTGATATTTAGGCAATATTTCATAAGGCCAACATAACTTAACCTAAAAAAATCCAAGGCATTGTTGACATGTAAGCACTACGAAATGCTAAATAATTATGATCCCTTCAACGTAAAATACCAGCTATCCATCATTTTGTAGCACAATTGGCTGACAAGACTCGACATTTTATGATTTTATTAGAGAAATATACTAAATTTGCAAGGGATGTAGATTGTCAATGAGAATTGATGACATAAAACAATATTTACTCAATCCACCTGGTCCTAGTGCCACCTATACTAGACAAGCCATTATTGCTTACTGATTCCGCAATAAAACATGCTCTTGGTGGTTTGATTGCACAAAATGGTGATAATCATCATAAATATGCCATGTATTATATTAGTTTCACTTTTCTTCCCTATGAACATAATTATAATATGATCAAGAAACTTTTCCTCACCTTAGTCTTCATTACAAATAAATTATGACATCACATGATAAATAATGAGATATGTGTCATTACTAAGGTAGATACTTTGCATTATATGTTAAATAATAAGAATATTTTTGGATGTATCAATCGATGGGTCATATTATTAACTAAATGTAATCTCCAATTTGTATCACAAAAATTTATCAAAGAGAAATTAATAGCATATCAGCTTATTGAATCAACACTTTTTGATCCCTCACCAATTTGTGATGCATTTCAAGATGAATTTACTACCTAAAATATTGACTCGGAAGTATGGACTATGTACTTTGATGGATCCTAATGTTTCATAAGAGCAGGGTATGGAATTTTCTTTATAAAACCCTAGGGTGAAACCATGCATTTTACCTACCAATTAGGATTTCCGTGCACCAATACCATCACTTTGAATATGAGGCCTTCATTTTAGGCCTTTATATTACATACACATTGCAAATTAAACACATTCAAATTTATGGTGACTTGTATCTCATCATTCATCAGATACAAGATGTCTACCACACAAAAGAGGAGAATTTAATCCCATTTTATACTTTGGTTAAAAGGTTGTTATCTACATTTTTTTCCTACTCTATCACTAATATTCCACACAAAAATAATCGACATGTAGATTCAATGGCTAGTGTTGCCTCATTAATACCCTTAGATATCGGTGATGAATGGGTGACTTTCACTATTCAAAAATTATGTATAACATATATAGATACTCAGTATTCGACACTATTTATATCGTGGCTACTACACACAATATTCGAACCCCTGATTGGTTTACTAATATTTTGAATTATTTATACGTATAGACCATGTAAACTACAATAAATGAGGAAAATCAATACAAATAAAATGAAAACCTTATATTATAAAATACCAAAGCCATCTCATATTAGATCGACTAAAAGAACAAAGTTTTGTGATGTCCTTTGTTGGATCCGTTTGATTAATGATATTTTCTTGATTTATGGATGATCCAAGATACTCGGATGGAGATAGATCAAGCTACAAGCATGAGGATGATTGATTCAACATGATTTTGGTAGAATAACGGTATGAATTATTGATTTATTCATCAAGGAAATGTATAGAACAATGGTCTAAACTCTCAATATTTTTAGTGGACGATATGTGAAGGAAAGACCATTTAATTTAGAGACAAGGAATTTGAATCCAAAATTTAAGTTTAGATTGATTTTATTTGGAGATAACTAAACATGATTGAGTTGTTTAGTTGAGTTTCTAGATTGATTAAAGAGCTGAATTCTTGTTCTATATTTACATGAATGAGTCATTGTTGAGTTAGCGAGGGTCGCACATGTTTTTGAATTTTAATTTTAAAGTTTTTATTTTATTCACCAAAAAGTGTTTTGAATCATTGGGTTTTGTAAGAATTTGATTTGATTTTGTATAGCCATGATTTGGGAGATATTTTCAGTTAACTCAAATGTATGATATGAGTTAATTTGAACACATCCTCTAGATTATAATAATTATTTTTAGCTTTAGTTATGAATCTAGTCAACTTGAGTTGAGGAGGTGGATATGGTTTTAGGATATTTAATTTATTTAAATATGAAAGTGGATATTTAATTAATTTGATATTAAATTAGCTAATAAAATTAGGTACGGGGAGATAGGGTACACATATAATTAATTAAATTAATTCTAGATAGGGACAATGGTTCAATGATAGTTTGAACATATATAATGTGTAGTGGTTATTTTGGGGTGTTTACATTTACCCCTCTTTAAAGTGGTATTATATAATAATAGATCTTTAAACATAGTAAATGTGTTTAAAATGGTGAATAAATGATGACGAAGTGTAAAGGATTTTCTGTTTTCCTCATTGAAGAATTTGGATGCCCTAGCAAGTCAATAAAGTGGTGGACAACCATTTGATAGGAGGAAGGAGAAGGCATCTGATGTGAGAGAAGTAGAAATGGGATGGGAGTGATTTTCCTTATAGCTTAGCTTCCATTCATAGATTATAATTATAGAGAAACATATTTTGTTGTTGTACATTAGAGTTAACACCATGATTATTGAAAAAATGTAGACATAAAATATATGCAATTGGGTATATTTTTAGGTCCTAAAAGCATACTAGAATTTACATGATTCTTAAGAAAGAAAAATAGTAGTTTACAACTCCCTTTAGAATTTTACTTTGGTTTTTGCACTTTTATTGGCTTTATACATCTTGCACTCTTGCCGAAATTTGACTGTTTCATCTTTTTATGGCCTTAGACACTAGCACATAGTTGGGAAAGTAGCGCCAGGTGCTCCTATCATTCTTCATATTTTTCTTATCCTTTGGGACCCCTTTCACTTTTTAATACTTTTTATTACTTTAAGTTAGCCTTTCGGTTGTTAATTAAAGAATTTAAAAAGGGAATAATATAAATACATAGTTATGCTTTCAAAATTAGGGACCAAGCATTAAGCATTACATACTACCACCTAATGTTACATTCTAAAGAAAAAAAAAGAGCATCAAAGGCATCCATCTAGTGTTGGGTTGTGGAGCTAGATTGTTTCACAATGAGCATGCATTACAAGTGGCTGGTTTACACAAGTAACCAACGTCGGTTGGCTAACCGCCATTGGTCAGTAGAGGAACTACCATCAGTCAACGGGGAATTGTCATCAGTTAGCAAAGTAACCTCCATCGGTCAGGGAACCGACATCGGTTACTTGTGTGTGAAAGTTTATATTTAACTCATGGGAATTAGATCTAACTTTTGTTATAAATTTGATCTAATGGTTGTAATGCATAGCTATGGTGCCGTAAGTTTGTATATGCCTAGATAAGCATGAAAGATAGGGTTAGAAGATGATTTAAGATAAGGATTGAGTTAGATCCTTGATTATCCTAGATTGAGAGGATGAAGAAGAAGATAAAGAAAGAACAAGCTACAAGAAGACAAAGCTTTCATGGAGAGAAGTTGGATAGAAGAAAATATCAGTACAACTATAATGTACAGGTACATCTCGGTGGTGAGAAGAGGGAAACATATTCTATTGTATTTCCTTTGTATAGTTATTGCCTCTTTGTAATGGCTTGCATAGTATGCAAAGCACATAGAGTTTCTTCTTGTAGATCCAAATGTTGGTGAGATCTTGTATTGTAGATCCATGAGATCATGATGTATTGTTGATCCATGTAGATCTAGTCTTGTATTGTTAGATCCACAGGTTGTTGTGAGATCTTGTATTCATAGATCCATGAGATCATGTTGTATTGTTGATCCATGTAGATCTAGATATTGTAGAGGAGGTTGTCTTCATGTTTGCATAGGTTGATGCAGTGATGGAGAGACAAACTTACTTCTTGGTGCACAGTCATGGTTGCACATTGGTAGACCCATGTGAGAGGTCTTGTTGCAGATCCACAGAGAACTTGGTAGCAATTCAGAGATGCAATAGTTCCTAGTTATGTGAGATCTGCTGGTGGTGGTTTGGAGGCACGGTTGTAGTACACTCATGGAGATCCATTTAGAGATCTAGAGGAGGAGATACTCTTGGAGAGATGTATTATACTCTTGTGGGAAGAGTTGGTTTGTACTCTTGTTCATTATATATATATATATATATATATATATATATATGATATCTCTATCTTTAGTGAACATAGCACACATTGGATGAACCACGATACATGTTGTGTTATGTGTGTGTACTTTATTTTGATTTGGATTTATCTAGTTTATTTTTTCTGTTGCTATAGATTTTGGGGAATTGTTTCCATTTCCATAGTCTTTGTATTCCCAATATCTAACACTCATTCAAGGATAAGGGTTGTATCACTTTTGCATACAAAACATAGGAGGGGAAGTCTTTTCTATTTCATCCTACACATTCTATACATTTTCTACATTCTAGATCTATCCGTTATCACTGTGCAATTTGCACAGGGTCATCCTAGGGCATCATTTCTACACACACACACACTATAACTACATGGAGCCTGAGATGTAGTGCAGTGCTTGGTCATAAGTTCACTCTTTAGGTGACTATCAGGGTTAGTCTGACTCCCCATTAACATTTTCCTTTTTAGGTTTGATGTGGTTTATGGGTATGTTTAGGTGAACTTTTTTATTGTAGGTTAAAGGTAGATTCATAGATCATATAGTGAGTCTAGATAAAAAAATAAAGACCAACAACAAAGCTTATCGACCCTAAAAGATCTAGATCCACAAAAGTTACCCGAACAACAGTTCCCAGATCTAGTCACCAACACCAGGTGCCCTTGTCCTCCCATGGGTGATCATGTCAAGCATAATTCCATATATCAAAATATCCAGTTTATAACAACTTCATTATTTACAGTTTGTTTGAGTATTTCATCCACCTAGATGACTTCCTGTTCACTTAGAAATCAGCTAAGTTCTCTCATCTCTCCTTCTTGCTTAGGATTTCATATTTCACATGCTTTATTACTTGTGTCTTATTATATATTAGCATTTGTACACCATTTATTATAGTAGTTACTCTGTAATTAGATTTAATTCAAATTACATTAAATAATTTTGTGAACCATTTCTTACATGCCCATTATCGGATCTTTCATGGCTTCCCCATTGTATATCCACGTTTTACTTTATAATCTCCTCATTAAGCGTGTCCTAGTTGATCATGGATCTAGTCCTAACATATGTACTTCATACTTTCTCCAGCAAATAGGAATTTCGATACTCATCTCAATCCATCTACTCTTTATATCTATGGCTTTGATAATATACCTAAGTAAGTGTTGGGCACAATCTCTCTTCCCCTTACTATGAGATCTTACACTCTTAATGTTCTAAGTCACATTATGCTTCACGATGTTCCTTATACTATCCTTCTAGTCCATTATTGGTTACAAACTATGCATATACTTCTATCTACCCATGTCATAACACATAATTCCCTTGCTATACCTTCTTCTATAGATATTGTTATAGTAGATTCCGCACCTCATGTTACTACTACTTGTGATATTCCTCTTACACATGATGCTCATAAAATTACCTACATTGCACATACTTATCCTCTTGGGATGCACATTAATGCCAATGATTTACACGACCATGTCTCTATTAGTACTGATTTAGCAAATATGGAAATATACATTGTAAAATTATGCCCAATAACTAGAAAGGACCCAAAAGATGTGAGTAAGATATAAAGAGGTTGGGGGAACCCAGAGGGGATAAGGGTGCCTGACACTAGCATCATGGATGGGCGCTGGTGTCCAAACTCGATAAACTAAAGTGTCGAAGGTTAGAATGGGAAAGAAGGTGTGCAAGACCAAAATAGAAACTAGAAAGAAAGAAAAGAGGCTAAAGACAATGGTCAATTAGTACTTTTATCACTTAGGAATCATATGAATAGTGGTATGTGATCAAGACCTAGAAATGTACCCAAAGTGCATGATTTAGTGTCTACATTTTCCCCACTTGATGTTTTTGAGTGAATAGTTGATAAAATAAAGTAAATAAAATATGTGTACCTAATAACTAGTTAGATTGATGATGAAAAGCATGCTAAGAGAGATAAGAAAAATCTTGTAGTGATAATAAGTGAAGTGTGGAAGCTAAAAAGAGGAAGTGAGAATCATGATGACCATGGGGTGAAATTTTATGTGTATATGTGCCCGTTGTACTGTTATTGATGTAAATTATTTTGTGATTGATATGACTCCGCTTCCCATAAGGACGAACTTACATAATAAAATAATGAAAAAGTAGTCAAATAGGTGTACATGAAAAATTTGATCCAAAACATGTAAAAATTCAAAAAGGAATATGTGCATCTGATCCGTGATGAGAAAAAGATATAGAAATGATCCTTAAGATGTTTAGAAGAATGATTTTTTCAGGTGATTTCACGCCAAGAATGAGTTTACGAGTGATCTCACACCAAAGTGCACGAGGAAGAAGTGTAGGGAGAAATGTCGAGTTTTATTCTCCAACCTTTGACTACTTCCTGAATTATAAACACCATTGCAAATGGTGTGTGTGTGGGTACCAGATTCAATCTCCTTCACAACTTGAGCTTCATCATGGATTTTACAAGACACTTAGAGGCAAATAAATAGTTTATATGTTATTTTGTAGTGGGGAAGCAATTTATCCGATTTGTTAACACTCGGGATTTGAAGAAGTGGGTAGCACCTTGGAAGGAATTGATCTAATCCTCACTATTTTAGGTTGTTCCTATCAACCAAGGTAAGAGAACCTATATTGTAGGCTCTGTTTTGTGAAGGAGGTGAAAATATCCTTGTATTGTGCAAATTGTATGGAGATGGCTTTGAAAAAACATGATCAATTTACCATTATTCAAACTCAACAGAGCTGCCACTACTAAATGATGGAAATGATTTCAAGACAAGGCTAAGGCTACTAAAGACATTGTATAATCCTAATTTCGTTTGTGCATATTTGTAAATGGATTGTATTCTTTTGTTGACACACAATACAATGCAGGGGTATTATAGGAAGAATGAGTTAATTTGAAATGAATTTTGGGGTGGGAGATATTCAGACAAGACTAACCAGAATTTGCCAAATTCTTTGAGGACCTTTGCAAAACTTGAAAGACTCAGATAACATAAATGCTCCAAAGAGGTTAAGGTGTTCCTTCAACCAAGATATGTGCATCAAATAGAAGCCCATATTTATAATACATTTATCACAAAAGCTTAAGTTAAATGAATCAACAAAGCATTTAGAAATTTCTATTATATCAAACCTAAGGTATTATACGACGGAAAAGTGACAAGCGAGCTTGGGAATCTAAAAGTAACTCTTCCTCGTACGACCTCTTGAGGTCATGCCGAGACAGCCGGTGGGGATGAAATATGTGTGGGATGTAGACAAACTAGTTAGGCAATCTAATGTCTTCGACACGCACTAGTGGAAATTACAAATCTAAGGCAAAGAAGGCCCTCCTAACTTGAACTGGTGTGATAGATCGATCAGCAAGGATGACTACTCGAAGGCTCCAATCAATATCGAGCTCTGGCGTGATTCGGTCTATAGGTTGTGGAATACGTGGAAAATGTCCTGGGATAGTTTCGTGTATATCCCCAGATAAGGTCATAGGGCAGATGGTAAATATAATTGACTCTATGGGTGATTCTCTGGCCTAGTCCAGAACTCCTTAGCTTTGTTAGCTGTTATGTCTAATAAGGATAACTGTGTGATGATGATAGGTGGAAGTGGAGTAGATCTGAATACTAGTGTGCGTAGGCCAATGTCTATGTCTGATTTACTTATGGATTCGTTGGGTTGCGGGATTTGTGGATCACAACCATAGACTCTTGGTTATTACGGTCCGCTTATGGTCATGTACGAATTCAGTCCCTGATCCCTAGTATCCAATAATCGTATGCTTTCTCAACTTCTATATTTATAATCAATAACTATGCAATCTTCTCGAGAATATCTCACAGCGTTCTTTTGCAACCTGAATTCTTAGGCTAGTATCTATATGTCATGAGAATGTCTCTGTCTCGGTTTGTGGGACCAAAGGATCACAATCGAACATTTTCTCTCTTTCAAGCCCTTCTACGGTCATGTGGATATTTTTCTAGGGTAACCTACAATTTGGTTGATTTGACCAAAACGTGTGCGCTTGATTGTTTTCTATGTTTAATCCCCTCAACCGAGAGCTGATCTCACATTTGTAAGTCTCGTTGTTGTTTGGAAGACTTGGATTCTAAGATTCTAGTCTATGTCAACTATTGCTGTGAAGAGATTGGGTTGAGGCACGATTGGCTTGAATATGTATTCTCTGAGCTCCCTAGGTCCCGAGATTGTCATACAAAAGAAATAATGTAAATCAAACTGCAACAAAGTGAATTTTAACTACGTGAAATATATCTATAGTATATATGATTTCTCTATTTTTGTATTTTCTAATGAACTATTGGAATGGATTTAGAAGAGCAACTAATTTAATACATCTAGAAATTGACAGCTAAGATAATAATTTAAAACAAACAAGATAACCGAGTATAGCTATTTGTCTGTGCAGTTGTAAATCTATTCTAAATAACGAAATGATTGATCTAATCTATTTGCAAGACTCTCGATCCTACCTTAGAAGTGAGGAATGAATCATAGTCTCTCAGAAACTATCAATCCCCACAGCTTCCCTGACAATATTGAAAGTAAAATTGACTAAAATGAAATGATTAGCTACTCTATTTGATATGCTTCTAATTTAGAACTTTGAAAGCTAGAACCGGATTCTCTGCGTAACAATGGCGAATTCGATGGTGTGTGTGATTTTGTCCCCTCAAGTGTGATATCCTCATTCTTTTGTGCTCATGTGGATCCGAAAAGCATGTAATTCTTGCATGAACATAAGTAGATGTTGGAACAAGGGACAACTTTAGAATACTGAGGATCAATACAATGCGAGTAGGAGAGGGATAACGCAAGAGTATACGAGAGCTTGGCTTATGCAATTCCTAGCGGGATCTATTACGAGTCATGCAACATAAAACATCCAGAACCCGAAACTTTCCTATTTGACATAGGACATAGGGGCTAAAGCGGGGCATGTGGGATGTTAACTCATGTTTAGAGATCTTTCCGGATCACGAACACCTTACGAGGAGACTGTATCATCATTGGGGCACGTGTTACGTTGTTCGGTGGTGCAATAAGTACTGTAATGATTGTGGGTACGTACATATTGCCCCCTCGGAGAAGAGTTTTAGCCATGAAGAGGCATAAAATGGTGGGTCCGAGTATGGCAGTCCCAAAATGGGAAGTTAGAAGTTATACTTGATATGTCCGTGTGTTGAAATGACGCCATCGAAATTTCCCGTTACTTGCAAAACGAAAAGAGAACTCAAGTGCATATAGAAACAATAATTTGGAAAATAAATGCTAAAATAATAGGAAATGAGGATGTACCATTTGTGCGAGGATAAAAAACTTACCTCCGTCGGCGCTCCAAACCTGCGAAAAAGGCATTTAAACCAAGTTGTTATATATATATGAAAGTGGGCCCATTTTCCTATTCATTTGCGTGCGTTGATTTGATTGATTCTGAGCTCTGGGACCCACGGTGACGGTTTCTTGCATGAGTAGAGTCAAAACGTCCGTGACGAGATAGTGATCATGCCTCTGCGAGCAGAACATCGACCCGTGAGATCACAGGTTGGTTTTCTTCAATTTACCACTTTTCCCCCCTCAATTTTAAAATGCTAAAATCTTTGTCATGGGGGATAGTTTTTGAAAATGTTAGGTTTAAAAGGTCTATCTAGGGGGGCACCTACTGGGTAGGCTTTGTTTTTAGCTAAAATGGTTGTTTTTTAGTGTTTTTAGGCTTTTTAAGCTATAAAACCCGTGTGGGTTTTCGGGCCACGACCGCTGCCCGCCAGTGGCGGTGGTTACACAATCGCCGCCTGTTCGGTGGTGGCGGTTACATGTTGCCACCCTTAAGGCGGCGGTTAAAAACCACCTCCTGCTCGGTGGTGGCGGTTTTGCACAGAATGCCAAAAGAATATCTGTTTAAGGTTGTTTTTGCATTTTTAGCATTTCTACGTGTTTTCATGATTTTTCTAATATCACTCGGATGCTAACTTGCTTTGTTTTGTGTGTTTTTGGGTGTATGTAGGTGAGAGAGGAGTATATCTGGTGGAGCCGAGAGAGAGAGTGCGACTGGCTCCCAGAGTGTTAGATGCCCTCTCACAGGATGAGGAGGATACTCTTCAGCGGGCTGGTATACTGCGCATATCGCGCGTGCCTCATGTTGCACCGTCCAGTCACATACTCTGTGACTTGTTTTCCTATTGGGATGTTGATCGGAACACCTTCAATTACTAGGGGTCCACGGTGAGTGGACCATCACTTTAGAGGATGTTTACCATATCCTGGGGGTCCCGATCATTGGGAGATGACTCACCCTAGAGACAGCAGGTTCACGGGCCCAGATAGCACAGTGGGCCACTTATATGGGAGATGCAGTCATCTCCACGGGTTCGAAGAAGGGGGTCAGAGTTTGATCTATTCCCAGTTTTCCCATCCCCCTACTTTGCCAGGCTATTATGGGGATCCTTGCCTCGAGACTGATCGGGGACAAGGGAGGAGACACATTGTTATATTGTTGGTCCCCCATTATTGCACAGATAGAGGGACATGGCCGGATATATGCCTGGGGAGCAGACATACTTGGGACCACCTACCATGATTTATACAGGGTAGTCCATTTACAGGGGCAGTCCTTGAGCCACCCGACCCTGGTCATGAGTTGGGTCTATGAGCACTTCATCCCCTATGGCAGAGGTGTAGAGGTGATAGATCCCGGAGCTGTGAGGGCAGCTAGATGGACAGATATGTCGGTGCTCGAGCACCTCATCAGCCAGTTGCTTCTCTGACCACTGCTGACATGGAGGCCACACCGTATCAGACTATGGCAGGTATATGGGGTGAGGAGGCTCTTACTTTGATCTCCTACTCCACCACAGGGCAGCTTATTGACAGTGGGGCGAGTGGAGATACACCCCTTTGGCCGAGTTCCTCAGCAGTTTGGCCTACCCTACATGGGCATGCTTCCCCCGGTAGTGCCAGTTTATAGATCAGTTCGAGAAGCCAAGGGAGGCCCTAGAGGCCGGGGTTGGATAGTGGTTACTCCTGGCATTCCTATTGCGGCCAGGAGGGTAGTACATTCTAGAGGGAGAGCCGGTGCGCCTCAGGCACCCTTGCTTCGGGTTTGCCACGCAGGTCCTTCCCATAGCAGCGTGATGACCCCATTGACATAGACTAGACCGAGTCCGAGGAGTTTACAGGTGGGGAGAGAGAGAGGAGGACAATGATCCTGAGTGGCATGACACTCGTGATATTATGCAGGTAGTGAGGGCCGAGCAGAGTGTAGAGAGAGTGACTCTGGTTTCAGAGGATCCACTCTCCTAGGGTCATGGTGGGGAGGATGAGTCCATTTTAGGATGCTACGTTGCTCCAGCCATGGGGAGCACCTCAGTCAGTGGCGACATATGTGGCAGGCGCCGACCCTAGAAATCCATCCTGGAGGCCTGGTGATCCGAGTAAGTTACCATCCTTCCTTTTAATGTTTTTTTAATTAGGATTGCTTTAGTTACTATTTCTACTCTTGTTTACTCTTTGTGTTTTATCTCTTGTTTATTTCTAATTTGTCTTTGTTTCCTTTGTTTTGCAGAGACCGCCGATGAGTGGTAAGACTTGATTCACAGGGTATGCACCGATACCCTAATGATCCTCATGGAGAGGACCCGTGCAGAGCTGTCTGTAGATGCTGGGGATCCCTCAGCAGCTGGTAGACACACTAACGTCTTTTCCCCAGTCGGCATGTGGCCAGGATGGTATCGACTCTCCACGGAGCTAGCGGGGTATAGGACAGCCAAGCGCCTGATGAGGAGTCATTCTCGTGGTGAGACTGCGGCTGCCCCTCGGGATCCTAAGCCCTCCGTGCACTCAGAGCGCCGGCGTAGCTAGAGTCCTAGGTGTGGGCGTGCGCCTTCAGAGGGGTCTCATAGGGATTGAGAAGCCACTTGGCTCTCGTAGATTTTGTATGATATATTCTTTTGTATATCCTAGGCTCTTTGAGCGTTTTGACCATGCTTAGTGCATGATGCATGTCTGTATGAAATTGTGACCATTCATATATATATATATATATATTCTTTTGGATCAGAATTTTGACATTTATGGCTTTGTTTCTTTTTCTAGTTTCCTCATGTAGATTATGATGTATGTTTATATGATTTTAGAATGGATGCAATGGAGAAAAATGATGCAAATGTTTACTTCCTTTTGTATTTCACGATCTTTGATACATGATAATGTAGATACAATGTGATTTTGAATCTTAGTTTCTTTTAAGCAATTTTTGATACTTCATATTTGTTTTGGTAAGAGTGGTGAAGGTAAACTAGTATGATGAGAAGATAAACTTGCCCCTACTCCCAACTCCATGCAACTAGTAAGATGCGAGGGCTCGTCACCGAGAGCTAGAAAGGGCACAAGTTGTGAAATATGCTGAAATGATAGTGATGAAGAGATAGACAAAGATTTGGTGGAACAAAATTGGGAAGGTACAAGCTTACTCCTACCCGAGTGAATTTCATAGTTTAGGGTGCAACTTGCCTTACGGTTTATCTAGACTTAGATCCGTAGATGGCCACATAGTAGACAAAATCTGGGTTTTTAGGATTTTAACTCTCTTGGAATTTTGAACATCTGATTCATTTGTTTTTGACTCAAGGCTTCAAGATTTGAATTGTTTGCTTATGACCTTTAATGTTTGTTTGTCAAGAGGACCCCCTACACTTTGCCCCATGCTACTAGTAAGAAGCGTGGGTTTATCACCATGGGAAAGGTATAGGTGAGTAAGGGCATTTCCATCCTTTCCCAACCCTACGTCACTAGTAAGAGACGCAAGCTCATCACCGAAGGTTGGTGAGGAAAGAAAATGTGTAAATTTAAAATTTTCTGTTTGATTTACATGTTTGACTTGTTTATCTGAGCAAAATGTCAGCATGCTCTTATTTCCAAAGAGATATACATATGGGGTAGATGTGACACGATGAAGCTTCTAGAACAGACCATAGACAAGACACCCATCCTAAGAAGAAACCAAAAGTGAGAATAAACCTGCAGATCTTGGTATGGTTACCATTTAAGACTTTTTCATATCTAGTTTTATTTGATGACATGATTCCAAAATAACTTTATGATATCATGGAGATGGAGAAGTATGATTAGAGTGTTTATGCCAATACCATCGAAGTTTGTAATGAATTGCTTTAAGAATAAATTCCTTGATCACAAGATTAAATTTACGAAACATGTGGACAAGATGAACCTAACTATATGAAGATGCAATGTAAATGTAGCTATATATTATGCCGGTTGCTTACTTGCGTAGAATCATTTAAGGTGTAGGGAATTGACTGTTTTGCCAAATTCCTCACCTTCTAGCGTACATAAGAGATATGCACCATTTTTGTAGTCCTTCATGACTTGGTATGGGCCCAACCATTTGGGCCGGAACTTTCTTCCCTCGCTGGTCTTTTTGTCGATCCGACTGTCTAGCCTTAGAACTAGATCACCTTCATATATGTCACATTCATAGACCTTCTTATTATACTACCGGCACATCCGGTCAGCATAGGCTCTGTGCCACTGTTCAACATCTAACCTAGCTTCATCTAGGCTTTCTAGTTGGGAGAGACGTGCTTCTCTGTAAGCATCTTCATCTAGAATCCCTTGTAATGAAATACGGAGACTGGGTATTTCAACCTCAAGTGGGAGAACTACCTCTGCCCCGAATACTAGTGAGAAAGGAGTCGCTCCCGTTGGTGTTCTTATTGAGGTTCGGTGGGCCCATAAGGCCGGATATAACTTCAAATGCCAATCTCATTTGTTTTCTTTCATAGTTTTAAGGAGAATGGCTTTTAATGTTTTGTTTGTCACTTCAGCCTAGTCCATTGGCTTGAGGGTAATACAAGGAAGCCGTATGATGGCTTATTCTAAATTTATTACATAGTTCACGAACTTCGTCATTTTAAAAGAAGTTCCATTATCTGAGATAATGACTTACGGGATACCATATCTGCAAATGATTTGGTTCAAAATGAACTTGGCGATTACAGAACCCAGTACAGTAGTAAGAGGCATAGCCTCTACCCACTTGGTGAAATATTCGGTGGCCGTGATTATAAAATTATGGCCATCTGTAGACGAGGGAGAGAATTTCCCTATCAAATCAAGACCCCACGTAGAAAAGGGCCATGGAGTAGCAATTGGTTGTAGAGCTTGTGCTGGCATGTGGATCTCATGGGAGAATTCTTGGCACTTATGACACCTGCGTACAAACTCTACTGCGTCGTGTTCTAGAGTGGGCCAGAAATATCCCATTTGATGTATTTTGCGAGTGGTGGCATGGCCACCGAAGTGGCCCCCACACATTCCAATGTGAGATTCATGGAGAATCTTCTTGGATTCTTCTGTGTCGACACATCTTAGGAGCATTCCATCGAACGCTTTTCGATAGAGCACTTGCTCTATAATGACGTATTTTTCTATGATAATGTGTAACCGCCTTCTTTGTTGCGGTGTAGCCCCTTCTGGATACGTATGGTCCATGATATAATTAATAATGTCAGTATACCAGGGACACTCAGAGATAGGAGGTCTGGTTTCAATGTAGTATACACACTCATCAGAAAGTCTAGATTTACTAGATCGCCTCCATCTAATGGGTTATCAGCTAACCAATCCGTGATGATTTGTCCCTTAATGGATTTTTGATTTACAAATGTTAATTTGAATTCCCCCATTAAGGTTATAAAATGTCCAACCTTCTTAGACAAGGACCCTTGTGTGAGGAAAGTTCGTAAATGGTCCATTTTTACCATGACCCTTGTTTCTTGATTCAACATATAGTGTCTTAAGCACTTAGTAGCAAAAACTATGGCAAGGCATTCTCGTTCTACCTGTGTATAACGTGTTTCATAGTCGAGCAACGTTTGGCTAATGAAATAAATCACACATTCTCTCTTGTCATCGTCTTCTTGAGCCAACATACAGGCCAACGAGACATTGGTAGCTCGTGAATATAAAATTAACGGGTGATCTAGCTTAGGTGGCATTAGTGTAGGTGGTGATAACAAGAAACACTTAACTGCGTTGAAAGATTCCTTACAATCTTTAGTCCAATCAATACTATAATATTTCTTGAGCAAATTGTTGATTGGATGGATGGTGAAGCTTAAGTCCAAGATGAATCTCCGGATTGCACCAAGTTTTCCAAGAAATGACCTGATTCCAGATTCATTCGAAGGTGGGACCATTTCGAGGACAGCCCAAATTTTGGTTGGATCAACATCTATCCCTCGTGATGATATGATGTAACCTAGGAGCTTTCCTCCTATTACACCAAAGACACATTTCTCTAGATTTAGTGTGACTCCGTATTCTATTAGATGTGAAAGAATGACGCGAGCACCTCCGGGTGGTCACAACGCTTCTTGGCCTTAGCCAACAAGTCATCTACGTAGGATTCCACAATTTTATGAATTAGATCATGAAATATATATGTCATAGCTTCGCTGGTATGTGGCGCCAGCGTTCTTGAGACCGAATGACATAACAACGTAGCAATAGGTTCCCCAAGGAGTTATAAACGTGGTTTTAGCTTGGTCTTATTTAGATATTCTGATTTGATTGTATCCCGAGAATCCATCCATGAGAGACAAGAGTTCAAATCTAGTCATTGTTGCATCAACAATGACATCTATGGATGGTAACGGGAAGTCATCCTTAGGACACACCTTGTTAATGTCTCGGAAGTCTATGTAGATGCGTATCTTCCCATTCTTTTTGAGAATGGGAACGATATTAGATACCCACTGAGAGTAATCGATGGTTTGATTAATCCTACTGGAGGAGTTTTATCATTTCCTCTTTCACCATGAGAGCTACCTTAGGTTTCATGGGTCTTGATTTTTGTTTAATCAATTTTACATCGATTTAGTGACGAGGTTGTGTACCGCAATGTGCGGTGCAACGCCTGTCATTTCTTTATAACTAAATGTGAAAGCCTTCTGATGTTCTTGAGGATTTGAGTGTGTATTTCTACTTCTTCCGGGGTTAACGAGGATCCTAGTTTCAAGATCTTTGGTTCATCCTCCGTTCCGATGTTAACATCAATTGTTTCTTCGATTAAAGAGGCATTACCTTCTTCAAACTCAGGTGGGGCTGGAGGTAAATCCAAATCATCCCCATTTTCTACTGTGTATACGCTAGGTTCCATTTGTGAGGGAAGATCCATCATGGGATTTCCAAAGTAGGAAGACGAATGTGGGATTAAGGACAAATCTATCATATGATAGGAGAGATGTAATGCCACATAGGTGTTTAAGTAATTCAGAGTGGCCATATCACTATCAATGTGGTCTAGGATAGTAGATTTGTTTTCATTTCCATTTAAAAGAGAATTTGTCATTGTTTTTATCAATGGTTCATTACGAAGGGATACCATGAAACGGTATCCTCTAACTTACTATTTGGAGTAAAGCGTGATGCTGAGGTTGCTATAGAATTGGCAAGAAGATTGTGTTCTCGCGGGATTACTTCAATTGATATGAAGTCAAACTCCTTGCTTAAATCTAATACAACTGTTTTGTAAAGTTGTAAGTGCTCGGCTTTGGTTTCATATATCTCAGAGACTTGGTTTGCTACCAATTGTGAGTCTCCTAACACCCTGATGTTATTAACACCGATCCTCTTGGCTAAAATGAGGCCAAGGAGGAGGGCTTCGTACTCAGCGAACCATTGTTTGTACATTCAAAATTTAGTTTGAAGGCGAATGGTAGGAATTTTCCTTCAGGGGAAGTAAAGATTACACCTACCCCGCTCCATAACAACATCTAGCTCCATCAAAATGGAGTGTCCAATATTTAGCTAGGAATATGGACGCTGGGATATTTGTTGTGTTTGCGCATTCTACTTCCACCATACAGAGATCCTCTGCTGGAAGAGAACCAACACCTAGGGAATATCCCATGCCTACAGAATCAAATGGTAAGAACATTGGTAGATCTGTTCTAGCAATTCAACGATTTTTGCAAAGTAGTTCCTAATGATACCATTTCTACAATGTTAGCCTCATCTTTTGAGGCTGGGATTGTCTTGACTAGACTCATAGTCTCAAGATCCGTTGTAGGTACCAAATTTTCCTCTGGTTTTGCGTCAGTGGGTTTATTAAGTTGGTTTGTTGGAAGTTCAAATTCCGAGTGCACGCTTGGTCTTTTCTTTAAGTCGCTTAGGTGTATATCGAATGGCTTTGGATCACCTTTGGCTACAAACACCTTTCCTAGATGCAAGAATATTACTTCTTGGAATAACTTAGAAGGGATTGCCTTCATACGGTGTATCCATGGTCGGATGAGGATCATATTATAGTTAGTTTCCCGATCTATAATATAAAACTCATCAGATTATTTTGGGTCCTAAGGTGATGGTAGTATTATAGTCCCAATCGAAGTGGCCTTAAGGATATCATAGCCTCTCAATGTATTTCGAGTCGTGGAACAATTTGTTTCCCATATCCTAGTTTTTGAAGGAAAGAGAAGGGGACTATGTTAATCGCTGCCCCATCACAACCATTTCTTGTTTCACGTAGTTATTATAAACCCATACTTGTAAGTGTAAGGTGGATCACCTCGGCGTGCAATCTCTAGCATCTGTAGGCATTTTATTTATTTCGAATATGAATTCGACATCCTTATCCGGCTGCCCGGAGGGTGGATATCAAAGTCTACATGGTTCACTTGTGTTTCGGGAGGTGGAGTGATGTTAATTAGATGACCTAAACCTAATGCCTCTAGAAGAGCAGCCCTGTGGGCAGGAGAATTCTTCAGTAAGTCCAAAAATGAAATGTGCGAGAAGGTTTTTGTTAGGTCGCTAATTAAATCATAGGCACCTACGGGTTTTTCTACTATTTGTTGGATCTTATCTGTTCCTAGTAGGTGACTTGGGCTTGGCTGAGAGAAATACTCGTGTTCTTGTTATAGCTTCGATGGGTAGTTCGGCATCTAATTCTACTAAACCGACTATCTTGGGTCTGGCTGACTTCCTAATTGTGCCGCAACTGATGGATTTAGTGAAGTCAAGGCTTCATGATCATTGTTTTCCCGTCATTATGCTTTTGTTTGTCCCATTTGGAATTAGCCTATTATTATCGTGATTTGGGAGTGGATCATTAAAGATCTTGAGGGGAGCATTCTGAGGGGAAACTACCCCTGCGAGCGTGTTTGGTGGTGGTGACACAGATCTGCCAAGAACATATCTATGAAGAATTGTCTTTGTTCCTCTGGAAAACATTGCATGAATTTATTATAGTCACGACACGTTCTAGTGTCATGACCTTGAATTTTGTGGAAACCACAATATGAATTGGGATTGTAATTCCTAGTTTGTTTGTTTGGTGTATTGTGGCCTAAAACTCGATCAAACCGTTGCTTATTAGGATTAAAGTTTTACATTTGTTGTTTATAGTTTTGATTCTGGTTTTATAACCAATTGAGTTTTGGCTTAGACCCTATATGGGATTTCGCCGTTGTTTTTGTTGTTGTTGAGGATGATTAAAATCCACTATATTGATTGTTGGGGTAAAGTTGTTGCTTCGTTGATTGTTCATTGGTGGTGAAATATTCACAGTATTTACCTTTTTAGGCTGATCGGTTACTCCATCTGTTGTCACCCCGTGATTTTTGTTAAGGATTTTAGGTCCTTGATTGACATTCATGGTAGTAGGATAAGTTGTAGTGTTCTAGCTGGAGGTGATTAACCTCCCGTTTGTTCCATATGTCTTACGACCACTATCTATTACCACTTGATCTATTCGGAGAGCGCTCTCAAGTACTTCATCGTAAGTCCTTAGTGGGAACTTCTGGACTTCTTCCTTCACTTCTCTGCTGAGAGAATGAAGGAATAAATCACATAGTTCCATTTGGTCCATATTTGGAGCACTGGCTAAAGAATAAAGAACTGTATGCCATCTTTGGATGAAATGAGCGACAGATTCATTATGTTCCTACTTAATGTGCAAGAACTCCCTGATTCCTATTCTTAATAGTTTTTTCATGTCAAATGCCTTAATGAACTCTGAAATGAGTTGTTTAAACAAATGGATGGAAGCCTCAGGTATTCTATAATACCAATCGAGAGCGATGCCTTCCAAATTTTTGGGAATATTTTAGCAACAACCCCATCCCAAGGGAGTAGTTCTCATATGGCTGTAGCATAAGCCTTGATATGTGCGTTCGGATCTCCCTCACCTTTGTACTTGGGTAAATCAGGAAGGGGTCTTGGAAGCATGACGCTTCGTATGGTGAAGTCTAAGGGCTCTTTCAAATATTCTGAATAAGTCCCTATCGCATAGGTTTCGACCATTGATGGTGCTTGCTGAGGGAGTGGTGGTGGAATGGGTTGTTGATATGGCGTAGCGTATGCGTTGGTAGGGGCATAAGGAAACACCTGTGTTTGAGAAAACATGCTGGGAGAGGAGAACATATCCCCTTGTGGTGATTTGGAGTACATGTTTAAGTATGACGGGGTATTGTCCAGGAATGGATTGTTTTGTACTAGACCGGGAGGAACAGTGTTAGAGATGGTGGGTCTAGTTGGCATTTGTTGTGAATACTGAGGAGGCATGCCTAACGTGCCTATTCCTGTGAGGAGGTCTACTTGGCTAGGATGGTGTGGGGGATTGGAACTTCCTGCTTGCATGAATTGAGAATTTTGACTTGCTTGGGCAAGTTCTAATCCCCTAACTTTTTCTACTAAAGTCGAAATGACTTCATATGGTGAAGTCATGATATTTTGCCTTGGTGGCGTTTGTTGTATATTTTGATGTTGTATAGGTCTATGATACCCTGCTATGAACTGACCATTGTCTTGCCAAGTTTCTTCGAGGGTATTTCCTATATGCAGTGGTATAGAGGTATTTTCTTGAAAAGAGGCCTCGGGTTGTGTTTGTAAACTCCTATAGGTGGGTACATACTCCGAGAGTGTTGTTCATTCCTGGGATAACGTATTGACTGTTCATCATCTAAAACTAGGTATGGGTCTGATTGTCTACTAATTTGTGGTCTAAGCAGCACCTGAGGAGATGAACCAGATTCTCCGGTGAACGTCATATTATTCAAGCCTGAAGGCTCTGTTTGTTGTGTTTGAGTGAGCTGATCTAACTCCTCAGTTTGAAAAGATGAGTTATATCTGATCCTTGGAGTTTGTGTTGACAACTGGTTAGTTGAGTAGTTATCACCCCATACTGAGAGTGAGGGTGATGATTGCCTATTTTGTTGGGCGTAGTATGCCTCAAGACCCAAGAGGGGTCTGCCATACGCATCGAATCCCGACATATTCGGGGGTATATGAATACCTACGAAATAATGGGAAGGAGTGAAGGTGATGGTGAAAACTGATGAGGTAGTACAAATCTGACTCCAAATCAGAAGGTAGAAAGTTCACGTCAGGTTCACCAATTTTGTACGACGATGGAAAAGTGACAAGCGAGCTTGGGAATCTACAAGTAACTCTTCCTCGCACCCGACCTCTCGAGGTCATGCCGAGATAGCTGGTGGGGATGAAATATGTGTGGGATGCAGACAAACTAGTTAGGCAATCTAATGTCTTCGACACGCACTAGTGGAAATTGTGAATCTAAGGCAAAGAAGGCCCTCCTAACTTGAACTGGTGTGATAGATCGATCAACAAGGATGACTGCTCGAAGGCTCCAATCAATATCGAGCTCTAGCGTGATTCGGTCTATAGGTTGTGGAATATGTGGAAAATGTCCTGGGATAGTTTTGTGTATATCCCCAGATAAGGTCATAGGGCAGATGGTAAATATAATTGACTCTTATGGGCGATTCTCCGGCCTCATCTAGAACTCCTAAGCTTAGCTGTTATGTCTAATAAGGATAACTGTGATGATGATAGGTGGAAGTGGAGTAGATCTGAGTACTAGTGTGCATAGGCCGTTGTCTATGTCCGATTTACTTACGGATTCGTTGGGTTTCGTGGATTTGTGGATCGCAATCATAGACTCTTGGTTGTTCTTGTCCCGCTATGGTTATGTACGAATTCATTCCCCGATCCCTAGTATCAATAATCATATGCTTTCTCAGCTTCTATATTTAGAATAAATAACTATGCAATCTTCTTAGAATATCTCACATGTGTTCTTGCAACCTGAATTCTTAGGCTAGTATCTATGTCTGTGAGAATGTCTCCTACATCTGGCTGTGGGACCAAAGGATCACAACCGAACGTTTTCTCTCTTTTAAGCCCTTCTATGGTCATGTGGATATTTTTCTAGGGTAACTTGTAATTTTTTTGATTTGACCAAAATGTGTGCGCTTGATTGTCTTCTATGTTTAATCCCCTCAACTGAGAGCTGATCTGTTGTAAGTCTATTGTTGTTTGGAAGACTTGGATTCTAAGATTCTGGTCTATGTCAACTATTGCTGTGACGAGATTGGGTTGAGGCACGATTGGCTCGAATATGTATTCTCTGGGCTCCCTAGGTCCCGAGATTGTCATACAAAAGCAATAATGTAAACAAACTGCAACAAAGTGAATTTTAACTACGTGAAATATATCTATAATATATATGATTTCTCTATTTTTGTATTTTCTGATGAACTATTGGAATGGATTTAGAAGAGAAACTAATTTAATACATCTAGAAATTGACAGCTAAGATAATAATTTAAAAAACACAAGATAACCGAGTATAGCTATTTGTCTCATAATTTGTAAATCTATTCTAAATAACGAAATGATTGATCTAATCTATTTGCAAGAATCTCGATCCTACCTCAGAAGTGAGGAATGAATCATAGTCTCTCATAAAATATCAATCCCCACAACTTCCTTGGCAATATCGAAAGTAAAATTGACTAAAATGAAATGATTAGCTACTCTATTTGATATGCTTCTAATTTAGAACTTTGAAAGCTAGAACCGGATTCGTAGCAACAAATGCTGGCAAATCCGATGGTGTGTGTGATTTTGTCCCCTCAAGCAGTGATGTCCTCATTCTTTCGTGCTCATGTGGATCCAGAAAAGCATGTAATGCTTGCATGAACATAAGTAGATGTTGGAACAAGGGACAACTTTAGAATATAGACTCGAATACAATGCGAGTAGGAGAGGGATAGCGCAAGAGTACGAGCTTGGCTTATGCAATTCCTAATGGGATCTATCATGAGTCATGCAACATAAAAAAAATCCGTAATGGACCTATTGATAAAAACTATCCTATTCCAATGGATTGGATGAAATAAAACCTACAACTTTAGATGGATATCGGCCTATTGAAACAATACTAACAAGACTATCCTGATTCCAACTACGAATTCTAAGCAAAATGAAAACTAAATCTATTGCAAAAGAAATTCAGAGGAAAATTTGTGGCCATTTTCTTGAGCACAAGCCATCTATTTATAGCATTTTGATTTACCCAAGGTAAAAACCAATTTGAACTCTTAAACTATAAACAATGGCAAAACACTATTCTAGGGAAGAATCATAAATACAAGCCTATGGTGGTAAAAAAGCTAGTGAAACGTTGAATTTACGTAGTCGTGTTAAAAGAGCTTTTGAAAATGCGGCGGGACCATCATTTGAGGGGCGGCGGTTATTTTGCCTAGTGAGCGGCGGTTTCAGAATCAAGAGAAAAAGGTCAAGAAAAGAGGAAAAAGAGAAAAACAAAGGACATAGGGGTTAAGAGGGGCATGCAGGATGATAACGCATGTTTAGAGATATTATCGGATCCGAACACCTTGCGAGGAGACTGTATCATCATTGGGGCACGTGTTATGTTGTTCGGTGGTGCAGATTCACAATTTTGGGTACGCTCAGTACCCCCAAAGGTTTACAATCAAATATATATCAAAGAAAGTAGAATGAATTTAAATTTGTTTATCCCTTCATCGATGAAATCTCTTATGATTCTAGAATTGCAAATGCCACTACATCTATTACCATAATTAGATCTACATGATCAAAAGGAAATTCTAAACACCGATTGTAATAGGAGTAAGAAACATAAATTGTAAACATTCAAACATAAGTAAATTTAAATTTTACCAAGAGACAACACAAAATAATCTAGAATGACCAAATTTATCAAAGAAGGGAATGTTATAAGAACAATCTCAGAGCTTGTTAGTGGTTATACATCTGTAACCAACCTAACATGATACAAATTTGATGCAAAAAGGAGTTAAAATGGTTCTTAGGTGGTTTCTCAGAGAATGGGCTTCTTCCCATATTTTCCCGTGAAAATTCTAAGTTTCTCGACCATTTGCATGACAAATTCATGCAATATATAACTTTCACTCACTCACTCACTTTGCCCCTCAAATCTTCCCTCCAAAAGTGGAATATTTGAAGCACCTTTGCTTTGCAATATTTCTGGAAAATGAAATTTAACAAACTCATAAAAAGTTTCAGTTGTTCTTTCAAAAGGTGAATCATTACAAAAATTTCATCATTTTTCAAAGTGGAAGCATGTTTTTCATTCCCCACACATGTAGATCCCTTTCATTTCATTATTTCATCTTTTCCTTTCCCAAATTTTTACTCTATAACTTTGGATCTAGTAATTCATGTTTTTCACGAATTAGAGTAAAAATTTATTTTAAATGTGCTTTGGATTCACAAATTGAGCCCCCAATTCGATCAATTTAGACCGTGCAGGCCAAAATGACACAAATTGGCAAAAATTCGATGAAGATTGATGCGAAAATGCATCTCCAAACTTCCTGGAGCTCAAATGGCAGCCAAATTGGTGAAATGCATAGCTACCATCGATTTGTTCTTATCTTTAAATCTGAGCCCTCCATGTGGTAGATCCGGGAAAAACGGGCCTCGGGGACACTTTTGACCTTTTTACAACTTTTTGAAAATTTACAAAATTTCTTGATTTCCTCCGCCGCTCCGCCTTTGCGATTTGGGTCTGACACGTGGCACAATATGACTGGATACAGAGTCACGACTCAATTTTACACATTTTGCATCTTTTTAGACAAAGGAATTTTTTTCAATTTTCCTCCGCAGACTCTACCCTCTCACAAGACATGTGTCCTCATATGATTGGCTAAGGGAAGCACTCTGATTTTAGATTTTAATCTTATTTTTCTAAATGAAATGTTTCAACATTTCCTCCGCTAGCCCACTCCTCCGCCATTGACTCCTTAGATGAATTTTGAATTTTTACCTTCGGGCTCATGGGTCCATTTAATGATTTTACCCTTTTGATAACTAGAGGCTAAAAATACAACTTGCCTCCGACATGACTCGCCTCCCCACCTCTAAGCCTACCACGTGTCATCCTTTGATTCGATGGTGGGCCGTAGTCCATTCCGATGATTTTCTCCCTTTTTCCAAAATGGGTGAAAATTCTAACTTTCCTCCGAGGCTCCATCTTCCACTCTTTGCTCTGATTTTGATGTGTCTTCATCCCATTGGCTACGAGTTTGCGGTCCAATTTTATACTTTAACTCTTTTTCACCAAAGGCCGAAAAGTATCAAACTCCTTCGCCTTTCCATCTCCCTACCTACCATGTGTCCTCCTCTAATTGGATGCGGGCCTTAGGGGATTTTCTTCATTTCCACGCATTTTCCAAAGTGCCCTAAGGCACAAAATGACCCACCCGTCCACCTTCACTCTGCCTGCGACACGTGTACCTCCTCTGGGGCCTGTGGAACTGTGGGGCAACTTGCACATTTTTCCAAAAAATAAAAACATTAAGTTTTTAGAAATGACCCGCTGATCCTTTACCAATTACAAAAACACGTATGCAAAAGTATATGGGCTAGAAATTGATGGGCAACAGACGCTGCGTATGACCAAGTAAAAAAATGCAAAATTGCTAGCGACCCTCAAAATAAATTTTTTCTTCGTGGGTGAAGAATTTTTTAATCAAAAGACAAATGGAAAGTGATTTTAGGCAATTTACGACCATGGCAAGGGATTTTTGAGGGAAAAAAAGTACAAATAAAATTATTTCAAGCTCCAAAGGTCAAAAATTAAAAATGACAGAGGCATTTGAAACAGGGGAAAAATTACGGCAAAACGTAAAGTAAACTTGGGGATTCTGTAGAATGGTGCAAAATAGAGGAAATGCGAACAACACATAGCACTCAAACACAAAAATAGTTGTTTTTTGTCAAATTTGAAGTATATGATAATCCCAAAACTGTTCTTCCTTAGAAACAGGAAAAATGCATTTCTCCTTAGAAAAATAGGGATGTTTCAAATTGGGCACCAACAGTGTGAAAATCCAATCCATTACAATTTGACGCAAAATTAGAAAAGGTGTAATGCATGCATGTTGAGTGTTGAAGGATTGTGTGTAACCTATAAAATCTGTTGTGAAGCGTAATGCGAAACTAATAAAATTTGTGTAACTATCCTGGTTATAGGTTCCCATGAATGGTATTGTCTAGTGCTAGGCATTGGTGTCTGTGTTATGATGAATACCCAAGCTAGATTCTGGGTCATTTTTTTGACTAAAGAATATCTTGTACCGGTATTGAACCGTGCTAAATGGTGGTTGTAAACTATTGAATGGGGTGACTGATTCACCCAATGACGCACCCCCTCATTTGGGGTGCATGCGATGTCATGAGAAGTATATGGCCCAAAGGAGGACTGACCGTTGATCAGTAATTGATACCCTATAGGGGGAGGGAGTGTACTTGGTAGAAACTAATACACACAAAAGAAAAGAGGGCAGGAAACAAGTGTTAGTGCAAGTAAAGACAAATATGCATATACAAGACAAAATGTAAGCTAGAAAGAAAGAAGACAAAGTCAAAAGGAAATAATGGAGAAAAAGTAGACCTAAAAAGTGGGTTGAAAACACGGGACACCAGTCATGATTTTGTAAGAAAACTAAGGTGAAGCACCCAAATAACACAAGCAATGAACAAGTAAGACATAGGAAAAAACCCACAAATAATGGCAAACAAACAAAAAAAAGTGGCAAGAAGAGAATTATACAACCATGGAAGAAAATAGACTTATAAAGAAAATGTTGCACATGAAGAACCCATTATAATGTTATAAAGATAGAAACTATGTCAAATCTGTATAATCCAATATGGTAGTGTGCTATGAAAAGGAAATAATAGCACCCGTGATAAGTACCAATGTGGATGCACCTAGGAGTCACCGTGGGACTAGTAAGAGGTACTATGTCAAGAATTTGTGCTATGTGTATTGCTTTGTATGAAAGCTACATCCACAACTAGAAGGTAAGTGAAAATGTATGTGTATATGATAAAAATAATGACATACAATATATTTGACTAACATGTGCAAAAATTTTACATAAAACGAGTAAATGCAAGTAAGAATAAGTACAACCAAAATATCTAGTATGATGTGGATGAGATGGAATGGAGTGAAAATTGGATGATAGGAGCATCATGCCCCTAAGTGAATGTGAATAAGTATGTATGAGATAAGGTTTGTTTATACAAGACCCCTCAATGATCGAGAACGAACCATAAAATAAGAGTGCGTCGTCAGAAATGGTTTGAAATGTGTGATTAGAATATGTGATCATGAAGTGTAGAGCATAAAGTGTGAAGAGAGTGTGGTGAGGTTAATTTTAGATAGGGAACCTCAACAGTTGACTATGAACTGTTGAACTAAAGTGCATCATCGAGTAATGAGTGCATCGTGTGTAAGTAGATGTAAAAGAGATGTGCATAGTGTGTGGTGCGTATGATGTGTGATAGAAGTTGTGGAAAGAGGTGCAAATAATACATGATGTGTGAAAATTGTAATGTGTGAGGTTTATTTATGTAGTATGCCATCAAAATTCAAGTGTGAACCAAAGTACAAGAGTGTTTCATTGGGTAATAATGATACAAATGCATCAAGAAGCGTAAGATGCGTGTAAAAGACTATATGCGAAATGTAGAGTGAAGAAATAGGAATGCAAGATGTTTGAAAATGCTATAGGGGAGGAGAATAACTGGGATGCCCCCTCAAGTGTGCATTCATGGGCATGATATCTAATAAAAGTGAAAGATGAGGTTCCTCCACCTGTTTCTTGTGGTGATAAAAGTGTGTGATCATGTTCTAAGACCAACAATGTATGAGATAAATGATGTATTAGTGAATGAGACCTATGTGCATGAGAATTGAATGATGATAGAAACCTATGTGAATGAGAATGCCGAGGTGAATGGAACGTGTGAAGGATCACATGGAGGTGATGAAAACCTATGTGAAGAAAAAAAGTGGTGGTGAAGAATACATATGTGTAGGAGCTGTACAAGTGATGGACCTAGATTGATGAGATGAACTAGTAGACCTATGAGACTGAGTAGGTCGTGTAAAAACAAGTGAGTTAAGATTATACCTTGTGTTTTTGATTTGAGAGGTCATGGGTACCTATATTCTCTAGTGAGTGCAATGGAAACATCAAGAGGAGGCCATGGCCATGGTGTGGATGGCGAAACACAATTGATAGTGATGAATTGCTTGTTGTGAATAAAATTTAGACACAGGTGATTCATGGAGATAATAGCTTGAGATACGTGGATATAGGGAAGACCTAAGAGCATGTCACACCCTTTTACTGAAGGTTCCATAATAAAAGGAAAAAAAAATGGTGAGAGGACCGACGGTAAATAGAATCTCAACATAACCATATGATTTAGTAACTAGATACAAAATTTACGAGTGGATAACCAATAGTGATAAGAAGTGTAATAGAACACACACTTACGTGAAATGTTGGATCAACCATAGTGTTATTGATAGAAATAGATCTAATGGAAGCAATAATATGTAAGTGATCAACAAATATTGTAGCATACTAGTCATGATCGAAGAAAGCAATGATCGGTGGAGATGTATCAACATGATCAACTAGAAAATCAAGACCACATGATACAAGAGGAGGAACTATTTAATATGTAGAATTGGTGAAAGAATCAATCGCTTGATTGTCATGTTTTGGAAGAGAATTTTTGAATATTTTGAGCTTGTGATTTTCATTGGTAGACGTAAAGGTTGTAGGCTGTGGAAGCTCAATGGAATTATTATCGATAAGATCTTGAATAATATTTCAAGTTTAAAAAATTGATCAATAGAATGCCCAATGCATTGATGATAATCACATTTGAAATTTTGATTATAATTACGAACTTTTAGATGAGAGGGATCCAAGTTGAGAGATGGAGGAAGCATAATAATATTGCTCTCGATGAGTTGTGGCAATACAATATGTAGAGAAAAAGGCAATTTAGTTAACATATGCTTAGGTAGTTGCCATTGAATATTTTCAGGATTAGAAACAACATTGAAAGTAGATTTAGCTTTAGTATGCTTTGTTGATGGCTTGAAAGTTAATTTTATTTGAAAGCATCTACAAGATGAACCTTGTTCATGATACTTAAGCTTTCGATAGCTAATAACTTAGTTTCACGTAGCTTAAGAATATGCCATAAATGATTGAATGATGGAGAGGTCTTAAAGATGGCACTCTCCTACAAATGTGGTAAGATACTTTGGATAAATAAATCTTACAAGAAAATTATACATCTTATCTAAGTTGTTTTTATGTCAAAAGATATAGTCCACTAGATGTTCATTAGATCCTTGTTTGATTTGTGCTAATTGAGCATAGGCTATAGTAGAGACAATATTGATTGAGAAATACATAAGAAAAACATTGGATAAATGCTTGAAAGTTGTTACGAATGGAGAGTTAGGTCATAATGCAATACATTGCATAATCTTGAAGAGCTGCGAGGAGAGATATTTGTGATAAAGTGTGATCATCCACACAGTATAGACATGCCACATGAAATGATCGGATATGATCTCGAGGTTGCCATGGCCTTTAAAAATGGGAAACTTAGGGGTAATGAAACTTGGAGGAAGTGCATAAGTGGAAATGGAGGGTGCAAAAGGAGTATAGAGTAATACCATGAAATCTAGAGATAAAGATGCATGAGAAGTAGCGAGCGAAGTTGATGAATTTGAGTTTGTAGATCTTGATATAAAGAAGTTAAATCAGGAGTATTTGAAGAAGATCTAGGTTTTCCATTAGAAGCATTAGGTTGAAGGGTGGGAACAATAGTAGTGGAAATGAAAGTAGGAATATGAAGGGGTTGAGTGAAGGTCAGAAAGAAACCTGAAGAAGAACCTAAAAAGGAAAATAAGAGCCATATTGAGTGGTCTTAATAATCATCAAAGCATGTAGAATATGTGATAGATGCACATGATTGCCATGAAAGTCTTGAAAAATTTAGTTACCTTGTCTAGTTATTCCTGATCAACATTGGTATCTTCATCATAAGATTTCTCACTATTAGATGTTTCATTGTCTTTAAGGGGAACATAGTGAGAATTTGCAAAAGTTTTATCATAATAAGCCATTGCTTTGGAAACCCTACAGAAGATAGAGGAAGCTCGAATTTCTCAAAAGACCCAAAATGACCACTATAGGTAATGGGCATAAGAAGAAGATAAAAAAAGAATGTGGAATTCAAGTGATGGGTTCGCCAAATTATTTAGAAAATATGGAAATATAAATGCTAAAATATTAATTATGTAACAACGCATATATAGATAATTAAAGTATAGAGTTGACCCAAGCAAGTAAGCTAAAAATATAAAACCCTAGTTGTAAATGAAGGGATAAAATACTTTGCTAATTCGTTGTGATGTGAAGTTGTACCGAGATGACGTGCTTCACCAAAATGTTACATATAAAATAGATAAGGTAAGGTGAGGTGAGGATGAATACCGTGAAGTTGAAAAAGGTTGTGTGCATTATAGAAGACCAGGATGATCATGAAGAGCTCATTTTTGGCTAGGAAGGACTACCTATAATACAAAATAATACCACTAAATAGAGTCAATAATATAGGTTAGTGGACTTCCTAGTGCAAGATAAATCTAGGTAAGTTGAGTGATTCCTCAAAAGGCTGTCAATCCACTTTCAATATAAAATTTAATGTAAAGAAATAACAAGAAGTGAAAGGTCCTATTGTAGTAACATGATTTAGGTATCTCATATACTAAAAATAAACTATATTTAAGCTAAATATTGAATATGTATTTAAATCTAGAAAAGGTCAGGGTGGTCAAGGCAAAAAGGTGTGGTAGAGTCTGTTAAAGAGGTTTGGGTGAGGTTTGGTGAGGTTTGGGGAGGGTTTGGGTGAGTTGTGAGCTTATCTTGTTATGGGGAAAATTACAGAAATAATGATCGGTATAGGTTAGGTGACCAATGCCGATACTTGGTAAAAGTGACATTGGTAGGAGAAATTCAATAAAAAGGTTAAAATGGGCTGGTTGGGAGCTCTCTGTGATTGCACAGAGAGTTGAGAAGGATTAGGCTAGGTGCTAGGATTTATGTGAAGACTTAGAGATGGTAAAATAGGTGGTTAGGGGGAAAAAGAGGTTCAAACAGGAAGGTTGTTATGTAGGTGGGTGTAGGAGGCATTTGGGAGGGAAAAAATCTAGAAAATAAATGATTTAATACCAGAAGCTAATGAAACTCAAAAGAATATAAAGTAGTTACCTGAATATTGGAGGTTGATAGATGATGGTTGTTGGTAGGTGCTTGGAGAAGAGAAACGGGTCCAGATCCACCGTAGCAATAATGAAGGATTGATGCCTCCCCTGTGTGAATGATTTGAAGCTTTGGAACAACAAGTTGATTATTGATGAAGAATGCGAGTTCTCGTGTATCATGTTTCTCATCAGAATCTTTTTTTGAATGCTTGGATGCAAGAGCTAAGAATGCTAGAACTCAAAAAGCCAAGATGGAGGAAGAACGTCGGTAAAGGATTAGAATTTATTATTTAAGGGAATCAATGGTGGTTAGGTGATTGGTGCCGGCGAGGAATAACTAGTGTCGGTTAGGGAGAAAAGGTCATATTTTTGCCAAAAATAGCCTTTTCTCTCCATTTTTGGTGTTGGTCAAGGTTTGTTATGGACTAGGAGTGTGGGTTGTCGCTAAATGAAGTGGGAAATAGGTGGGAGAAGTGTAGAAGAAGTCATAGTTAGGTTTAGAAGAGGTCATAGTTAGTTAGGGAAGTAAATGACTTAGTCTAGGTTAATAAATAGGATTGGAAAGGGTCCATGGTGAGGTGGAGGAATGAAGGAATTATTAACTTAATATGGGTAGTTAAGTTAATAACAATGTCTGGAGGGGTTATAGTAAAAGGTATGTTAGTCAAAGGGGGCCTAGAGGGTTCCGACCCAATTTTGGGTGTCTACATTTTCCCCTTTTTGTCACGTAGCTTGTATTGATAAAAGACAATGACAAAAATAGAAGGTGGTTGCCCCATGTATGGGTGAAGGTTAAGTTCCCCAAGTATAGGTGGAGGTGATCCCCCTCAAACTAGGAACTGATGAAGGAGTAGGAAAAATCAGTGATGGGTTTGATAAAGTGGTAGGTGAGGAAAAATGAAGTAAGGTGTGGGTATAGGTAATGGTGATATTAGTGTGGGTAATAGGTGGAGGCATTCAAATGGACACACATGTCTAGAATGTGACAAGGCACTAGGATGAAGATCTCATAAACTCTACATCATCAAAGGTTGATAATTTATCCAAACAAGGTTGATATGGTCTAGGTATCCAAGGTATAGGAAGTGATCCTGGAAACATAACGAGGCTATGTGCATGAATGGGCATAGGTTTGTTGAAGGAACTAAAGGGCGTGGTCCTGGGTGAGATAAAAATCATGACATAAGGCAAGGCAAGGTTGCTAGGATAAACAACATGAGTATGCCATTGTAAGGTACAACCAGCAAGTGAATTCAATTTTCAAATGGTCAAGGTTCATGTGGGTGTAGGTGTATAGGCAAGGCCATGGGTAAGGTTGAGATGTAGGTAAAAATGTGCCCCTAAGTATAATTAGGGAGGTGATTAGGTTGGTAGTGCTATGAGGTGAGCTGATAGGGTTGTGTTAAGGCTATGACAACAATAAATTGGCATCCCGTAGCAAAACATTGGACCAAATTAGGTGGAATTGGTTGAGGCGGGGGTGACAAGAGAGAGAAACAGAGATATCGGGCCCTCTTAGAGACGATATAGAGATGGAGATGTTGTTTATTTTTTTTTTGATATATATATATATATATATATATATATATATATATATATATATATACTTGTCTCAGGTGTAGAAGAGGTGATATGTACATTAGAGTTTTGAGATAATTTATATATATTTGTATTGACATACATACTTTCTAGTATATAGATGATGACATTGATATCTTTTTGTGTGTTATTTCATTTCCATTGTATTGTTATCATGAAAAGTAGTTGTAGGCATGGTTGATGTTATAATGGAAATTTAGGTATGTAGGCATGGTTTGGTTTAATTTCCAAGTTATTGATGTTATGGAAACTAGATGATAGGCATGGTTGGTGTTATGGTTGCATGATTTAATTTTATTTCCATTATATTGATGTCATGGAAACTAGATGATTAGGCATGGTTGTGTTATGGTTTGTTTTTTATTCCCCATGTATTGATATTATGGAAATTTAGGTATGTAGGCATGGTTTGGTTTAATTTCCAAGTTATTGATGTTATGGAAACTAGATGATAGGCATGGTTGGTGTTACCATCGCATGGTTTAATTTCATTTCCACCGTATTGATGTCTTGAAAAATAGATGATTTGGCATGGTGTGGTTGATGTTGTTGTGGTATGAGATGATTTTCTTTTGGTTTCCAAGTTATTATTTTTATGGAAACAAGCTATGTAGGAATGGTTGAGTTTGATTTGGATTTCCAATTTATTGATGTTATGGAAATTTAGATGTAGGCATGGGTTGGTTGTGTTTGTGTTAATTTGATTTCCATGTCATTGGCATTATGGAAATTAAATGATGATGTGTATGGGTGATATATGGTTTGTTTTGGGTTGATTACCAAGTTATTGTTTTATGGAAACCAAAAACTAGGTTTTGTTTTTGTGGTAATAATGGTGGGGAAAAGAGTGGTTGAGATAACCTCCGATGACCCCATGCCCTCGAGTGCTACCTATATAGACCTTATAAAAGGGGCCTCAGGCTAATGTAGTTCTCCGTAAACTAGGAAGAATGAGATTTGGTTAGGTAAGTTGAGTAGGTAGGTTGGATAGGTAAGTTGGTTGGGTAAGACATGTTTGAAAATATGCAAGGTCGAATGTTGAATAGGTAATATGCAAGGTGAATTAGGCATAGGCATAGATGAAGGTGTTATGGTTGATTCAATTTCAATGGTCTTGTCTTATTAAAGAAGCAATACGTAAATAGATAAGAAACCAAAATAAGTGACATACCCATATCGAGCAAGGACCATAATTATCATACCCCTAGAATTATTGAATGTAAGTCACCGGATACACTACGTGAGCGATGGGTAAAAAGTTGAAATAAGTTGCATGATCTTAATGTGTATAATACATGCCATGTCCCTTGAGTAGATAGGAGTAAATAAATGAAGGTAGGGTGGAGTGGTTCGTTAAACCTTGTTGTGGGACAACATGCCCCTTCTGCAAGATACCCAAAACTAGAATAGGCAAGTCCATGACCAAAAGTTTGTATTTTTCTTGATTTTTATTTTATTTTTTTATTTTTGCATGTATAGATTGATTGATGCGGGAAGTCTATATTAGGATAAATAGGTTCTCCTTGAGGTCTTCATGAAGCTGATCGATGCGGGAAGCTCTAGAATTATTTTATTTGAGAGATACAGATTAGTCTTCTTTTGGGGATAGACTAAGTGCAATAAGTGGCTAAATTTTTATAGTTTTCCTTCGAGGGAGTAGTCTACTTATAGCAATAAGAGAGAGACATAGATGTCCTTTTGAGGGAATCATCTATTTGTAAGAAGTTTGACTCAAGGAGTGATTTTGTTTGGTTATCCCATATATTTTTCTTTTATTTTTGTACTTGAAGTCATGGACAAGACTATAAAGGAGTATAGGCCTCTTTTATGAAGGAAAACCATACCACAAAAACGTTAGCTATGAAAGAGGAGTTTTAAGTGGAAAATGACTATGGGATCCCACCCTAAAAAGGAAAAAAAAGCATCCATGAGAATATTGCCATGAGTAGAGCCATAGTACTCATATTGAAGACAAGGTTGAATGGTGATGGATAATCACACAATTCTAGTTTAGTCATTGGTCCTTAAAAGAGGTAGGTGGAAGGAGAGGTTCACTCAAGGGATAAGTATATAAGTGACATAAAGTGATGTAGTAATTTATTCAACAAGAGAAAAATCAAAGATACAAGGAATTAAGAGCCTCAGGTTTGGGTTTACCTTCAAGAGAAGATAAATGATAAGTTCCTAATCCATAAGTATGGGTGACAATGTAAGGTCCAAGGAAATTAGGAGAAAATTTTCCTCGTTTAATTTTCTTTGCTTTGGTCACATATTGGTTTTCCTTTAGGACAAGGTCGCCGATCTTGAAAGTTCACTCATGAACATGTTTTTGTAGGCACGCTTGATGTGTTTTTGGTAGATTTGGAGATAGTCTAGAGCATGTGGATGGCGGGTGATGAAGGCATTTTTTTGTTAATCTTCCGAGCTAGTAATATTTGATTATAACCGAGAATCCATCCATAAAGACAACATCTCATGTCCGACATTAAGATAAATCAATTGGTCAATGCTAGGTAGAGGAAAGTCAACCTTAGGGAAAGCAAGGTTAAGGTTGTGGAAGTCCGTGCAGATGTAGAGTCCCCCTATTGCTTTGGTGACAAGAACAATGTTAGAAATCCATTGTGGATAGTTAATGGGTAGAATGAAGGAAATAGAAAGAAGGCACTGGAGTTCTTCTTTCATAAGAAGGGAAATGCATGGATGCATTTTTTGCACCTTATGTTTCACAGGTTTGGCATCGGGGATAGTCATAATATTATAGACCACGATATTAGGGTTAATACTTGGGCATATCGGTATAAGACGAAGAAAAAGAGTTGCTATGATATCGAAGGAAAGAAGTGAAAGCTTCCTATTTGGAATAATCTAAAGATTGGCCTATATTTATAATTTTTGGGTCATCTTGAGTGTGAATTTTGACCTCTATGGTCAATTCATTCAACATGGTTTGTGTCTTAGAAGGCAACGACTGATGAATGTAAGAATCGTCTATACTTAAATAGGTGAGAATAGAATCATCATCCTGACATTGATAAAAGGTGTGTCTTCATCTAACATGTTAGGATAAAGAAGATGAAGGGAAGAGGGTGTCTCACCATCACGATGATTGGTTAATGGTCCCAAAGAAACAATGTTCACAAAAAAGTTAGGAGGGATGGATTCTAGATCCATGGACTTCGTGGGTGAAGGTGGTGTGGTAGGCGTGTTTGGTGGGGAAGGTTTATCTTCCTCTACAAGGTCAATTATTGCCTTCTTAGGAATAGGTGGCACAAAAAATATGATACCACAATGGTCTTTGTGTTTTGGGTGGTGCAAGGTATGAATTTATGATGACCTTGCTCATAAAGACCAAATCCAAAGCCCTTCTAGGAACATCGATGAAGAAAAGTGTGGGTGAAGTGGTGGTTGGTGAGATATTGGAAGTCAGATGAGAAAGGTTGGGTTTGGGTAGGTGGTTCAGGAGAATAAGAAGAAGTGTCGAGTCCCCCATATGTCAAGTTGGTGCAAAGGTGGGGAGGACCATATGGAAAACCTCTACTACAATATGGTCGTAACATGGGTGTTGATGAAGGATTCTGTTCTCATGAGGAGTAAGGAAAGTGTCTATGTTGTATAGGTGGTATTTCCCCAGGGAAAGGTGTTGAAAAACACGTACCAAGGGTCGGAGGTCAGTACTTGGGTAGTGGGGATGGATGAACTACTCAAAGCCTGTGAAGGTGGGGCATTAGTTGTCAATGAAATAGGTGGGTTGGTAGATGGGCTTCTTGCTATGGAAGCTATGGTAGCGAGTGGGGATAAATGGGCTTGATGTGGAAGATATAGTGGCAGAAGTGGTAGATGAGGTAATAGAAGAAGATGAAGTGGTAGAAGTGGTAGATGAGGTAGTGGAAGAAGATGAAGTGGTAGGGGTGGTAGATACCTTGACTGGAACAAGGAAATTATTTGGTCAATAAAGTGTGTTGCAAGTTTTAAAAGGTGAAGGATCAACCCGAATGGTGTAGGGGTACCATTCATATTAAAATTTTAGGTAACGATGAAGGGTTGAAAGTACACACCCCATGATGTGAATCCAAGGTCAGCCAAGTAGCAGGTTATATTAAAATTCCCCATCAAGAACATAGAATAGTCTAGGAGTGATGTACTGGGACCCACGTGGATGTGGAGGATAACGGTGTCAAGGGTAGAATTCATGACATCTTTGAAAGAACACAACATAATAGGGTTATTATGCATGTAGTTGGCTTGTATGCGTAATTGTTCATACATGGGAAGAAATGATATTAATGCTAACACCTCCATTAATCATAATACATCAAACATGAGTATTATTGATGTAGGTGGTGATGAAGAGGGTAGGATTAAGATCATTTGATTGTATAGGGGAAATATCTGAATCATCAAAATTGTGGTGAAAACCTAAGGAAAGGGAGCATAATTTTGAGGTGGATCAGTGAGGGTGGTCACATGATGAGGGTAAAAATGATGGTCACAGTGTAGGATCATTTGGTGGAACCTCAATAGATTGAAAGAACTCAATGAGGGAATGGTAATGAGACTCAAAGGTTTGAATTAGGTCATACAAGGACATATTTAGAGGAGATTGATGAAGCTATTTAATCATAGAGCGATGTGTGACTCCATTAGAAATATGATAAGCCAACCCATAGATGGTTACCTTGGGGGGGTGTAGGTGGAATGGTGGGTGAAGGTGCATTGGATGGGCTACTAGTTTTCTCTTTTCCTTTATATTTTTGTGATCGAATGGATACTCGGAACATATTTATTTCAAATACTAGAGGAGGAAAAGAGGGTTATGGAGATGCAAGTAAAGGCCATTGAATAGATACAGGGATAGAATGTGTGGCAGTGGGTGAAGGGGAATGAGATTCTCCTCCAACATGTCATCTTTATCAAAGAGACCATATGAAGTACAAAGTTGAAGGAGAATGTTTTTAGGGCCTTACAACCTTCAACATCATACCCTAGTGAGTGATGATATGCATAGATTTTGGTGTCGTCAAACCCTATTGGTTTGGGTTTGAGCCAACCATACAACTTAATACGTGGCGGTGAGATAATGAAGGTTTCTAACAACCTAGTGAGTATGTTAGAATAGGATCCTGCCAATGGATCACAATGAGAAGTCAAAGTTGGCTTGGATGAAGGTGCAGGGTTATTTTCTTGGGAGAGGTATTGCTAGAGGTGGTATAGGTGTGACTACCTTTCTGGTAGGTAGTGAAGGTTTTGGTTTTAGTTTAGGTTGCACCTTCTTGGGTAAAGGCGCAGGAGGGTGTGAGAGGTAGAAGATGGGGATACCCTAGAAATCCAAGGTGAGAGTGGTAGTGTTGGAAATAGTGTGGTTGTAGGTAATGGAGAAGGTGTAGGCAGAAGAGGTGATGAAGGTGAAGGTGTGGGAAAAAGAGAAGGTAAAGGTGTGGGTGTGGGTTTTGTGCCTTATATTTTCCTTGGTAAAGAGTTAACCTAACAAAGGTGGAAGGGCATGGGCCTAAAATATAAGGTAGAGGTGAAGGTGAAAGAGAAGGCATGGGAGAGATAAGGGTGTGAGGCCTAGGAGGTTGGGTCTTCCTCTTAGGTGCAGGAATTGGTTTTGTGATGGGTGGTGATTGAGTAGACAAGTCTAGTTTCACTGTGGGATGCAGTAGGCTAGGTGTTGGTAGGACCCCTAATGAAGTGGTAGGTTTAGGTGCATATAGGGGTTTGGGTGAAGGAAAGGCTAAAAAGACAGGGTTGATATGATCAGTTCAGGTGACATGGTTTTAGTTTCCTTGAATACTTTAGGATAAATAGTTGAGGTGTCTGGGGACAACTTCTAAATTTGGGTGGATAATAGGAGTCAAGGTTCCCCAGAGTGTGGAGTGGTAAACATACTCTAATCATTCCACTAAAAGTGATAATGATGTTGGTTTAGAATATGATGAACTAGTGGTGAGACCCGTCAGAAACTTTGAGCCCCTGCGATATAGAGAAGGTTTTCACCTCTGATTTAGTAGGCAAGAGTGATGTAAGGAGGTTGATAGGATCTTGGAAGACCCTAGAAGAAAAATTTCCTATAGTAAGAGGAGATAAGAGTGGATCATCTATGGGTCAAGGAGAGGGAAAAATAAGTGACATAGAATCATTTTTAGGTGGAGAGGTAGATAGGGTTAACTCCTCATTGGGTAGAGGAACAGTGAGATAAGCTCAATGGTAGGTAGAGAAATAAGTGGGGTATAATCCTCCATAGGTAGAGGAGTAGGTGTGATAAGCTCCTCTTTTGATAAAGGAGTAGGTGTGAGAATTTCCTTAATAAACACTATGAGAGGAAACTAGCTAGATGGAACATGTATTGTGTTGAAAACGATATGAACCTTGTGCCCATGGGTGTTACTAGTAGATGTCTCTGAAGCCTGGTTTGATGATAGAGTATGATTAGGAAAAGGTTTCTTAAACACACCCATATTGGTGTTGGCAGGTGAATTAGGGTTTTCCAAGATGAGATCACCATTATCTAGCATTCCTTGGATAATATTTTTGAAAGTTTTAGAATTGCCATTCGTTATGTCCCCTAACTCGGTGATAGTTACAGAAGTTGTTTTCTTTGTACCACAATGGTGTAAGATGAGAAGGATAAAAACTAGTGTTTGGTTTGATAGGTGGAAGGGTGATGGCTCCAAATTTTAAAAGCTTTTCCAACACAAAAGAATATGGTTCTCCGATAGGAGTGTAAGCCCTCTGTTCATACTTGTACTTAAAGTTTTGAACAAGAGAAAGGTTAGTAGGTGGTTTTAGTTGATTAGATGGATGAGAGGGGATGAATTTCAGAATCATTGTGTTGGCATATATTTTTGCCTTGGAATGGTTATTAGAATTTTGGTTTGATGGTTTAGAAGAATAGTTGTTTGGTTTTAAGTTAGCATTCTTGTTACACAACTTAAGTTTCTCCTTTTCAAGTGCACAAATATCTAGTTTTCGGGCCATGGTGAAGGCTTCATAAAATGTTAAACCATTTGAACCTAGAGAGTTGGGGAAATGTGTCTAGCACATGCCCTTGTGAACAAATCTATGAGCTCTACTTGTGGTAGTTGGAAGGTGAGTTGATTGATGAGGCCCCGTCAACATGTGACAAAATATGTAATAGATTTTTCCTTGTATTGGTGAATAGAATAAAGATTAGTCATAAGGAGCTTCTTAGTGATGTTGATTTTTAAATGATCAAGGAAGGTTTGGGCTAATTGGTTAAAGGAGAAGATTGAGTGCATAGGAAAAGAAATATACCAATCTAGGGTGGGTTGAAGGAAAACTCTAAGGAGTACGACATCATTATGGGTGACCTAATAACACACATTATGAGATCCAGAAACATATTCCTCGAGTGCTTGCATCTTGTCCATCATCATAATGATAAGATCCGTTGTATGATTAGATTGAGGAGTGCCCCCTACGGTATAAGGGGGTGGATGAGATGAATAGGTCATAAAAGACATGTTAGTGTATGGTGGTGCCGAATATGTAAAATGAGAAGCGGGTATGTAGGCATGAATAGATGATGAGGGCATGTACCTGAATACGAGGTGGACGCTATAGGTTGTGATTGAGGTGGGTTTTAGGTGGGAGGAGCTTGTGGGAAGATCCTTGTGGTAACAAGTGACATATAAGGAGGAATCAAGTCCACCAAATTCTGATAAGGCGTATAGGATGTTGACGCAACTGGTGGTTGCGAAGTAATATGTACTAATGATGGGGGACCCCTATACTAGGAGCTATGGTTGAGGATAGGGAATATGTCGAGGCACTGGCAGAGGTTAGGGGAGTGACAAACATAAAAGGTGTGACCGATGCCAAAGGTACAACATATGTTAAGGGTGCAAAGTACATGGTGTTAACACATGAGTAGGTAACATCGAAGTAACATTCATAGATATAACGAGAGGGTATGGAGGTAGGCATACCAAACAACGGCTGGCCTGATGAGTCACGAGTAGAAGAGTGGTTGAGGTAATGCTATAACGCTATGATATTATGGTCGAGGAATTTAGTGAATTCATCGTCACCTATTGATATAGTTATAGGAAAGTTGGGGTCCATTGGTGAAGATAAATACGGTGGTGAAGGAGAAGTAGGTAACGATACATAACTAGTGTGAAAGGAAAGTCCTCGTGTTTGTTGGCGAATCCAAACCATAATAAATTTGGAAGATAGGTATTCTAGGCTCTATAGAACCGACATATATCTCGAAGTAAATGTTTGGTGAAGTCTAGAAGATATAAATAGGTTGTTGTTTTTGATAAAAAAATACAAAAAGAGCGTTCTGAGTCACTTAACTAATGCCGGTGGCTGAAAAAAACTAGGGAAGTGAAGAAATTGAGATTTTTGGGTATGAAAAGTGTAAAAATGGGTATTATGGGCTCTGTTAAGGGTGATAGAGACTCAAGAACTAATTAATTGAAAGAATCAAGTTGTTTGAAAGAATTTGGTTGCTGGTTTTGACAGAAGAATAAAAAACAGAGAAACTGATACTAGTCAATTAATCGGTGCGGTATGATTAAAGAACCGATGTTGGTTACTAATAAAAACCTGCAAGTGAAGAAATTAAGATTGTTTGAGTTAAATTTGATGAAAAGAAATCCTTGAAAGAGGTTGTGTATGACAAAGATGATTTAACACACTTAGGAAAAACTAGAATTAACCAATTATGATTATTGAATGTGAAAAAAATTAAAAGTGATGAATACATCCTCACAACTCAAACTATAAAAGACAAGAAAGAAAACGACAATCCACAAGCAAAAAACTAGCAACACGTTACCCTAGGAAATATTTTAGTGTTGTTTGGCTTATGCCTTAGAACTGAATGAATGAAATATAATGTTTGGATAACAAAGGTACCTAGAAAGAAATCTATGGATGGTTTCAGGTTTTTTTTTGGGAAAGGAGTCGTCGACATACCTTGCGGTACGTGAAGTCCGAGCTCTAATAATAAATTGGCCAGAACACCGAGCGGGGCCCACCGTCAACATGTTTTTAAATCCTTGATGACTTCTTCCTGGAAGGGAATGTTTAATAAGTTTGTAAATTGTTTTAAGTGATTTGGAAACGGAGTGTGTGCAAAAATGTCAACTATGATTTATTAATCAATCAAAAAATGGTCACGACCTTCGTCGTATGATTTCTACTTAACTATGTGAGCTAACTATGCAAACATACAGGGATGAAATGCAAGTGTTTTAAACCTAAATCAAAATATGATATTTGGTGTAAACAAGAGTGAAAAAGAAGAGCGATAAATTTCACTAATGCAAGAACATAAGAAAGAAGAAGGATTATTTTTAAATGCACCCAAATAAGTGTTTCATTTAGAGAAATTAGAAAGAAGGAACAAATTACCAGAGAAGAAGATTTAGTGAATAACGATTTAGAAAGGAAACACACAAGATGAAACCTATATGAATAGAAAGGAACCCACAAATGAGGGTCCCATCAGAGTGCCAAAATTTTCCACCACAATGTTGTGTATAAAACATATAAGTTAAAGGTGAGGTGAGGAGGAATACCTGTGAAGTCGAAGAAGGTTACACACATTATAGTAGATTAGGTTGATCATGAAGAGCTCCTTTTTGAATAGGAAGTAATACGTGCAATACAAAACAATACCACCAAATAGAGTCAATAATATAGGTTAGTGGACTGCCTAGTGCAAGCTAGATCTAGGGAAGCTGAGTGCTTCCTTAAAAGGATGTCAATCCACTTTCAATATACAATTTAATGCAAATAAATAATAAGAAGTGAAAGGTCCTATTATAGTAACATGATTTAGGTATCTCATATACTAAAAAAACTAGATTTAAGATAAATATTGAATATGTATTTAAATATAGAAAAAGGCCGGGGGTGGTCAAGGTAGACATGTGTGGTAGAGGCTATTAAAGAGGCCTAGGTGATGTTTGGGAGGTATTGGGTGAGTTATGGGCTGCTTGCATGGATAAAATTACTGACATAGTGAACAATATTGGTTAGGTGATCGATGCCAGTACTTGGTAATAGCCAACGCCGATTGGGTGACCGATGCTGGTAGGGGAAATTAGATAAAAAGGTTAAAATGGGCTGGTTGGGAGCTCTCTGTGATTGCACAAAGAGTTGGGAAGGCTTAGGCTAGGTGTTAGGATTTATGTGAAGAATCAAAGATGGTAAAATAGGTGGTTATGGGGGATAGAGAGGTTCAAATGTGTAGATTGTTAGGTAGGTGGGTATAAGAGCTATCTAGGAGGGAAAAATCTAGAAAATAAATGATTTAATACCAAAAGCTAATGAAACTTAACAAATAGATTAAAACAATTTCCTAGAGATTGGAGGTTGATAGACGATGGTTGTTGGTAGGTGCTTGGAGAAGAAACAAGTCTAGATCCACTGTAGCAGAAATGAAGGATTGGTGCCACCCTGTGTGAATGATCTAAAGCTTTGGAGCAACAGGATGATTATTGATGAAGAATGTGAGTGATCAGGTACTATGTTGGTCATTGGAATCTTGTTTGAACACTTGGATGCAAGAGATAAGAATGTCAAAACTCAAAAATCCAAGATGGAGGAAGAACCCGTGTAAAGTATTGGAATTCCTTATTTAAGGGAACCGATAACGGTTAGGTGACCATTGCTAATCGAGGAATAACCGCGTTGGTTAGGGAGAAAAGGTCATATTTACAAAATTATCCTTTTCTCTCCATTTTGGCATTGGTCAAGGTTTTTATGGACTAGGAGTGTGGGTTGTCACTAAATGAAGTGGGAAATAGGTGGGAGAAGTGTAGAAGAATTCATAGTTCATTTTAGTAGAGGGCATAGTTAGTTAGGGAAGTAAATGAATTAGTCTAAGTTAATAAATAGGCCTTGAAAGGGTCCATGGTGAGGTGGAGGAATGAGGGAATTATTAACTTAATATGGGTAGTTAAATTAATAATAATGTGTGGAGGGGTCATGGTAAGAGGTATGTTAGTCGAAGGGGGCCTAAAGGGTTGTGACCCAATTTTGGGTGTCTACATTTTCCTTTTTGTCACGTAGCTTGTATTGATAAGAGACGATGAAAAAAATAGGAGGTGGTTTCCCTAGGTATGGGTGAAGGTTAGGTTGCCCCATGTATGGGTGGAGGTGATCCCCCTCAAACTAGGAATTGATGGAGTAGGAAAAATTAGTGATGGGTTTGATAAAGTGGTAGGTGATGAAAAATGAAGTAAGGTGTGGGCATAGGTAATGGTGATATAGGTGAGGTAATAGGTGGGGGTATTCAAATGCATTCACATGTCTAGAATGCGATAATGAAATAGGATGAAGAGCTCACAAACTCGACATCATCAAAGGTCGATAGTCTATCCAAACAAGGTTTATATGGTCCAGGTATCTAAGGTATAATAAATTCTCCTAGAAACATAACAATCCGCGCTTCACGTATAATCTTCCTAAACACTCCTACATCTTTGGTAAACACATTCTACCATCATTACCCTATGACACACTCTTGTGATATGGTTCACACTTGAATGTTGAGGGAACACTACAAAAATGAACCTCATATTTCATACTATGTGCTTTATGATGTATCTTTTTAGCTTATACTTGCATGCAACACACCTATTTGCTGATGACACACTCTTGTTATATGGTTCATTCTTGACCGCTTAGAGGGAATTTATAAACGAGCCTCATTTCATGCACATCCTATGGGGGAAACACATCTCCTTCCATTTTCACATATTGTATTCCATGCCATGACACCATCAAAACATCTTCATATCTTGGTTGCATCTACTCTTGTTTTCCTATACTACTTACATGTTGCACTTTTATTATTTTGCTAGATAGATACTTAGTATGGCATTATCTTTATCATATACACATGCACGTTTACTTGGTCTCGGAAGTGAATGTAGGTATCTTATAAATCCTTCTAGGATGCATTATGCTTGAAGCCGAATCCCTTGACGGTCCCATCAAGGCCCTGAAGGCATCTACTTTTCCTACTCTCACACACTACATGTTCTATTGTTTCATCATTTACTACTTCTTTTTACTATCACTTTAGTTATTTCCAATATATACACGCTTTGACACTATTTATGTTTCTAACATGTGAATATGTGCTTCATGTGTAGCATTCTCCTTTTAGGACTATCTAAAACCATGATTATTTAACACACTATGCTTTCTATTGTTTTCTATTGTATGATATTGTTTACAAGTTATGTCCTTTATCTGGTATGATCATTAGATGATTTTTTCCGCTTCAACTTTGATTGTGTCATGACATTGTGAGCATTGTCCCATGTATGAAACCCACTTTTATGGTCCATATTATTTGCAAAATTTATTGTTACATTGTTTTCTATTGCATGCTAGCTACTTTTACTACTAACACTTATTACTAGCCCACTTTGTTTGCATGTACCTTGGTTTCTATCAAGCACATCCCCTACCCCCTGCAGTATCCACTTTAGATCGACATCATGTCCTATCCTTTAGGCTACAGTCTCCTACAAGGAGGGCATACATTAGGTGAAAAAAGCACCCCTACAACAACTCGGAGCACTGTTTAGATCAACACAAGATAGACACAACACATGCATATAGTCATGAAATAGTGTAGATTCAGACTTGGAATTCACACACATTATAGACACTAATGCCTAGACCTAGAAACTAGTGCACAGCGCTCCTATCCTCCCATGGGAGCTAATGTACTAGGGAAGAAACATGTAATTTCTTCTTACAACACAATATTTAGTAGTCTTCAACATAGTTATCTAGTACCAAGCACTTGTTTCCAAATACAGAATGCATTCTATCTCATACAAATAGTTACAATATGGAAAAAATGGAACAACACATGACATACCATTTGTAGTGGTACTGATTTGGGAAGTAGTCATGGAAAGAGAGTAAAACTAGACCTTTCTCCCAAACATTCTTCTACCATGGTGTGAGATCACCAAAAAAAATCACATTTGGCATGAGATCACCCAAAACAATATCTCTTGGCATGATATCACTTTAAAAAATCTTTGTTTAAAACATTTTAGGACATCTTTCTATCCTTCATAATCTTATACATCAAGTGCACACTTTCCTTTTACATACTTTCACACTTTTACTTACTTATACATGATTTACTTCGATTTTTCATATATAGGACTTTGACTACTCTCTCTCTTATTTTACATCTTTGTCATTAATACGCAATAAGAAGTAACCTACATCAATAAATATAAGCACAACAATAGGTATAAGCTATGCATTCACTCTACCCCTAAGGTCAAATTCCCTTTTTCCTAGTCTCCACTTTACGATCACTTCGGCGTTTCACTTGTCCACTCAGCATGCTATTTGCTACACTCTCTACAAGATCATAAGGTACACATCTTCTATCTACTTTATGATATTGAGTATATATATAAAAAAATATGCACTTGGATACATTTCTAGGTCCTAAAAGCATGCTAGCATTTACATGATTCCTAAGCAAGAAAACTAGTAATTGACAACTCCCTTTATCCTTTTACTTCATTTTTTCACTTTTATTGGCTTTATACATCTTGCACTCTTGCGAGATTTGACTATTTTATCTTTCTATGGCCTCGAACACTAGCACTCAGTTGGGAAACTAGCACTAGGAATTGCTATCCTCCTGGGTGCTCCAATCCTTCTTTATCGTTTTCTTATCCTTTTGTACCCCTTTCACTTCTTAATTAAGTTTTACTACTTTGGGTAGGCCTGTCAATTGTCAATTAAAAAATTCAAACAAGGGAATCATATAAATGCATAGTTATTCTTTCAAAATGAGGGACCAAGCACTACGCATTACATACTACCACCTAAGCTCACATTCAAAGGAAGAAAGAGCATCAAAGGCATCTATCTAGAACTTATTCAAGGGACAAGGGTTTCATCACTTCTACATACACAACATAGGAGGGGAATTATATTCTATTTCATCTGACACATGATATACATTTGTTAAATTCTAGATATAGCTTGTTATCATTGTGTATCTTACACAAGGGAATCCTAGGGCATAATTTCTACAAAAAAATGGAGTCTCGAGATGTAGTGCAACATGTGGTCGTAAGTTAACTCTTTCGGTGACCACCGAGGTTAGTCTGACTCCCATTCTACATTTTTATTTTTAGGTTTGATGTGGTTTATGGGTATATGTAGGTGAGATTATTTCTTTTAGGTTACATGTACATTTGTGGATCGGACAACAAATACAGAGTGACAAATAGAGACCTACTGATAAGCTTATCTAACCTTGAAAGATCCAGATCCACAACATTTACACGGACACCGGTGCTTAGATACTAACACCAACACCATGTACCCATGTCCTCCCATGGGTGCTCCTATTCGACACACTTCCAGATCTCAAAATCTCCACTTTATAAGCAGGTGACATTATTTACGTTTGTTTCAAAGTATTTTATCTTCTCATATCACTTCCTATTTTCTTAGAAATAAGCTAAGTCCTCTTATCTCTCCTTCTTGCTTAGGGTTTCATATTGCACATGGTTCATTACTTGTGTTTTGTTGTATATTAGAATTTGTACATCATTTATTATATTAGTTACTTTGAAAATAAGATTTAATTTCAAATTACATTAAATCAAAAACTATGACAAGAAACCCATATGCGCGTAAAAACACACACACACACACACATAGATAAAATGTAAAACAAACCTAATACACACAAAAATTGATATACACCATGGATATGAATAAACCAATATGTTAAAATAATATTTGCAGAATGGTCAAAAGAAAATATAAAAATACAAAACAAAACCAGTATACAATAATTTATATGCATCATGGCTATGAATAAACCACGGTGATAACAAAAGAATTGAATCTGGTCCAACAAAAATTAAAAAATGAATGAAAAGAAAATCCAATTTACACTATAACTAATATGGATACAAAAAAATTATATACAAACCAAGATGATAAAAAAATTACTTATAATTGGTTAATAATAGAAACAATACCACACAACTATAAATAAAGAAATCTAACTATGCTCCTAATGTTTTCCATAGTTAGGATTTAGCAGATTATAATGCTTGCAAGCAAGGATACATGCAAGAGGATTATATCAGATGAAGATTGGAGTGAAGAAACTCCCATCGATACTCTTATTAGATCCACTTTGAAGAATGATCCGATATTGGTTGGGTCGTCACTTCTAAGTAAGGAAACATGTGAGGAAGAACATGAGATCCAAAATTTCCCCAAGTGAGGATACACTTGAAGGTTGGATTTGGATTTGATAATTATAGGATGGTTTGAAATGATCACTAGGATAGTATTAAAAAAACATTATCATTTGTTGTGTTGATAGTTGCTGATATTTTTTTTTAAAAAAAAATTGAATGTTTTTTTGGATTTTGATTGTTTTGATTTTGATTTTTGATTTTTGAAGGTTTTGATTTTTTATTTATTTTGTGATTTGTTTTGATTTTTGAATTTTGAAATATTTTGATTTATTTGAATTTTAAAATGTTTTGATTATTTTGGAGTTTTTACTTGGTAAAGGGTGCACTATTTGAACATATGTTCAAACAATTGTAAACATTTCATTCCATTGGAAGAATGTAAATGATATAGCGAAAAGATGTATGACTCTACTATTAGCTCCACACAACTAGTAAGATGTGAGGGCTTAACATCAAGAGCCAAGAAGGAAACAAGAAATATTAGATATTGATGTGAAAATGAAGAAGATGGATGTAAAGGAATAAGGTTAAAAATGGTCCACTTGGGAAAATATAACTCATCTCCAGTTAAGATTATTTGGTGATTCCAGGATGATTTTGCTTTATAGGTCATGACTAGACATAAACCCATATGTGGCCTACTGATTGACAAGATCTAGTGTAAGGAAAGGTTATACCTCTTAACATGAGAAACTAAATGGATTATTTCAATTATGTATGATTAAGCACTTGTGATTCAATTTTTCTCAAGGTTTTCTTTTTCTTTTCTTTTTGAAATGAACCCCTACATTCTACTCCATACCACTAGTAAGAGGTAAGGGTTCAACACTGAAGACAAGACATAGGTGAGTAAGAGTACATTTCTCCTTTCCTATTTTCACTCTATGAGTAAGAAGCGTGGACTCATCACCGGAGGTTTTGAATGATGAAAGGTGTGTTGAGTTTGATTTTATTTTTGTATTTTTGAGTTTTTCCTTATTTGTGAATCGTGCTTGTTTGGGAAATACTATTTACCCCCAAATTTTTGGAAACATAATGAATGAGAAAGGGGTACATCAATCAATTAAATTTTTACTTCATTAGCATTAACTTGCATTCATCATTCAAAGAATCCATTCAACATACATTATCAATGTGAGATTATAAAATATGTAACAACCATTCACAAGTACATAAAACATGGGAGAAAACATGAACACAAGATTTAAAGTGGGAAACCCTCAATGGGAAGAAAACCCATTGAATCCCTACATATATTACTAAATACAAAGGAATTTCATGAATATTACACATCACAAGAGATTTTTTTAGTGAAGCACTAACCTCACAAGGAGAACTAACCCCTAGTTTAATACGACATAAACCCTACAAGGAGCACCAAACTCTAGTTTAGTATAATATAAACTCTATAAGGAGAATAAAAACCCCAAGATGACCAAAACCAACTCAACCACCCGAATACGAAGATCAATAAAATACTTACCGCTTCAAAAATGATTGTGATCACTTGTTCAGCTCCATCCACTCAAAATTCTCTAAAACTCCTCTCTTTCCATCCTCACTCATGAATACAACTTCATATGTTGATTAGGTCTAATCAACTTGAACTCCTACCCTCAAATATTTTCAAATCTTTATGCATATTTTTAGAGCATCCCTAGATCCCTTTAACACCTTCACACTTCCCCTCTCACTTTCTCATAACTCTATCCTCAAGCCCCGACTAAAATGAGCTTTACATTATGCCTTAAATACATGGCACATCACATAAAAACCATTGGTCAGATAAGACCATTAATTTTGGTCATGTACACCATTAAAACATAGTCTAAACCCTCATATAAATGACATCAATATACCTTATAAATTCTCATAGGCCTAAACACACAAACTTGCATAAGGCATCTCAATTAGACCTAAAATACTATCTTCACACCCAACGGTCAAATTATGAACTTCAAACACATGAAACAACACCACCAAGGCTCTAACAACTTTGAACACATAAAAATAACAAAATAACATCATAAAAAAGCACCATCACCTCTACAACCTTCATTTTCATCATGAAACACACCGAGAAGTAAAAAATTCTCATTAGGTATTAAAAACTAGATGATGACCAAATTTTCTTATCCCTTCTTAGATTAGTGAACTAGTACTAAAGAAAATAAGTAACTCTAAGTATAAGATGGTTATGGTACCTATAGATGGGATGACAATGAATGCGGGTGAAAAATGAGAGATCCTTGTCATAGTGAGATAGATGCCTGCAAATCAAGAGAACTCAACACAAAAATGGATTAGTTGATAGATGGGTGAGTTTCATGACAATGTATGTCTCGAGAAGTGAAAAATCACTAGGATGGATGTCAACCCATGTTTTTGATAAAGCTAAGATAACATATTGATAAATTTGATGTAGCAGAATCTAAAATGTAACATAAACTAAAATGTTATAAAATTTGATAAAAATGTAACACTGATTTAAATAAATTAAAATAAACCTATGTAGGTTGATTTACGACCTAATACTATAGGACCCAAATCGATGGTGACTAGAGAAGATCAATCTGGAATAGTGATAGATACTACAGATATGAAGGATTTAGAAGTATATCTAAACTCGATGATGAATTAGGATTAATAAAAGGAACTTGCAAGAGATATGGAATTGGATCTAATAGAAAGGATGCAAGAAAATTGTATAATCTAATGGAAAATATAATGAAGTGGTCAAGTTGATGGTGACCAAGCTCAATCGGTGGTGACTAGAGCTGATTGAGCAGATTTGTAGAGGTGACACAAAGGGAAGGATGAAAATATCTAAAGGTATGAGTGACTATAAGATCAAAAGGGAGATGATTGGAGATATGAATGAAAGAGAAACTAACAAAGTGAAGATAGGTCAAAGATGACTATCGAGGTTCAATGTCAACTAAAACTCGGCTAGGGTTTTATAGAAAAGGATGGGAAAGATTGAAGGTTTGTAGATGGGGAATGAATACGAAAAGGAAAAGATATGACTCTGGATGAAATATAAACCTACACAAGATCTGATGAAGAATATGATGATAAATTATAGAATAGATATAATTATGCAAGGAAGAAAAGGAGGCTTCAAATCTCTAAATTTGGATATAAAATATCCAAGATAACTCTAAAATGGCCATGACATTTGTACAAGAGATCAAAAATGAAAGCAAGATCACAAGAAATCTTTAAGGGTCCAAAATTTCATCCTGAGAAAGGGAGGGGAAGATGTGGCTTTATAGGGTTGACGACAAACCAGATTGGTCATCGAAGATTGCGGGAACCTATCCATTTGGGTGGTGGAAGGGTGATCACTCAAGAAAATGAGCCCTTATGAGGAGGCATTAGGGATTTGAAGGGTGAGGATGAGTTAGGGTTTCATAAAATGGATAAATGGGTAGATAGAGGGTGGAAAATATTAAATAAATGCAATGGGGAGGTAAACTCATTAAGTGAGGGCCTAGAAATGATAAAATGGATGATCTAGGGAGGATAATTGTATTAGATGGGGTTTAAGGTTAATTAAAGAGGATTAGGGAGGATTAGGGAAAATTAATTAATGGTTGTAAATAATGGTAAGTGGGAAAAATTTAATTTAGGAGGGAAAGGTGATTTGAATGGGAAGAGAGGTATGTATGTGATAAGATGATAGAGAGTGAACACGGGGTGAGGAATTGGTTTCTACATTTACCCCCTTTTTTGAATGGTTTGCGTTGGGTAAGTCATGAGACAAAAATGAGAAGAGATGAGAAGATGATGGATGGGGTGCTTGCCCTTGATTAACTAAAATAGAAATATTCTAGTGTAATATAATGCTATAGGAGTAGTAAAATAATTGAATAAATGACCAAATAAAATATAGAAATTATACCCAAGAAAACTAAGAAATAAAATGTGAAACCCTAAAGTACAAGAGGGTTAAAAAGCCCTTAGCTTATTCGCATGAGATGTCATAGAAGCTGTGTCATAGTGTAGACCAATAGAACAGGAGGAGGAAACAACCAAACATAAGCCGAGAAAACATATATATGAGCTATTTGGTGAACATGGGTAAATGAAAATGGATAGGGTACTGTGGGTGCCCCTGGTTTGTAGAAATGTCTAGAAATCCTCCTCTAGAGTTTTTTTGGATGTTCACTGTGTTCACTTCCTTTTACTGGTAATGTAATGTCGCTAAATTGTACTAGATGTCACTTTGTGAATAGGAAATGGAAGAATCACTGTAAAACCCTACACAAAGAATCAAAAACTTAAAAAAAAGATGCATATGAATGGGTCGATCGTGTCCTCAATGACCATAATGGTGGGCTTACTAGCCAAGTGCCACACTACATTTAATACCTAATGTAGTTATAGGTGTGTGTGTGTGTAAATAATGCCCTAGGTTGCTCTTTTGTGCAAGTCGTACTATGTGAACAAATAACTAGATGTAGAATGTAGTAAATGTGTGCATGGAAACAATAATTTGCCCTCTTATGAAGTGTGATGTAGATGAACCAACCTTGTGTGCCTTGTGATGGAGCTATATGGATGAAAATATAGCTATAGATGCCTTTGATGGATGCAACCTTATGTGGTGATAGTAAGTGCTTAGTGCTTGGTCCCTCATTATGGTCACATAACTTTATATTTATATGGTTTTCTTGTTCTAATTTTGTAATTAACCCCGAAAAGGTTGACCACCAAAAATATAGAAATCTCAAATAGCTAGAAAGTGCCCAAAAGGTGAGAGTAAAGTACAAAGAGGATCAGGGTACCCCAAAGGGGACCAGGGCACCTAGGGTGCCCTAGTCCTAGAATTGGAAACCCTAGTTAGAAATAGGAATAACACGAATGATAATACAAACTGAAAAGTGCGGGTGTATGATCAAAAATATAAAATTAGGCAATGTAAAAATGGCTAAAGACATGGTTTAATTATTAATATTTTCACTTAAGAACCATATGAATAGTAGTATGAGACCGAGACTAAATAATGACTCAAAGTGTGTAATTTTGTGTCTACACCCCTCAAATTAGGGATTGATGACACTAAGTGGAGTTAGTCATGAGTTTTAAAGAGACAGATGAAGGAAATAAGATTGGAAAGGATGAGAAAAAGAAGATGAGGAGATAAGATATCCTAGACAAGGATAAACAAAAGCTAAAAAGTAAACAAAATATGGCGGTGATTTTAGAATCACTTTGGAAGGGAATAAAGTATGAAATTAATGGAGGAGACAAAAAATGTCCTATGGACCCGTGAGTTAGAAAATACCACTTCAAAATAGAGGGAATGCCATGAGAATCCACTTAAATGGATATGCAAGTCAGGGACCAATGGGTTAAAGGTAGACATAAAGTATGCTCAAACAAAAGTTAAAATGGTTGAGACAAGGGTCATGACAAAAAAAGGGAGGGAAAAAGTGAATTTGATATCCATGATAGAGGAGGAATCGAAAATATTCATATGAGTGAGATAATGATAAAAGAGTAAAATAATGGTGCCCCAATAGGAAACATGAATATGGTAGGAAGGTAAGACATCGGATATAAAATGAGGGATGCCACAAATAGCAAAGCCAGTGGGAAAAATAGGGGATGTGTTAACATGTGTCTAGGTAGGATGAAAAAATAAGAAAATGGTCACCAAGATGGTCTTTTAAAATGAAAAATGGATCCCCAAGGAGGGCATGAATAAGGTAGCAAAGTAAATGACTGGATTCGGTGTGGATTGGATATAAGCCCGAGGGGACAAATAGGGTTTGTTATAAGAAACACACAAGGTAAAAGTGGAAGAAAATATAATTTTAAAGGAAGAATTGATTGGAAAAAGGAAATAAGAGACATTTATCAAGAAGATAGGGAAAGGTTGGTGGTGGCCAAATGCGGTTGATGGTGACTAGGGTAAAGCAATGACGACCATGGTCAATGGGCTATATAAGCCCAAAATCCAGTGACCAAGATCATTTGCACTATGTGAAGTGATGATTGAGAGCTCGAGCTAAAAATATGAAGTGATAACTTGAGAGAAATGGAGGCCAAAGGAGTAACGAGGAAGTGCCAAAGGACTTTGTAGAAAAAAATCACACACTTTTGGTAATTATCTAGTCCTAATTGGATATTACTATTCATATGATTGATAATTAAGAAAGGTACTAACTAACCCATGTCCTTGGACACATTTCTTTTCTTATCTTGGTCTTACACCTTTACTTACTCAATATTCCTTTTTATATTGCAAATTTTATCATCCGGGATACCAAGGCCCATCTAGGATGCCAAGACTCGATGCCTTTGTGCCCTCTAGGTGCCACTGACCCCTTTGTACTTTACTCACACATTTTAGGTCCTTTCTAGCCATTTGAGCATCGATATTTTTAGTAGTTGGCCTTTTTAGGTTAATTATGAAATTCAAGAAAGGGAATCATATAAATATAAATTTATGTGATCATAATAAAGGACCAATCACTAAACATTATTTATCACCATCTAAGGTTATATCCATCAAGAATATAAGAGCTCCATTGCATCTATATAACACCATCCATGGGACAAAGGGGGCTATTTACTCTTCGTACACACTTGAGTGGGGAATTTCATTATATTCCATGTACACATCTATTACATTTCTTTATATCTAGCTTATTTGCTCACTATCAAGAGTGAAATGCACACGAGCCACCTAATGAATGATTCCGCATACACACACATATAATTACATTGGGTATGAGATGTAGTGAAACAATCGAGTCGTAAGTTCACCATTGTGATAGATGAGGACAATCCGAACCCTCATTTCACATATTTATTTTTTAGGATTTGATGTCTATTTGAGGGTTTTAAAGTATATATTTCATTGCAATTTTCCAATGACCTCAACAATCTTGGTGTGACTTGAGTGACCAAAGGATACTAATAGTGAACATATTGTGATCTCTTAGAGGAGGTTTCTTGATATTTTTCATAGACCCAAGTGCTCGAAGTAAGCCTAAGGAACCCACGAGTGCCCCTCTCCCTCTCCGGGCCGCCCAATCCAACCTATCTCTCTAGATATACATTTTTTGGGTCTTTGTGTGACACTCTTTCTGCTCTATTCACTGGTCATCACTTTGTTATAGTTCAACATTAATTGTGAATCAACTAAGTACCTCTTTCTCCTCCTTGCAATTAGGGTTTTGTAATTTATTTCTTATTTCTTTTGGTGTAATTTCTATACTTAACTACATATTTATTTTACTGCTATAATAACATCAGATTAGGCTCATAAATCCACATTTAGCTTAATCATTTTGGTGAACCCATCACTTGAATCCACCTTCTTTCTAGGGTTTTATTCCTATGCTCGTCACCCATAGTGGTTGATTTGGGTCTCTTGAGCATCTTGAGATTCCTCCATCCTCTTGTACGGTTTGCAAATAAATAGTTGAAGTCTCTACATCAATGAATGCAGCTAAAAATAACTTTGCTAACTCTCATAATGTTCCTTTTAGTGCAAAATCACAAAGCACCCCAAATGAGTTCTATAGATATGCTTTTCTAAGGCGAGTCATTTGGTGTGATCCACATAACATTGAACTTTCCCAAAGGTGTAGGACCTTGCAAATGGAAAAGCTCTCAGTTAAAAGGCTGGTTCCTATTCCTCTATTTAGGTGCATACGTGAGAACTTGTAGAGGATCTATCTTTATACCGATCTAAAATTTTCAAGGGAGATATGGATAAAAAGGGATATAAGAAATAAGAAATGACTAAACTATAAGGTTATGCACTAAAGGAATGATGAACATTAGTTTTGCTGATAGACACAAACCAATAAAATACATACAATAATCAAGCACAGATAACCAAATTTATAATGAAATACTAGATGTGAGCAGAAGAGACAGAAAGGATCTAGAATCGATCACAAACGTGTTTTATTGCTCTGCAGATTGATACAATGCATTACAAAACAACCAGGAGGCAAGAACATACTGTAATTTTAATGGAAGGCCTAAACTCCATGAATTCCTTTGCTATAGAAGGAAAAGGGAGCCTGCAAAACAAAAGAATGTCCAACCCTTTACAATGAGTCCCAAGCCTATATTTATAGATTCGATACAGACGAGAGAAAAAGAAAGAAGCGGGAAAACAACTCCAAGCTCAACCACCACTATTTAATGTCTCCCATAAAATCTGTTCCAAATCTATCTTGACTACATCAAATCCTTATTGACACCTCAAAGGAGGAAGAAGCGGCAGAGCAGATTGAATCGATCTGGTTGTTGAGGTAAGAAGATCCTACATTAAAGGCCCGAAGACATTTCTCCATTTTTCACCTACAAGGCCTGAAAAAATTATTTTTAATCTTTCCAAGGCATATAGGACGTTGAGATGCTTCTTAACAGTGTAATATTTACAATATTTCGAGCCTTGAATCAAAAAATATGCCTCTTTGAAGTTTGTATCAGTGTCCTGTACAAATGGGCAGGAAAACAATTTGAAAAATGGATCTCCTTTTTAATATGGGGCACATGGTAGCCAAATTAGGGAAAAATTAGGTTTGTGGGTCTCGTGATTTATCGTTTTCCCCCTTTTTCACAAAAAATGCAAAACTCTAGAAAACTCCCGTGGCCCTAATGTTTCGCTTGGACACGTAGCACCCTTTGGTCGATTGAGGAGATGCCCTTCAATTTTTATCTCTGTGTCTTTTGATAAAAGGAAATTTTCACCTTTTCCTCTGACTCCCCACTTTGACCTTGACTCGGGCTCAAATGATGAATTTTTCATTTGGGCGGAGTTTCGACCCATTTTGCAAATTTTACATATTTGGAATAACAAGGGGCAAAAACCAAATTTCCCCCCGATGGCCCGCTTTAGCGCTACTAGGGATCAAACGCTGACTTTTTCCCTTGGGCGGAGTTGCAACCCATTTTGTAACTTTTGGTTAAGTCTTTTTCTTGGCAGGATCATATACTTTGACCTAGGACATGCGACATCTTGACACTCATTTAGGAACCCTCTCTCTATTCAATCTTTGAATCAGCACCATTTAGACACCTGACATCCTCTGCCAGCCTGCTCCATGCATTTACTATTCAACCGACTCGACCCCTTTTTAGACTAGACACGTGGAGGCACCGCACTTGCTTGAAATCCCGATTTGAAATTTTCCTTTGAAGGAGCATCAAGTTGACACTTGGCAGCCCCCACAGGTCTATGGACTTTTCAATGGTCCCTTTTATCCTTTTGGACTCTAGGCCACATGGAGAGCTCGTGCTCATTTGGGTCTCCGCCTTTGGACTAACTCTTGGAGATGTGCCAAGCTGACACTTGGCGACCTCTACTTGCACTTTATACTTAGCCAATTTTGGACTCTTTCCTAAATGGTTTTGAGCCCGAAAAACTTTGAAACTTCACCATTTTTCCCCTTCTTGCTCCTAGTTCCTCTGTGGCATTGCCCCTTCTTTTCTGACCTGTTATTCCATTGTTGAGTCTACCTGTGACCTATTTACAAGATCTGAACGAGTTTTCTCAGGTTCTTTCTATGCGGGGTCATGGCTGATCCAATATTTTCTGTGGGATGAAATATGGATAACAATTTTGTGATTCACAGGGGTATCTTCTGCTAGATGAAAAGACCAATTACATTGTCATAATCATTGGGCATGTAGTTGAAAAAAATGGCACGATCATCGATTCGCCTTTGATTCATGAGCACGGCTATTTGCACTCTTGATTTTCATAAGAAATATTGAAACGAAGGTTTCTGAGAGTAGAAAATTGTTCTAATCTAGGGCTTCATTTGTCTCTTTGAATGAACTACATAAGAGCAAAAAAACAACACCACAATTTGTATACAAAATTTGAAATTGTATATACTCCAAATAGAACATACAGAGCGTGCAAAGCACTTAGGAGAAAAGAAACCTAAACTACAACAAGACAATGTGCACAAAAACTTAGAGGAAAAGAAATTAACTAATATATACAAGGTGATAACCTTCCTTCTAAGCTTGATGTTTAAGATAGATTCCATATACTAGAATCTACAGATCTTCTCCATCCAACGTAGACAGTTGGAAAGCATTGGTACTTTTACATCTTATGACCATTTAGGGGCCACTCCAAATGACATCAAACTTGGAATGCCTTCTGGTTTTCGATCTCGCATCCAATTTCAAAACTAGGTCTCCTGCTAGAAGATCCTTGTTTTTCTTTTAGTCAAAGTGATGAGGCCATAAATTGGCCAAAAATTACCATTATTTTGTCCTTCCAAGTTACCTTTGAAAGTGGATTTAAATGTAATCTAGGAACTTATAGTTTTCTTAAGATAGAATATACAATATATATCTCGTTCATTCTTTAGAAATATTTTGTTATTTATTTCATTGACTAATCCTATTGATTATTTGGGAAAAGATGCAAGTCTTGTGTATGTAGGACATAAATGAAAGATAATGCTAGTATTGAGAAAAGTGGAACCCGATCAAGAAAAGTACATTTAAACTCAAATCTGATTTCATATTTAGATTCCTCTTGAAAAGTAATGCAAGTTCAAAACATGAATCATCTCAATCCGAGATCGTATGGAAAATTTATAGTTGTTTTAATTTAGCTATGGAACTCACAAGCTTAGTTAGGAACTAAGCATATTTTGATAGTTTTGAGGAATTGTGAAAGATCGAGAGAATCTAATGGAAAAATTAAGAGAGGATTTTGTTCATAGAAATGTGTTTAATAAAAAAATCATTCAGATTTGTTACAAGTTTTACCAATGAAGAGAGATCTAACTTTTAATGAGTTGCAGTTCGAGGAAAAGTGTATCAGACAAGCACTAAAAGTTCCATAAACAAAAACAGAAAGTTCAAATAGAAAATATGAGAGAGGTTCTTGTTTATAGTAATGTTTTTAACAAAAAATTAATTCATATTTGCAACATGTTTTACCAATGAAGAGATATCTAACTTTTAGTAAGCTCCGGTTCGAGGAAAATTGTATCAGACGAGCGCTAAACGTTCTATAAATAGAAACAAAAAATTCAAATAGAAAATCTGAGAGAGGTTTTTGTTCATAGAAATTTGTTTAAAAAAACATCATTCATATTTGCAACATGTTTTTACCAATGAAGAAAGATCTAACTTTTAATAAGTGTAGTCCGAGGAAAAGTGTATTAGATGAGCGCTAAAAGTTCCATAAACAGAAACAGAAAAGTCAAACAGAAAATTTGAGAGAGAATTTTGTTCATAGAAATGTCTTTAAAAAAACCTCATTCAAATTTGTAACAAATTTTACCAATGAAGATAAATCTAACTTTTAGTGAATTGCAGTCCGAGGAAAAAGTGTATTAGACAAGTGTCAAAAGTTCCATAGTCAAAAACATCAAAGTCAAATGGAAAATCGAGAAAGGTATTTAGTCAAAATCATATTTTGAGAAAAATCATCCTTCCAATAATGTAGAAGAATAAAATCATTATGATTCTTGTGACCGAAAAGCAAGGAGAAGATTTAGGAGCAAATCTTTCTAAAATAAGTAAGATAAGACTTTGACTCAATAATATATCTCTCTCATATTTTGTAGAGATGGAAATATTAGTTGTTAGGATTAGAATAAAGATAAGATTATATTGTATCTCTCGAAATAAGGAGTTGGTTGGACACATAAATTATAAATGCAACCTTCCACACTTAGATATGTAATTCTTTTCCCCAAGTAATCAAGATATTTTCTTTCTTTCCAATCTTTTGAAGTAAAGTTATTCTGCAAGTTTTGAATTAAAAGTATGAATTAAGTCCTCTTCCAAGGAATGAGCTGGCCACTCATTCCAAGGAAGATGGATCAATGTGTTAATGTTTGTTTCTTTATTTCTATAGTTTTTCTTTTGTTGTAAACTTCTGATTTCATGTTATGTGATCCTTCTTCAGTATAATTTTTGTTGTGAACTGCAGGTGTCTTTTTATCTTTCAATTTTTTTCAATTCAACAATTTCATTTATGCAAGTTTCATTTCTTTCATGCAACCTTTATTTATGCAAGTGTGATTTCCTTTATGCAAGCATGCCTTTATATTCTTACAAGTGTGTTTACATTTATGTAACTATGCCTTTAAATTTCTGCATGTGTGATTTATTTTATGAAAGTTTGGTTTGTGTATAAAAGATTTGTTTCCCAAGATGTTCTTCTCTTAATGCATACAACCTTTGGACACCAACCCAGATTGAAATTATTAATGGCGAGGATTAACGACCCTCATCATTTTGGCACCGTTGTTTGGGAACACGGTGTTATTAGGAGATTCAAAGTTCTCTAAAAGAATATTCTAGTGACAGTAGAATACATTTTAGAAAATTATGTGACAGGAAGCATTTAGTAAGTAGCTTCTTTAGACTTTTATTTTCTGTAAGTAGATTAAAATTTTATTTATGCAATTAGGAATATTAGATTGTAAATATATCCCCACAAACTAACTCTGTGTATAAGAAAAATGACTATGATGTTTGATCAAGAGGTATAATGGTATGAACAAATAATTCAAATATGGAAATGGTATAATATGATATTGAATTTGGAAGTAGATCCAGTTGATGAAATATCATATGCCATTTTTGATAACCACCACCATTTCCCCTTGTATCAACTAACAACTTAGTGATCTTATTACACATAACCTTAGTAAAAAACTGGCTTATCCAGTTTGTAATAATGAAGTGGTAGCATTTCTAATTAACTCCATCCATATTCAGGGATTTTATTAGAACCAAAATAAAAACCCACTCATAATAAATCCACCCATCCAAATCAGTTTTTCATCCCATAATAAAATTCAATCCCTGAACTAGATCCATTAGAAAAATTTGTTTTCATGTCTTTCAATTTCTTCATTTTTGTATATGCTTGTATAACGTTAAGAAGCAATTATTGTGAATATCAAGGTGAGAAATTTTTGTGTACTAACATCTGAGGACTAGATCTATAAGAATTTCTAGAGTTGTTCTTGATATCAACATGCAGATTTTGGAACACCAACAATATCAACCAAGGAGCATGTGGATTTTAGAGGGACCCACAGATACCTTCAATTTCTCTTTTAACAACCCTCCAACTTCAAGAGATCACTAGTCTAGGCTTTGAAGATTACTATGGTGATTCTGATATTGCACAATTCAAGTTGGACTTTGAAGACTTAAAAATTGTCTACATAATTTTTAGAATCTTCTTGGAGTTACCAAGTATGTAATTTTTTTATGAGATCTCAGACATTGCTTCCTATTTTACACAAGTTGTACTTTGATGAATATAATCTGATGATGGATCAAATTTTTCTTTAATCCTTCTCATGCTATCATTTTAGCAAAAAAAAAAAAAAAAAATCAAAAAAGTTTTGATTGGAAAACCAGCTTGTTGGCCAATCAAAGGCAAAAATAAATTCAAAAAGCTTTGATTGGAAAACCAACTTGCTGGCCAATCAAAGGCCAATAAAATAAAATAAAAAATAAATCAAAAAGATTTTATTGGAAAATCGGAGTTCTTTGACCAATCAAAGGCAAAAGGAGGTGGCTCTTCTTCAAAGGAAATCAACTATTACCTGGTGGCTTTCTTCTCGGCACTATTTGACCATGTTAACAATAGGATGACAAAGAAAACTAGAGGTATGATCAAGTTATTTTGTTCTACTATTTTATTTTTAAGATTTCTTGTAACTTTTTTTTTTATCACAACTAGAACCACTTTTAAAGATTTCCAAGGAAGGCAAGATAAAATTCATATCTCCCCTACTTATATGAAAAATATGTGCACCTCTTTGCAATCAAAATTTTTGAGTCTAATTTATGGGCAGCCATAAATAAACAACATGCATGAGGACATGCATGAGTTTAGGTGTGGGAGAGAAGGAGAAGCATGATGTATGCATTTTGATTTTATATATGAGACACAAATGAAGGATATTTAGACAAGAAACTACGAAAAGAAAGAAAAGTAAAAACAATAAAAGGAGATCCACACAAGAATCATTTATACAAGAAATAAAATAAAAAATAGTAGAAAGAGATCCACATAAGAACCTGTTGTACAAGAAAGAAAATAAAAAACAACAGAAGGAGATCCACACAAGAACCTATTGCACAAGAAAGAAAATAAAAACAACGAAGGAGGTCCACAAAAGAACCTGCTGCATAAGAAGAAAATAAAAAACAACAGAAGGAGATCCACACAACAACCTGTTGTACAAGAAATAAAATAAAAAATAGTAGAAGAAGATCCACACAAGAACCTGCTATAAAAGAAAGGAAATTAAAAACAATAGAAAGAGATCCACAAGAACATGTCTTTGAACTATATATGGAATGCATACATGCATAAGCTCAATGCAGAGAAGACTCTAAGAAGAGGATATAATAATATAATGCATGAGGACATGCATAATATTAAGTGTGGGGCAATGATGAGGCCATAAATTGGCCATAAATTACCATTATTTTGTCCTTCCAAGTTACCTTTAAAAGTGGATTTAAATGTAATCTAGGAACTTATAGTTTGCTTAAGATAGAATATAGGATATATATCTTGTTCATTATTTAAAAATATTTTGTTATCTATTTTGTTGACTAATCCTATTGATTATTTAGGAAAAGATGTAAGTCTTGTGTATGCAGGACATAAAGGAAAGATAATGCTAGTATTGGGAAAAGTGGAACTGATCATGAACAATACATTTAAACTCAAATCTGATTTCATATTCAGATTCCTCTTGAAAATTTATGCAAGTTAAAAAAATGAATCATCCCAATATGATATCGTATGAAAAAGTTATAGTTGTTTTAAGTTAGCTCTGGAACTCGCATGCCTAGTTTTGGAACTCGCAGCTTAGTTCCGGAACTAAGCAGATTTTGATAGTTTTTGAGGAATTGTGAAAGATTAGAGAATCTAATAGAAAATATGAGAGAGGTTTTTGTTCATAGAAATGTGTTTAACAAAAACCTCATTCATATTTGCTATAGGTTTTACCAATGAAGAGAGATCTAACTTTTAGTGAGCTATAGTCCGAGGAAAAGTGTATCAAACAAGCACTAAAAGTTCCATAAACAAAAACAAAAAATTCAAATGGAAAATATGAGAGAGGTTTTTGTTCATAGAAATGTGTTTAACAAAAACCTCATTCATATTTGCAACATGTTTTACCAATGAAGAGATATCTAAATTTTAGTAAGTTGTAGTCCGAGGAAAAGTGTATCAGACGAGTGCTAAATGTTCCATAAATAGAAACTAAAAATTTAAATGGAAAATATGAGAGAGGTTTTTTTCATAGAAATGTGTTTAAAAAATATTCATTCATATTTACAACATGTTTTAGCAATGAAGAGAGATCTAACTTTTAGTAAGCTGTAATATGAGGAAAAGTGTATCAAATGAGCGCTAAAAGTTCCATAAACAAAAACAGAAAAGTCAAACAGAAAATTTGAGAGACAATTTTGTTCATAGAAATGTATTTAAAAGAAACCTCATTCAAATTTGTAAAAAATTTTACCAATGAAGATAAATATAACTTTTAGTGAAGCGTGGTCCGAGGAAAAAGTGTGTCAGACAAGTGTCAAAAGTTCCACAGTCAAAAACATCAAAGTCAAATGGAAAATCCGAGAAAGGTATTTAGTAAAAATCATATTTTGAGAAAAATCATCCTTCCAATAATGTAGAAGAATAAAATCATTATGATTCTTGTTACCGAAAAAGCAAGGAGAAGATTTGGGAGCAAATCTTCCTAAAATAAGTAAGATAAGACTTTGACTCCAATAATATATCTCTCTCTCTCCATATTTTGTGGAGATGGAGATCTTAGTTGTTAGGAGTAAAATAAAGATAAGATTATATTGTATCTCCCAAAATAAGGAGTTGGTTGGATGCATAAATTATAAATGCAACCTTCCCCACTTATATATGTAATTCTATTCCCCCAAGTAATCAATATATTTTCTTTCTTTCTAATCTTTTGAAGTAAAGTTATTTTGTAAGTTTTGAATTAAAAGTATGAATTAAATCGTCTTCCAAGGAATGAGCTCACCACTCATTCCAAGGAAGATGGATCAATGTGTTAATGTTTGTTTCTTTATTTATATAGTTTTTCTTTTGTTGTAAACTTCTGATTTCATGTTATGTGATCCTTCTTCAGTACAATTTTTGTTGTGAACCTGCAGGTGTCTTTTTATCTTTCAATTATTTTTAATTCAACAATTTTATTTATGCAAGTTTCATTTCTTTCATGCAACCTTTATTTATGAAAGTGTGATTTCCTTTATGCAAGTGTGCCTTTATATTCTTACAAGTGTGTTTACATTTCTGTAACTGTGCCTTTAAATTTCTGCATGTGTGATTTATTTTATGCAAGTTTGGTTTGTGTTTAAAGGAGTTGTTTTCCAAGATGTTCTTCTCTTAATGAATACAACATTTGGACACCAACTTGGATCTACATTATTAATGGCGAGGATTGACAAACCTCATCACAAAGCATCTCTTGATTGAGGCTTGATCCTTCTCTATTTCTTGGAGTGCATGCTCTCTGGTTTCTTCCAATTCTATCAACTCCACATACTGGCCTCCCTCGGTTTAAATTTTGACATCTCTAGCTACTTCACGAGCTCCAATGCTGGAAACTCAAGTTATATAGGAAACACTTCCTCTTTCCCATAGACAATTTCAAATGGAGATCTACCTTAAGATCTCTTAGGAATTATCCTATCAGTCCATAAGGATGATTTGAGCTTTGTGTGCAGATTCTCGATTCTCATCAAGAGTTCCTCTAATGATCTTTAGCGAGGTTCTTGTTTGTGGACTCAACTTGGCCATTACCTTAAGGGTAATAGTTTGAGGAAGTGCTCAAGTAAGTTCCATTCTTAATAGCCCATCTTGTTATATTGGAACCTAAGAATGCCAATACATTGTCTCGATATAATGGTAGTTGGAACTCTAAATCTGGTCACTATCCCTTCATAAAAATCTAGTATTAGACTCATTAGCTTCCTTGAGTGCCACTGCCTCGATCCACTTGGTGAAATAATCTATTGCTGTCAGAATCCATTTGCAGCCCTAAGTTGAATTTGGATTGATGACTCTAACGAAGTCCAATCCCCATTGCATGAAAGGTTGGTCAATCTGAAATTGGGTGTAATGAAAGTGCTACTAGCCTTTCCTTGCCTTTGAAGAATGCACAATTATTGCACTTTTTGATCCATGCATATCACTCACTAAACACTCTAGGCCAATAATAACCCACCTTCATGATCTTGACTACTATCACCCTTGGAGAAAAATAGCCTCCAATTGCTTCAACATGGAATTATTATAACACTCTCTCAATCTGAATCTGTCTCAATGCATCTCAGTAGAATGCCATTGATGTCTCTTTTGAACAAGACACCATCAATAAGAACATATGAGATGACCTGTATTATAAAATGTCTCCTTTTTTATTTATTCATCCCATGAGAACACCTGCCTATTTGAAGGAAGTGCACCATGTCTTGAGTGCAACAAGGAGTAGGTACATCATTATTTCCTTCCTCTTGATTATCTGTAGAAAAAAACAACCCCCTTTTCACTGTTTGCTTTGACTTATTGACACGAGGCTAGTTGTTCACACAACCCCTTCCCACGTACCACCTTAGTGACCTTGATATCAATGTCATATTCCATGACACAAGTGACCCATCCTACATGTTTTTCATTCAAATCCTTGCTGAGAAGGAATTCTATAACTCCCACATGGGAGACCAACAATTGGATTTTATTATTTGAAACCAGATGCTTAAACTTGTTCAATCCTCGATTACTACTAAGAATTGCTTTTAGATCAAGGAGTATCTCACTTCATAGTCTTAGGACCTTGATGAAGAAAGAAATTGGCTATTCTATACCTTCTTTGTTCAAATTTGAACTAAGATTGCAGAAATTGTGTCACTGCCACCAAAGGCATACAATATGAAGTATTTAGAGAAATCTGGATTCACAAGAGTTGGTGCTTGTGATATAGATTATTTGATGGCCTCAAATATTTCCTTTCCTTAAGTTTCCCACATGAATGCTAAGCTCTTCTTCAACATCAACGTTATTGGCTTAACAAGGGCGATAAATTTTGGTACAAACCTGCGCAGACAAAATCGATTTTTCCGGGGAAGATTTGAAGAGCTTTCTTATGGCTTGGCAATGGAAATGCTCTCATTGATTCAACTCTCTTCGGGTCAATTTCCAATCCTTCCTTTGATACAATATGGCCTAGAAGCCTGTCCTCATGGGCAAAGAATATGCATTTTTAGGGTTCAATGATACCCCAAAACTCCTGCATCTTCGAAACACTTTCCTTAGGTGGAAAAGGTGGTCTGCTGCATTTTTAGAAAACACCGTAATGTCATCTAGATAGATCAATACTATTTTTTTATTAGTCCTTTGAATGCCATATCCATTACCCTTTGAAAAGTGGTCTCCGACATTGGACAATCCAAATGGCATTTTCTATAGGCATAGGTGCCCCATTTGGTGGTGAAAGCTATTTTGAACCGATCATCTTTTTCACCATGATTTGGTTGTAGCACGAGTAGCCATCTAGGAGGGAGAATATCTACGATCCGAAACCACTTGAAATATCTACTCCATTGAAGGAAGTGGGTAGTGATCTTTGAGGGAAGCTCTGTTTAAGTCTAAAAATATACACATAACCTAATCTCTCCATTTTCTTTCCCGATTCGGGACCATGTTTGCAACCCAGCTTGAGTGTTTGATTGGAAATATGATACTTGCCTCTATCAACTTGTTCAACTCTTTCTTCATCAGAGGCTTAATGTGTGGGTTGACTGGTCTCTACTTTTACTGATGGGCTGAGTAGCTAGATCTAGTTTGATTGTGTGTTGTGCTAGCTTTGGGCTAAACCCTCTTAGGTATTCATAGCTCCAAGAAAATACATATGGAAATTCTTGGAAAAGTTGTATGAATTCATACCTTTCTTACTCGGTGGCCACTTTTCCAATTTGAAGTGTTTTTCCTTCTCTAACTGGTATTGAATCTAAATCTTCTCCCTTGATTTGTATGTTAGCCTTCTCTTTTCTAAATTGATCATTAGGATTGAAAATAGACTCCAATGTCACTAAGCCTTTGGGGAGCTTGTTTGTATGTAGCTGTACTATTTGATTCCCATATTGCTGCTCTAATCTATTTTGATTTCTAGCTGAGAATTCAGCTTCTTCTTGCAAAAAATTAATGATCTGCTAATCATTCTCAAACACCTACCAACATGTGTTGTTATACTGCATGCTTCTTTGCCATCACAACTATATGGATATGTGGTTGTTCCTTGTCTCTTTTGATGTTGTCAACCACATAAAATGTTTCTCCAACTGTTGTAAGCCTATCAATAGCTTCATTCTCCTTCCTGGGTATGGACACAATGCGGAAGGCCTCAAAATCCTCCATGAGATCCCATACCCTACTCTTGTAGTTCTTGATCGAGTTATTCTTGACAACATTAATTCCCATGACTTGGTTGGAAACCAGTTCATTGTCACCAAACACTTGCAATTTCTTGATTCCTAGCTTCCTTACCCAATGAAGACCATGGACCAAAGCCTCATATTCAATAGGTAAAAACAAAGGCGGTCAATCCACACATGGAGCCTCTCATGAGAAAAGAATTGAATAAGTTGATAGATTCAAGTATCATATTCCCTATCAAGCATTCTAGTTGGGTAGACAACTTAGTTCCGATTAGAAAGAAGAGCGGAGAAATCAGATTATTTGTTGACTTGAGAGATTTGAATAGAGCATCTCTCAAGGATCATTACCCACTTCCTTGAGTGGAGTAGATCTTGCAAGTTGTTCTTTGGCTCGAGGGGTTTTCATTACTTGATGGCTATTAAGGGTACAATCAGATTATGGTGAAAGAAGAGGATCAGTTCAAGACATCCTTCACAACCAAATGGGGAACTTATGCATATAGAAAAATGCCATTTGGGCTGTCCAACGTTGGAGCTACATTCCAAAGGGAAATGGACATGGCGTTCAAGGATTTGATTAACAAAATGGTGCTGATATATCTAGATGATATCACTATTTTTTCAAAAATACATGAGACCATCTCTTTCATTTAAGACAAGTATTCCAAAGGTGCAGAAGATTTGGGGTATCATTGAATCCCAAAAAGTGTATTTTTCTAGCTCATGAAGGAAAGCTCCTTGGCCACATTGTCTCCAAAGAAGGATTAGCAATTGATCCGGAAAGAGTTGAAGCCATAAGAGCACTGCCATTGCCAAGTCATAAGAAAGCCCTTCAAAGTTTCTTGGGAAGGATAAATTTTGTTCGGAGGTTTGTCCCAAATTTTGCAGCCCTAGTCAAGCCTATCACCAAGATGTTAAAGAAAAGCATAGCTTTCAAATGGATGAAGAAGGAAAGTCAAGTTTTGAAGCAATCAAAGAGGCCATCTCACAAGCCCCAACTCTCATTAACCCATATTTCTCCAAGGATTTCATCCTCTATGCATTTGGAGGTGATGATACTATTTCTACAATTTTGGTACAGCAGAACAAAGACAATGATGAGCAGCAAATTGCTTTCTTGCCAAATCCTGGAAGACTATGAGGTGATATATTATTTCATTGAGAATCATGTTTTTGTAGTAATTAGGAGCTTGAATAATTTTAAGCATCTAGTTTCAAACAACAAGGTTCAACTGCTAGTTTCTCATGTGAGAGTTAAAGACTTCCTCCTCAATAAAGACCTAAATGAAAAGAGAGTGGGGTGGATTACTCATGTCATGGAGTATGACATTGAGATCAAAGTCACCAAGTTGGTTAGAGGAAAATGATTTTGTGAGCATCCGGTCTCAAACAAACAAAAGGAAGCATGCTGATGAGAAAGAGGTTGTTTTGGCATTGCAAGACAACCATGAGAAAGAAAGCATTCAAGAAGAAAATGATGGTGGCCTCACTCCTTACTAGACCCGAGACATAATGCACTTCCTACACACAGGCCTATGCCCTCCAGAGATGAATAAAACCAAAAGGAGACACTTCAGATTGTAGGCTGTCCCTTATGCTCTTGTTGGTGGTGTTTTATTCAAAAGGGATGTGAATGGAGTGCTGCTGAGATGCATTGGGACAAATCAGATTCACAGAGTGTTGGAAGAGTTCCATGGTGGATCAGCTGGTGGTCATTTTGCACCAAGAGTGATAGCTCTCAAGATCATGAGGGCTGGCTATTATTGGCCCAAGATTTTCAGTGATTTTTATGTATGGATCAAGAGGTGCAAGAATTGTGCATTCTTCACGGGTAAGGAGAGACTAGCTTCCTTCAATTGCATCCAATTTCAGTTGACCATCCATTCATGCAATGGGGTTTGGACTTCATTGAGTCATTAATCCAAATTCAAGCCAAGGAAACAAATGGATTCTAACAAGTAATAGATTACTTCACCAAGTGGTCGAGGCGTAGCACTCAAGGAAGCAAATGAATCTAGCATCTTGGACTTCTATGAAGGGATAACAACCATATTTGGCATACTTGCTACAATAATATCAGATAATGCATTGGAATTCATTAGATCCAAGGTAACTGAATGGGATGTCAAGAATGGGATCTACCTAAGCACTTCATCAAATTATTATCCTCAAGGTAATGGCCAAGCTGAATCTAAAAAAATAACTTGTTAAGGATCATCAAGAGGACTCTTGATGAAAACCAGAGGTCTTGGCATACTAAGTTGAAATTAACCTTATGGGCTGATAGGATAACCCCTAAGAGATCTACAAGTAAATCTCCATTCAAGCTTGTTTATGGAAGAAAGGTAATTTTTCCCATGTCACTTGAGTTGCCAACATTAGAACTCATGAAGTAGTTGGAGTTGTTGGAGTTTGGGCCCATGGAGGTTAGGTATGCAGAATTGATGGAGCTCCAAGAAATTAGAAATCAAGCATCCCAAGCAATGGAGAAAGATCAAGCTTTGATCAAGAAGACCTTTGATAGAAAGGCCAAGGATAGATCTTTCCAAGTTGGAGATCTAGTGTTAAAATGGGATGCAGAAAGAGAAAAACTGGGAAGGCGTTCAAAATTTGATGCCATTTGGAGTGGCCCCTACATGGTCACAAAGTGTAAGGACAACAATGCCTTCCAATTGTCTTCATTGGATGGTGAAGAATTGCAGATTCCAGTAAATGGAATCCATCTGAAGCATTGCTACTGAAGGAAATTATCCACCTTGTACATATTAGTGTAGGTTTTCATTCCTCCAAGTGCTTATGCACATTGTTTTTGTTGTAGATTAGCTTTGCTTTCCCTAAGTGCTTTGGCACAAGCTTGCTGTTCTAGGAAATGTGTTTTGCAGGCCTTACTCCAATCAGATGGTGTTCTACCCTCCATCTTCCTCCTTACATTATTCTAATCAGTTGGGGTACCAAGCAGAGAGAATTTGATGACTCCATGCCACGATGGATCACTTCAAGCAATTGGTAACTTCATCCAGCGAGTAGATGACCCCTCTGAGTTTCCAAAATTGTTATCCAAAATGATCCCCTTACTCATTTTATGGCTAACTACCTCCATTTCATTCCTCCCTTGTGCCTCAGTCAGAATTTTTAGTTTTCAGGAACTCAAAATGTTCTGGAAATGGCACCATTGGATAGAGCTCTTTCTCAGCTTTCCAGAAAGGTAAATTTTTCTTCCTAACTCCATGTATTTTTGAAGTTATGGATCGGTGGAGTTTTTATGGGAAATTTCCCTAGAAAAGCCTTGGTCAATAAGATGAGGCCACGTGTCCCGACGGGGAGAAGTTGGGAAAATTTCCCAAGGTTAGTGCAAACAAATTTTTGGCCCTAAGGCCTGCGCACCCAATCACATTGCACAACATGTCCTTATCTTTGAAGGAATGTCGGGAGGTGGAGGAAGATAGAAAATTTGGCAAAGTGTTTGGTGAGGGTGCAAAGTTAATTTTTGCCCGGGGCCCACGTCCAATGGGGACAAAGCCACGTGTCCTCGGGGCATCGGGCATCAGAGTGATGGGGAGAAGTGGGAAAATTTCCCAAAGGTTAGTGCAAAGGAGAAATGTTTTCCCCAAGGCCCGCAACCTAGTAGGAGCTCACCACATGTCCCAAGACCAGTGGAGCATGGGGGAAAGTTGGGAATTTTTCCCAAAGAAAAATCAAAGGAAATATTGAAAGGGAGAGCCCGCCCCCAAAAAACCCAAACCAGTGAAACCATGCCACGTGTCCATGTGGCGGAAAAAATGCAAGACAGGCCCATGCAGCAAAATGAAGAAGATAGGCCCGCATCCAATGGGGTTGTGTCACGTGTCTAGCTCAGAGAAGATGGTCAACAGTGATGAGAAAATTTAAGAGCAAATGCCCACAGCGAATCACATCATGCCACATGTCCTCGGGTCATCCAGTCGTCGGAAAATTTTTGGAAAATTTTCCAAAGGCCGAAATGGTCGAAAAAGAAGCAGGAAAGGCTCATAACCAATCAGAACATGCCACATGGAACAAAACCTGACGGGGTGTGGAGATTTTGGGGAAATTTTCCCAAATGCAAAAAGTGGGAAAATTTTAAAATTTTGTCCCGCCAACCATTTTCGGCCCTGTTTTGCCCTAAATTTTTAGAGGGGCATAAATTTCAATCCAGAGCTTGGTTTTTTGTGTTATTTATATCAATGGAAATCTGGTGAAATTCTCTACATGATTCCAGGGTCAATTTTGTGTTTTGGTGGAGTTTGGAGAGAGAAAATTGGAAAACACCTCTGGCACTTGAAATGAACAAAATGACATTTTAAACACCATTTTTAATGCAACATGGCTTGCATTCTCTCCCAGCATGGTCAAAAACATCAGGGAATGGACTTTTAAGGATGCCCATATTGTTTTATTGCATTTTGGTTAGTGGTTGAAGCTACTCTCATGTTTTCCCACATTTCTCTCTCCTGAGCTCGAATGGGCATTGTTAAAAGCCAGATTTGGCTCATTTTGAAGGGGTTGGACATTTTTATGTTTTGCAAGCTCCCTCTTTCACCCTAGAAAGTTATTTTGTGGAATACCAGACCTCTTTCAAGGCTGCAACATATTTTCTACCTTCTCGTTGATGAATGTATGTATTTTAATATTGGAAATGACAATGCAAGCTATGTGGATGAGTTTCAGTCCTCTTCTTGTGTTATTTGATTCATCCATGATATTTCATTAAATTTTATCATTTTGTCTATGATGTTTTGCTACATTTATGTAATCTGTGTCAATTTTTAGAAGTAAAAAATGCTCACCACTCCTTTGGTGCATCACCTTATTAGCATTAGTTTTAATTCTTTTGCATTCTCTATCTCTGTCCCCTTGGAATTTATAGTAGGATTTTGAGTTTAAACCTCTACAATTTTCAAGTAATACACATGATCAAAGGAGTTGAGGAACCAGCCTCTAACCTGGAGATTCTTTTCCCACTTTTATAAGTCCCACACTTGGGGAAAAGATTCAATGTTGTGCAATCACACTGGATGCTAAGATGTCAAACTAGAAATCTGATAGAACATCCAGAGGGTGTTGCTGATTTGCACTAACACAACCCATTCCAAATCCTTTCTAGGTGCAATGATGAAGATAAGTGTAGGAAAAGGACTTCTTTTATATAATTTTGGAACCATTGGTGTATGGTTTTGTCTCGTGGTTGAGTTTCAATATAGGAGGAAGGGCAATCGATGCCACCATAGATGAGATTGGTGTGAAGATGAGGTGGACCAAAGGGAACAACATCCCAAATATTAGGTTGAAACATTGGAGATTTTTCAAGTTTTCCAAGTCTATGTAGTGTGGGAGGAGCATTATGTGTGAGAATGTGATACTCCCTAGTGTAATCCAATCCATTACTTTTTCTAAGGAGTCAAAATTAGGGAGTTTGAACGTAGAGGTGGATGAGCTATTGTATTCTTGAGGATAATCATGTTGGGGTATGAGCATGTCATTAGGTCACTAAGTCATGTGACATGATTTAAATGGAGGAGTGTCTATGGGGAGAGTTAGAATCTTCCCCTCATGTTCATATTTGATGCATCGATGAAGGGTGGAAGGAACATAACTCATGGTGAAAATCCTTGGCTGTCCAAGTAGGATATTGTATTGAAAATCCCCTTCTATGATATTGAAGAATTCATGGAGGAGTGTTTCACTAACATGTATGGGAAGGGTGATTGTGCAAAAATAGGGAACAATATCATCATTAAATGTGTGAAAAACCATGGGTGATTCAATTGTGATGGATTTAGGGAGATTGAGCTGATCAAAGGTATGAGACGAGATGATGTTTATGCTAGCTCCATTTTCTATCATATAATGAAGAATGAAAGTTTCATTGATATGCCCTGTGATGAAAAGAGAAAGGTCATGTTCCTCATATGGTATGTTGGGAATTTCAGTTTTGTCAAAAGATATGGAGGCAAAAGTAGTTAGTTCTCCAAAAAGAGATGTGAAGGGCCGAGCCTCATCGCTAGGAGTAGGGATGCATTTGAGAGCTTTGATGAGGTATTTTTTATGATCTAGGGATATTTGGATGAGATCTTAAAGTGACATCTTAACTAGGACATGGTGATTTTTTTTCATAACATTTTGTTCAATGATAGAAAGCCACGGAGAAGATAAGATAAACACTTTGAGTTTTGATGAAGAAGGTAGTGGAGTAAACTCATTAGAGGGAGTGAAAACTATGAATTTTGATTCAGATTGAGTAGGGTGTTATTATTCATGGGGGTGAGAATGGGTAGTGATCCAAACAAAATTAATGAAGAGAGGAATACCTTCTTTGGGAGAGGTCATATTTGGAGGAGGAATGACGAAAAAATTCTTGGATGAATGAGAAGATTTATATATTTTAGTGGATGAAGGTTGGGATGAGGAAGATGATTGAATAGAGGGAAGAATGTGGTCCCCTTCAACAAGAAACTCATCCTCATTGATAAGTTTATAGATAATAGTTTGGTGATATCTGCAATGTTTGGTATCATATCCCTGTACACAATGGTATATAAAAATGAGATTATGATTGAACCATGAAGGTATTAGGATGCATAGATTGAAATGTTTAATATGTGGGGGGTAATTGTAAATTTCAGTGTAAGAACCAATGAGGGTGTTTTAATAAGATGGAATAGTTTTAAGAATGGTAGATGATGGTAAGAGGGATGGCTTGTTTTGAGGTAGTTTTATGAGAGCCTTTGATTCTATCTTGGTCTTAGAAGAAGGTTGCATCTTGGTTTCAGTTTTTCATTAGTGGTGACCTTGATGGTTTTTATTATGGTTTGATAATGGAGATATTGATGATCTAGAAGAAGAGTTAGATTTGGAGGAAGGATTAGTTTACTTTGATTTGTTGATAATGGGGGTTTCGGATGAAGGTCATGGTCCTAAAATGGATGGTGATGCTCTTAAGAGTGACAATGCAACATTATATTTCTTAGGAGGTTTGGTCTTGAGAGGAAGAAGATCCAAATTTTTTTTGGATGTGTTAGGGAATTTTGGATGGGCATGTCAAGGTTCTTATAATTTGGTTGTGAGGATTTACACTGTCCGAGATGATAACAATTTCATTTGGGTGATATATAGAGGTAGGATTGGGTAATGTAGGTTGCATTGTAGAGGTGGATATCTAAGGTGGAAGTGGTTTTTGTATGATGTAATTGATGATATCTAAAGGGTTTGTGGATTGTGTAGGTTTAGGATTTGTTGATGTAGGTATGATTGGAGTTGTAGATGGGGTGAGAGTCTCACTTATAGGTATATGAGGTGTGGATTTTGATCTAATAGGTGAATTGAGAGAGATGGTATGGATGTAGACATGGGTTGTGATATTGATGTGGGTATAGTAGTAGATGTGACTAATGTGGAAGTGGGTGTAGATGAAGGGATGTTAGATGAAGATGTTAAGGTGGTGGTTGGAAATGCGGAAGATACAAATGAAGAAATGGGTGTAGTTAAGATTGATGTTGATGTGGTAGTTGTGGACATAGTTTATGTAGATGTAATATATGTAGTAATAGGTGTAGATGTTGATGAATTTGTGATTATGGGGAAAGAGTTTGAAATAAGTATTAATGTAATTGATGATAATATGATGGGAGTAGGTGGTAGTGTTGGATATTAGTTTATAGTATTGATTGTATGGGAATTAGGTGCCTGTGATGTGGGAGTTGGAGTTTGATTATTAGGTGGATGATTAGGAAATGGTTGTTTGAAGGTGTCTAAAGGTTGATTAGGTGACACATTAGGGTTGTCCACTTGGAGGTCACCAAAGTATATAATTTTTTGGACAAGGTATTTAAAAGTATAACACTTTTTAATGTCATGACCGCTGACTTGGTGATACCGATGTAATTCTCCTCATGGTACAATGCTGGTTTAGGTCATGATTCGTCAAAGGGTCATATGAGAGGAAGTTGAATAAGGTGGATCGACATTAACTTGTTGAATATTTCACTATAAGATTCCCCAAGAGGGGTATAGTAAGGTGGTGAACTAGGAGATCTTTGTGGAGGTTCCATGTGAGAAGTGGATGTGGATGAAGATTTAACCATGATGGAATTAGTGGAATTCTTGGATTTGTCACCATGCGTGGAATATTTGGTGAATTTAGGTTTGGTATTATTTGATTGAAGCTTAAGGTGGCCTTGTTCAAGGGCATGCAATTTAAGTTTGTGATCCATAGTAAATGCCTCTTTAAAGGTTTGGAATGATTGAATTTGAAGATTAGAGGATATATGCTTCACACAAGACCATGAGAAGATTTCAATTAATTCAATCTATGGAAGGGAGAATGATTATTGGTTGATTATGACGTGCCACCTTACGATGAAATCTGTGATAGATTCAACATCATATTATCAAATTACGTAAAGGTTTGTGATAGTGATCTTAAGCGTGATATTGATTGAAGAGTGTTCTAGGAATAATTATGTGAGTTGGGTAAAGGTGAATAATGAATATTGTGGGATACCCTTATATCGATCTAATGCAGGATCAAGCTAACGAGTTGGGGAATGTATGAAGCATAAGGTCTTGATCACGAGAAATGAGGTAGCATGCATGCCTAAAGGCAAAAAGATTTTATTGTGGCTCCTCTTTTCTATTGATTTAACACATCTATTTGCTTCATCAAAACTAAGGGAATTTTTTTATACCAACTCATTAAATACAATTAATGCCTTGCTATAATTAAATACGCAATGGTTAAATTTTTCATATAAAAGTTTATAAAGTCCCTTTAGTTATATTTCACTAAAATGAAAACATCATTTAAAACTATAAAAATAATAATCCAGTGTTAGTTAATGTTCAGAATCCAATAAGACTATCTCTGATAACCATGTGCAACTACAAGGGTTTACAAATCCTACTCAATCCCCTCAAACACTCATTATGAGACAATACACCCAGTGTATCATTTAGTTAAGCCTTATTACATGCTGAGAGAACTTTCAAGTCTTCTTCATGTCCTTTGCATAGTTACTACTGTCACCATCATATGAATCTCGACACTGCAACAAGAAGACTTGATGAACAAAAATGCATCCAGTTACATGCACTATTATGGCCATAGTTATTTTGCGTTGCACTAGAAAGATGGATTCCAAGACTACATATAAGCCTACGAAACATGTCATCCCTTCACCTCACAACTGTTCCAGTCATAGTCATTAGGATTAGTTTCTATTTTTTAGGTTATTAAGTTCTCTATTAAACTTCTTAAGTAAACATGTATTTAGTTCAAAGTTCATACACTGAAGCCACAATTATCATAGATTTGAATTTGGGTCATACGTCTCATGCCAACACCACTTTGGGATCCCTATAAGATAAGTTATGTTCACGTAATTACCTAAGCCATTATATGTTCTTCCATTTTTGGTAGTCATCCGAATTGGTACGGGTATGAAATGTAAGACATGAGTGCAGCGTTATGATTTATTGTCTTCGGTTATGAAACATTGTTATAAATAATTTGGTTTTCAGCTTACGTGTAATTAAGTTTAGCTAATCCATACAACGACACAAAGAATGAATCATCTTGGAATACCTACAAAAAGGTTACAATTGCGTGATGAATTATGTCATTGCACACCGCCACCCTTCTCGTAGCCATTCCAAAATGGCTCGGTTGGGATGTCATTGCAGATTGCTTCATGACTCATAGTTACAACATTAAGTAATACAAAATTAGATATTCATTACATGAAAGGTACATTTAATTTACTACACACCATTAATTAATGATCAAATGCAGCAGTGATATCTCATTGTTAAGACTAAGTTGCATACTAATATTACATAAGGTTGATGATATGATGACATGTGACTAATCATCAAACACATGATTAATCGTTTCTCTTATATATTTTTATACATAGTTAAAAGTGATGTCATGTTAAATAATTTTCAATGTATCATATCGATGTTATTGTGTTTGTGCCTATGATGACACAAATTAATATTTTGAGGAGTGAGTTGTTGTTGAATAGAAAGCAGTTTGACTCTCCATGATTTAGACAATAGGTTGAACTATATCATTCGATCATCTAGATGAAAAAAATAGTTTATTATTTATAATTACCACCTTAGTATATATCCTTTTACTATTTATTCATTATAGTTAGTATTAAATTATTCTCCTTAATTATACATGATCATCTTAAATAGGTTGGGGTCATAAATCATCCATATGTTTTAGACTATGTCCTACTCGGAAGAAGAGTTCAATTATTTAGACACACTTGCGTTCATTTGTACCATGTATTTTATGACATTCTTGTTACATAATTAATTTAATTATTTTAATTAAATTAAATACCCATCCTCACAATATCCATTATTTTATTACCTTAATTGACCTAATTTCCACCTCACCTAGACACCTCATCCAACCACCTCACCCTAGACCTATTCTTGGCATGTTTCCATAACTAACAATAACTAAGTCTTACTTGCCTTAATGAGCTAAGATTTGGTCTAACCCTAAAATCAATGCCTAAAGATTTCTCTAACCACATTCCCGCTCATTAGAAGGGAAGCTTCCATTCTGATCCATGACAACAAACCAACTTGGCCCAAGAAATTAGAAAGATCTTGCCCATTTTAGTAAACCTAGGGAATCCCACCTTAACCGATGCCGTCAGACCTAAACCTAAACCGATGTCGGTCAAGAAATGGAACCATCATCGGTTACCATTTATTCACCTTAGAAACCTTTTTTGAGAGGTTGGCACATTCGAGACCAGAGGAGAATGAGATCAGAGCTGCATGCAAGCAGAACCAACATCTTTTCATGCATCCAGCATCATAACCATCATCCAGATAGATCTAGAGCATTGCACCCATGGTAGCATTCGGGAAGCACTACCATGACACCAAACACCATTCCTCCGATCAACCATCACCTCCATCCAACCATCAAACCTGCATCACAATAAGTATCTTGTTAACCAACATTCTTCTATTTTCATTCTAGTAGGCTTTTATTACTTCTGTTATTAGTTTCTACTTGAACTCTCACTTCCCCACCATTTATCTCCATACAAGTTTGATCATTCCTTCACCCACACCATAAAATCACCCATACTTGACATTAGACACCTCTGAGTATTTCCAACACCTCCCCAGACTTACACCCACTCCTCACCATCCCGAATCTAGTCTCAGACAAATCCCTAAACCATGAAATATTGAGTTATTGAAAATTGAAAAATTGCATGTAATGTCAGTTAACCATCTATCGTTGGTTATTACTAAACCATCATCGGTCATACAAAACCGACATCGGTCTCTATGTTTTATACCTTTCCCAAAAATAGAGCCAAACAACCTCCTACCAATTGACCTAAACAACCCAGAATCAGACCGACCGACTACCTAGTACCTTGACAATTACCTCATCCTTTAGATCCAACTATAACCTAGCCTGTTGTGATTGGATTTTCTTATTGTACTTGAATGAGATACCTAAATCATATCAACTACAAGTAGGAATTTACTTATTTCTCACATTAATTTGTTTTAAATAGTGGATTGACAACCATCTAGGAAGTATCACACTTCCTGGAACTAGCATACGCTAGGTAGTCCACTATCATATATCATTTAACTTCTCTTTTGTGGTCTTGTTTTCTATTATAAGTAGTTCCTCCTAGCCAAAAGGAAGCTCTCACAATCGGCATTGGATCAAGAAGTCAAAACATGTGCAACAACCATCAACCAACCCATTTAATAGGTATTCCTCCTAGCCCATAACCCTATCTGTTTCATCATTCAAAAATGTAAAGAAAATGGTGAAACATTTTGGCACACACTCGGTGGGACCCATCAGGGTTCTATTGCATTTTCTTCATTTCTAGGAAAAATTTGTGTGTTTGTTTCCCTTTAAAAGGCTTACACATAGTAATTTTCTTCCCTAGTAATCCTCTCTTCTTTCTAATTTCTCTAAAAGAAACATTTCTCTTGGTGCATTTAAAAGGAATCATTCTTCTTTCTTGCTTTCTACATTTAGTGAAAGAGCATACCCTCTCCTATTCATCATTTGCTTCATCGAACGTAATATTTTGATTTGGGCTTAAAATTGGTTGCATTACATTCTGATTTGCTGCATTTAGCTCACATTAAAATGAGGGCAACCTATATGCTGGAAGTCATGCCCATCGATGATGGTTGACACAAAGAATCATAGAAAGCACATCTCTCTCTCTCTCTCTCTCTCTGTGTCTTACCAAACTTACACAAAATTGAAATATACACATCTTTCTTAAACAACATCTTACCTGGGAACACCTGTCATGATCACATGATCATGATTGGTAGGTACTCCCCACTCATTACTCTTTGAGTCATTATCAAGAGGAGGACGGCCCCCCCCACCATAACATACCTAAAACCTCTCCTTTTAGATATCCTTCTTCGTAGGAAGCCTTCCTCACAAAAAATCTATTCTAAAATTCATGAGTCAGTCTTCTAAATAGCATAAGCTCAACACATTAAAAATCACTTGTTAGGTACATGTTTTTTTAGTGTTTGATTGATGTGTTTTTGAGGTGTGAGGATACGCTTCTCCATTTTTCCATTTTGTTGCCTTACACACTCCACAATCATAGTTGGAGTATTCTGACTTCTTTTGAGTGTGTCAGACTTCATTGCATCATCTCCAGACCTCTGGGTTGATTATTTATCTCACTAAAATTCACAACAATCCATTTTTCTACATTTTCCAATTTTCACAAGTAACCGACATCGGTTACCCCTGACCGACATCGATTTTTCTTAACCGGCATCAGTTTTCTATTCTTTTGGGTTAAATTGCCTAAAGAACCCTTATTTCATTTTTTTTTGTTGTCAGAGTTCCTGTGAGTCTCTGTACTCTCTCTGCTTTGATAAACAATCATCATACAACTTGTTCATCTAACCATCACTAGTCTTTTCCTCATTTGATAAAATTGTTCCTATCTCACAGTAACCGACCTCGGTTACCCCTTAACCAACATCAGTCATCCTTATCCTTAACCGTTGGTTACCCTGTATTGAACATCAACTGATATATTACCCAAATCTACCTATAGACACTTGTTTTCTTCATTCTACTGTTCCCATGTGTCATCTGTAGGATACAACATCACCGATATACATTCATTCACATGGTGTTGACTCACAATCAAGCTAACGCTCTTATATTTCACGCAAGTCATCAACCACTCCCACCTAGTCCTTCACCACCCTCTGTCCTATCACCCATGGATCCAACCCTACCTACCACCATTTGTAGGTGATGAGGAATTTTACATGACTCCTTGATAGAATCCCATGGCCTTACATAGTTCTACCTTTCCCACTCTTCCACCTGGGACTCCTCAGGTTAGTTGATATATGGCATGCATGTATCCATCTCTCCTACCCTTATTCCCACTTCTACATCAGCCCCTAATAATGTGTGCATTACCTTCACCTACTTCACCCCCAGTGGTTTCACAGCTAGGACCCATACCACCATGACCATGCATCTAGTATCACTCACACCTGTAGTATCTGTTGTCCCCTCATGACCACCCAGACCATAACCTCATCCGCACCCATTGTCTCACAAATACCCATTGCAACACAACCACCCGTGGTGTCGGTGACCCCTACTCCATTCTAGAATCTTGTCCTCTCCATCCCACAAACACTACCCCCAATCACTACTAGAGTCACTATGACCATCCCACCTACATACACATACTATCAACAACCCCCTATCTCATCTATCACCCATTCTGGATACATACCCTCTATATCGGTCCCCTATTCTCAACCTCCCTATTTGGCATCACCATACAATGGAATGCCACCCACATCACAAGTTCAATACCAGCCCCCTTATGCCACAGAGGAACCCTTCCACCACAACCTACCAATGACCTCATCAAATCAATGATGGAAAGGATGCAGACACTAGAAGCATCGGTTTTGGGCTCACGTAATTCTCTCACCTATGATGAAATATATAATGAGCCCATTCATCCATCCATCCATCCCTATTTCCCATACCCATGTACATTGGGAAATGCCAAAATTCAACTCAACCATTTCAATAGTAAAGAAGACCCACAACAACATTTGTGGTCTTTCAAACATGGGTGTTACTTGATCACCCATGATGATGCTTTACTCCTATGGAACCTTCCCGATGTCCCTGATAGGACCTGCATTGGACTGGTATAAAGTGGGCTACCAAGACACTCCATCTACTCATTTAATCAAGTAGCCCAAGCCTTCTTAGATCACTTCTCCATCAACATTGTTAAGAAGGTTACCATGACTGATCTTTATTCCACACAGATATAGATGATGAGTCTATCGCTAACTTTTCACTCACTGGCGTAGCCTAATTAACCAGCTCACATTTCAATTACCTCAAACTGAACTCATAGAGTTGTTTACTTGGGCTTTGTGCAAGACACATCTCACCAACCCGTAGGTGTAGACCTTTCACACTTTTGATGAGGCATTCACCATGGCATGGAAATTGGAAATTCATGCTATCGAAGAGAAGAAAATTCAACTTTGTAACAAGAACATCACGTTCAAATCAAATGATGCTTCTTCATCTTCAAAACCCCAAAAAAACTATTCAAAACCCAAAGGATCTGCCAATGCCATAGTTCTCAAGGCTGGCCCCCCTCATCAATCAAACCCAGCCAAACCTCCTTCTAATATCTCTCCCATCCAAGCTTTCTAGTTCAGATGAGAACAATGAACAAAAGTACACTTTGATAGGAGAATCTTATTCTTCTATTTTGGAAAATCTTGTTAAGGCTGGTGTCATTACCCTTCCACCTATAAAACCACATACTGGTTTTGACCCTGAGTGACCCATGCCCGCATGGTATAAGGAACATGAATTTTTGCAACTATCATCGTGTCAAAGGTCATAATGACAATAATAACTGCATCACCTTCAAGAATATCATCCAAGAAATGTTAGACAATGGAGATCTAGTCTTGGATAGCCCAAATGCACCCACTAACCAAAACCTACACATCTTCAAGAAGCCATTCCCTAATCATGCCCCATCTTCCAACCAAGCTGGTGACACTTCAAACAATGATAGCAATGTCCGCGAGGTCCATGCTATTTTTGATGACATACCAGTTGCTTCCCAATTGCCTCATGTTCCTTCCATAGATGAAATCTTAGCCCGAGCTCCACTACCTACACAAGAACCTATTTCATCTACTCCTCCACCCACAGAGGAACCCCCTTCATTTTCTCCTTCACCCATGGAAGAGCCTATAATTAGCACGCCACCTTTGACCCCTCAAATTTTTGAGCAGTTGTTAGTGGCACCTCTCCTACTCATAGGAGATGCATGTCCACCACCTACACCATCACAAGGAGATTCCACCTCATCTGGCCCATCCTCTCCTCTACCCATAGAGGATCTATATAAAATACCATTACCTTTAGATGACCATTCACCATTGGACCTTCAAGATCCCGTTGATATTCTTTCGTCTCTCTTACCCACAGAGTCCGAGGCTAGCCATTTCCCTGTGTCTCAAACACATTTTATGGGAATTACAACTCGATCCACATCGGCCCCACTTACAACAACACCATTTTCATGCTTGGCTGATCACTTGGACTATGTCGATAGAGCCTTACTTTGGGGATGCCTTCTACTTCTACTTGTTTCAACACAAAATGTAGTTGTCACTCACCGACACCTCCACTATCTATCCAAAAGTGTTTTGAGTGACCAAACCAAACACAACCATGACTATTGTAACACCTTCCATGTCACCACCCATGGCCCAACTCACACCTCTACCCATAACCCAACATACATCTACACCCAAACACCTACCCATGCCTATATCATCTCCCTTACCTAAACCTATCACTACCTTAGGGGTCATACCGACAGCTAGCCTTACTCACCCACCCATCAAATTAGATTTAGCCACATCTTCCAAAACTAACACTAAACTTACCCCGACCCCCTAAAAAGAAGATCCAATCTCCTAGGCCTCATACACCAACCTCACCTACCATGCCATTATCACCTTCACCCCTTCCATCCATCCTAGGACCTCACCCCTCGACCCTGGCCAAGAAACCCCCATCCACCGGTAAAAAACCAAGAATGCAACAACCCATTTCCTCATCACAAAGACCTCTAATATACCCAAGTGACCCACACAACTTCCACCCTCACCCGTAACCTTCTTACCACCCATACCTCCACTACCATCCATAACTTCTTCACTACCCATGACACTTTCTTCTCTTTCACTCATGCCTCCTACCCAACCTACACCACCCACCTCCACAAACACTCTCGGTTACCCCCATGGGTAACCCATCCTCTTCCACCATCAGATTTTCCTCCACATCTCATACACCCATGTCATCATTTGCCCAAAAAGATGCAACCTAAAGCTAAAAATCCTCTACCCTCCAATAAGGTAGTTAAACCAACCAAACCTTCCACCGCTAGCTCTTCTACCATGCCCATACCCAAGCAGATGCAACCAAGACCTAAGACCACTCCACACACCAAACTAGTAAACCAACCACCCCCCCTCCTGTAAAGCCTCTTCCTCCACAATCAGCCATACCTACACCCAAACCCACATTCACCTCCCATTGTGATCCACTAGCAAGATCCTATGCCAAAATCTTAACCAATCTCCTCAAAAATTTTGTCATCACATTACCACCTCTTAGACCTTATGACCCACTCAAACCCAAACCAAAAGGGTTTGATGAAACAAAATTTGCACCTACCATCGTGTGCCAGGACATGATGTAGAGAACTATAAGGCTTTAAAACCACTCTTGTCAATTGTGTCCTCCCAAAGAAAATTTTGATGATGATGATCTTCTTGATGAGGACCCCATTTCACCTTCACCAATTTCCACAGATCTTCTCCCATTACCTACTCAAGTGACCAAAATCTCCACCCCCACAACTCTTTGATCCACCCCCAAGATTTGAGATTAACATGGTTCATATAAGAGAGTTGGCCAAACCACCACCAAAATGCCAATGTGCCCTACTCATTTCACAAGGATCGTATCCCCCACTAGGGTTTTTGTCCCTCATGCCACTATACCTTCCATGACACACCCTCTTCATCCACCTCCCCTCAGATTAACATGATCAACATTACCACCCATGCTCAAAAAGACAAGGGAAAGGAAAAAGCAACTAGCCCATCAACCAACCCTATACCCAAATATACCATCCACACCCATACCCAAAGTCACCATTCGAGGTCCTACATATCCTATTTCCGATGGGGTCACACATCACACAATGCTAAAACAACTACACCAATCCCCCTCAAAATGTCTTTATATGACCTCATCCAAACCTCGAGTCACATCATCAAGCCCTCATGGAGGTCCTTCAATCTATTGAAGTCTTACCAAATGACCCCACACCCATAGCCTCCATCATTACCCCTCACCACGTAGCCTCTCTCACTAGGATCATCACCTTCCTCTACACCTCCACCTACTCGCCAAGTGGCCACCCTCAGCTTTTTAGATGAAGAGATCACTCCCTTCTAGTTCGATGACCCCGACCCCACTCTTTTCATCTCCATCTTTATCGATAATATACATGCATATGATGTGTTATGATGATGGTGGTGCTAGCATTAACATCATCTCCTCCCATGCATATGACCAAATGTGGATACCTACCAATTACATGCATGGTAACCCGGTTATGTTATGCTCCTTCAATGATGCCATGACCTCTACCCTAGGTACCATTGTTCTCCATGTCCGCGTGGGTCCCCACACTATCCCAAAACTTTTCTATGTCCTAGAAGGGGAGTTCTAGTATAACTTGTTGCTTGACCGACCTGGATCCATGCCATGGGTTGTGTCCCTTCGACTTTACATCGCTATGCCTCAAATTTGAACATGAGGGACATAATTACACCATCCCTGCCGACCCATCACCTTTCAAGACCTGTAACATGTTATATCAGCCCAATGATGTGCTTGTACCAGTCAAGGCATCTGCCACTATCACTACTTCACCTTCACCACAAGCCCATCCACCAAAACTACCACTACCTCTGCTGCATCTAACCTTGCTATCCCCACTGCAGCTGTAGCCTCTACCGCTGATGCACCTGTTTCCCCATCATCTAGTGAGCCATCTATCCCCGCTACCCACATACCGACTATTGATCCCTTAGAAGGTGTTTTTCAATGCCTCACTCTGGGGGAATACCACCTATACAATATCGACACCTTCCTCACCCCACAAGAGTATGGGAATCTACGTCAACACCCCAGCTATGACATCCACATCGGTGATGTTTTTCCTTATGGCCCTCCCCACCTTCACACCAATCTAACATATGGGGGACTTGATATTGCCACCTATAAACCCAAACCTCCATCCCAAGCCCAACCATTTTCATCTGACCTACACTCCCTCACTAACCACCACTTCACTCACACTTTCCTCCACCGGTGTGCATGGAAAGGATTTGGCTTTAATTTTTATGAACAAGGCCACCATACTGTCATTTCTTGTACCTCTCGTAAACACAATGACCATAGTGGCATTGGTTTTGATGCTCCACCCTCCAAGAAGGTTCACGTCGACCTTATCCAGATGAGAAATCTTCCCCATCTCATTCACCCACATTACCATCTTCACCCATGGAGTCCATAGATCCCGAATCTATTCCTCCTAACTTTTTTTTTTTTGTAAACACCATTTCCTGGGACCGCTGACCTATCAACATGATGGTGAGGCTCCCTCTTCTCTCCCATTCTGTATCCTGACATGATCGATGATGATACACCTTCTATTAACATCATTCAATGTAGGATGATGAGTCCATCCTCACCTACCTTGGTGTGGAAGACTCTTATATTCATCGGTCGTTACCCTCTAGAGATGCAAACCATGTTGAATGAATCGACCATCAAAATCAACATTAACACTCAGGATGACCCACACATTCTAAAGATGGCCAATCAGATCTACTACTAAACAAGAAGCCTTCACCTCTTTCCTTGGGACCATGCATAAATGTTTTTTCCTGGTCCTATGCCGATATGCCCAGTATTGACCCAAAAATCATGGTCCACAATATCGTAACCATTCCTGATGCCAAACCCATCAAACAAAAAGTTATGGAAAATGCATCCTCGCATTGCTCTTCTGGTCAAAGAAGAGCTTCAATGCCTTCTCTGGTTTCCTTCATCTACCCATTGACTATCCCCAATGGATTTCTAACATCATTCCTATCACAAAGGTGATAGGGGACTCCACATTTGCACATGGATTTCCATGACCTCAACCTAGCTTGTCCCAAAGATGATTTCCCACTACTAGGCATTGACCAACTAGTTGATCTCACTCACCGCTGGCCATGAAATGTTATCACTCATGGATGGTTTCTCGGGCTACAATCAAATATTACTAGCTCTAGAGATCAACACAAGACTACCTTCATCACCCCTTGGGGGAATTTTTGCTATCGAGTCATGCCTTTTGGCCTAAAAAAAATGGGGTGCTACATATCAATGAGCCATGACTTACATCTTCCATGACATCATGCATCACATATTGGAAGATTATGTAGATGATCTTTTGCCAAATCCAAACATCGAACCGAACACTTGCCCATCCTTAAAGTCATCTTTGACACCTCATCAAGTATTGTGTTCATCTTCAACCAAAGAAGTGTGCATCTTTGTGGTACTTTCTAGAAAACTCCTAGGTTTCATCATTTCTTTTTGCATGGCATAGAAGTTGATCCTGCTAAAGTCAAGGCTATTCTGGAAATGCCTCCACCCACTAATCTCCATCAACTTTGAAGCCTACAAGGAAAGTTGCAATCCATTCATCATTTTATCTCAGCAACTTTTCGACCATTGTCAACCATTTCATCATCTTCTCAAGAAAGATGTTTCATTCAAATGGGATGATGAATGCCATAAAGCTTTGAGGCCTTAAAAAATACCTTCTTCAACCACTAGTACTCATTCCTCCTAAAGATGACCAACCCTTTTACCTATATATTTCCACCATTGACCATTCTTTAGGTGCCATGCTTTCTCATCGTGATGACCAACACGAGAGAAAGTGGTTTATTACATAATCCATACCCTTCTGGACTATGAAACTAGATATACCCATGCCAAAAAACTCTTCTTAGCCTTAGTTTTTCATCACCACCAAACTCCGCCATTACCTACTCAATCACAAAACCTTCATCATTACTAATACTGACCCATTACACTATATGTATGCCAAACCCTATCAACATCAATGTGTGCATGTTGGCTTATGCTTTTTGCCTGACCTTGACCTCAAATTCATTCATCAAAAGTCCATTAAGGGCGGATATATTCTGACCAACTTGCCGATGCACCTATTTCTAGGATCAACCATCTAACTTTGACTTCCCAGATGAGTCTATAGCTACCCTTTCCCTGGATGAACCCGCTTACCAAATGACACTCTTCTTCGATGGCTCCAAAGTGTCAAGCGTGGGGGTGGGGCTGGTGTTATCCTCATTCCTCTGAGGTGAACCTATGCCTTTGTCTTTCAAACTTGATTTTGATTATACAAACAATATTGTGGAATATGAAGCACTCGTATTGGGTCTCTCCAGCTGCATATGCCTTAGATGTTAAGACAATCAATATCTTTGGTGATTCTCAATTGGTCATAAACCAAGTCAATGGTATATACCAGTGTCGTAATGAGATCCTTCAAAAGTATAAGCAGCACATAGACATACTTTTGACCACCTTTGACCATTATACACTTCAAACCACCCCATGTTCTACCAATAAATTTGTGGATACCATGGCCTGTTTGGCTTCTCAGATACCTGCTTCACCCACTGACTCTAAAATATTTGTCACCATACAAAGGCTACAATCACCCTCTTATTTACCTCATGAAGTTTACTCCATTGGAACCATTGCCCCGACCCACGTGACCTTTGGTATAAGCAATATGCATAGACTATCTTTCCTTTCCATTCTACCCATCTGATCTCACTCGTAATGGACAATGTGCCTTTCTTAAAAGTGTCTCCCGTTATGTCATCATGGGTGGTCTTCTTTACAAGTGTGGCTTTGATGACATTCTCTTACGATGCCTTACAAGTTCTGAAATTCCCTACACCATTAAGGAAGTCCATGATGGAATTTTTGGAGGTCACTTTAGTGGTTTAGCTATCACAAAAAATGCATTCTTCACCTAGGCTATTATTGGCCAACCCTAAACCATGACTATTGTGATTATGTCAAACATTGTGTGAAATGCCAACAACATGCTAATCTCCATCACACACCTAGTCATGCCTTATAGGTCACACGAGACCTTTGGCCTTTCTCTCAATGGGGTTTGGATCTTTGGTGAGATCAACCCCCATTCTTCACAATGCCACCAATGGATCATAACCACTACCGAATATTACACTAAATGGGTAGAGGCCATTCCCCTCATTTCTACAAAATTTGAGAAAATATGTGAATTCATCAACCATCACATCATTTTTCATTTTGGTGTTCCTCACCACCTCATCACTGATAATGGAAAACAATTCAAAAACAAAACCCTACGCAAACTATGTGATGCTTTTGGCATCCAACTCAGTTTCTCATCACCTTATTACCCACAAAACCAATGGTCAAGCTGAATCAACCAATAAAACCTTGAACAAAATTCTTATGAAGGTAGTCAACGATACTGGGAAAGATTGGCATACACACATTCCTTTCACCTTGTGGGCTTATCATACTAGTATTCACACTTCGACTGCTGCCACACCCTTTTCTCTGGTCTATACGAGGTTGTCTTACCTCTCAAAGTCTAGATTCCATCTCTCGCATCTCACTACAAGACATGCTCAACGATGATGACTTTCACCAAGATCATTTGGCACAACTTGAGTTATTAGATGAATGTCATCTCAATGCTCTTGACCATCTCCAAATCTACCAAAAATGTATCAAATGTGCATATGAAAAAACATGTTCACGAATGAACCTTTTCAGGTCGGTGACCTCATCCTAAAAGAAAATCAACATGTAACCAAAGAGGAGAAAAGTAAATGGGGAAAATTTTCTCCTAATTGGCTTGGACCCTATATCATTACCCATGCCTATGGATTAGGTGCTTATCATTTGTCTTCACTCGAAGGTAAACCCAAACCTGAGCCCCTTAATGCCTTGCATCTTCGACCATTTTATTGTTGATATCAAGTCCTATATCACTTTTATCAGTTGATCACTCATCCCTTGAGTGTTGTTCACCTTCCATATTACCCATTTTGAGGATCCATGACTAAACAAGAATCATGTGATTACCCATCACCATTTTAGCCTTATCTTCAATATGAGTACCATGGCTCTACTCATAGCATGATTCTCATGGATACTTTTCATCTTCTTCAAGATGGAATCCCATGGTCATTCATCACTCAAAACCACCTCTTTCATAGTTAATCTTTGTGTGCTATGGTCTTGTCTTAAAACAAGAACCTAATCTTCCTCTATAGTCTTGTCCATGACTTAAATGTCCAAAAACAAAAAGGGATACAACTCCTTGAGTCAAACTTCTAGAAAAAGATGACTCCCTCAAAAGGGACATCTCTTCACTCTAATTCCACCACTATAAATAGACTGCTCCCTTGAAGGACAACTATATAAGGTCATTACAAAAATGTAATAAATATCAGAAGCTTCCCACATCGATCAACTTCACGAAGACCTCAAGGAGATAATATACTCATCCCATATAGACTTCCCACATCGATCAGTCTATAAAAAAAACAAATGAAGAAAAAGATGAAATTTTTGTCATGGACTTGCCTATTCTTGATCTGGGTTTCTTGTTCCAAAAGACATGTTGTCGTACACTAAGTTACGCTAAACCACCCATTCTCACCTCCTTTCCTTTTTAGCCTAATTCCCTCGTTACTCAAGGGACTTTCCACAAATGTGACATTTTGTGATTATGCAACTTTCTTCACCCTTAGAATGGTCCATTATGCAATGCCTTTAGGGTCTTACATTCATAAGCCCCTCTTAGGTATGGTTGACTCATTAGGGTTCTTATCAATTAAGTGGCTCTTTTACCACCTCTTACCATTCACCTTCCTCATTACTTATTGATTATCCTATACAGACTAGATCATCGACACCTATATTTAAAACCACTCAATCATGCCTATGACCTAAACTCAACCATGCCTATGACCTAAACTCAACCCATGACCTCAATCACCCATCAACCACATGACCTATATTCACCCTATGATATTCACCTAAACACCTATCAATCCATTCCTCTACTTCATCATAATCTTCCCTAGCTTATGGGAGAACTACATCGGCCTGAGGTCCCTTTTCACCGGGACTATGTAGGTAGCACTCGAGGGCATGGGGCCCTTGGAGGTTAGCTCACCACTCTCTACCCTAACCAATTCCCCTTTCCCTTTCCTTTTCCTATTCACATTCTACCCTAGTTAGTTTCCTTTTATATATCAATAACTAGAAATTAAACCACAAAAACAACAAAACATCTAAACATCTTTACCATCATAATTTACACATTCATTTCATCACATCTACCATTTCTCTACCATAATCATACATTTTCCTACAAATCATCTTAACATGATCCATACCATCACAAATTCCACACATTTAATGAATTATAAATTCAATCAACCATAAAAAACCCGACTCAACCATGCCTAAACCAACCTAAACCTAACTCCACCATGCCTAAATCAACCTAACTCAACCATGCCTAAACAAACTCCAACCATGCCTAAATCAACCTAACTCCACCATGCCTAAATCAACTGACTCAACCATGCCTAAACCAACTCGACTCAACCATGCCTAAACTCAACCTGACTCCATCCATGCCTATAAACCTGACTCAATCCATGCCTAAATGACCTGACTCAATCCATGCCTAACTCCATCCACCCATGACCTCCATCCATGCCCAACCTGACTCCATCCATGCCTACTATAACTATCATGCCATGCCTAACTTACCTAGTTCCCATCACATGTACAACATCATCATCGAAAGTACATATACACATCATGCCATAAACATCATCATATCATATATATATATATATATATATCATACATATATATATCATATCAAATATATATCAATATAAAATATCAATATAAATATCATATATATAATGTCTCAATATAAAATATCATCAATATCATCAAAAATCTCATATACAAAATATATCATATACAAACATCATCACATCGGCATGCATAGGTATCAATATATATATACACAAACATCATCGCACATAGGCGCATATCATATAAAAAAATCATCATAGCACACATATATGTATCCATATCATAGATAATCCCTATACTATCCAAAATGGTGATATCCCTCACCCCCCTCTCGGATATCTCTATCTCTCTCTCATCTCTCCGACTCCTCTCCACTCCTGTGTGGTGCCCACACCCACCTCACCACCTATTATGGGCCTCGATCTAGCAGTTGATGGCCCCTCACCTAGATCTGGCCTCATATACCTGGTGGCCTCACCCTCCTACGCCTGGGCTGGGCACTGCCCCCTGTGCTCTCCACACTGTGAGTGGGATTGGTCCTCTCACTCGAGGCCTGCTGTGCTCGGTACTCGCATATGAAGGGACATCTATCCCCTTGCTACTACCAAATGATCCTGATAATACCTCACCTCACCTAAGGCATCCCTAAATCTCGCCATGGGCACTATCTGAGGAGGTGCCATGGGTCTCACCGCAACCTATGTACTCTTCCCTATCAATAAGGGTCTCTACCCCTATACATGTATGTATATACCATGGGACCTATCCCCGAGCCTATCCTATCCCCTTTGCCATCCCCCATGTGTGTCGTGCTGCCTACGCTAATCTGGGCCTGTAAGGCCACAATTTATGCCTGTGTAGTGGCCAAATGACCTATAACCCTATCACCTATATGCCTGTAGGGTGGCCACCTACTCCCCATCTCCGGCCCCACCCTGTGTGGGTACCTACCCCTATAATGTTGTGACTGGGCCAAGGGCCACCACACTATGCCTGTAATAATGACCACCACACCTCGTGACCCTACCTACCCCATTAGCTATCCCTGTAAACCTATAACCTGGCCCTGTAAGGTGGCCACCTATCCCTGTAACATGTCCCTCTGGACTATGAGGGTGGCCACATCTTGGCTGTCTGTCTGGTCGGGGTGGTGCTACTGCTCGCAGCCTGAAGCTTGCCCACCACCATTTATATCTATATCAGTCACACACCATCACATCATCATCAATGTGTCGGTCCACTGGTGCCTCCTCCTACCCTGTTGGCACATGGTAGGTCATGGAGGGGACATGCCTCTCCACATCATCCCTCCTATACTATGGGAAGGGAGGTGGTACATCCTGCAATAGCCCAAACTACTCATCTAACCCTGTCTATGGGTATCAGCTCATGCTCTCCCACGTGACAGCCCCTCTATCCATCGAACCCAGCTATACTCATCTAACTCCATGGCCATCTGCCCATATGATGGAAACCCACATAGGGCCTCCAAATAATGTCCACATGCCGGACAACCCCTCTAGAAAACACCTGTAATAGGCTACATGTGTGTAGCCCCTCAAGTAGCTCTCGTGCTCCCCAAGAATCAACCCCCACATGCCTATAACCCACTCAAAAAAAACCAACTCGCTCAAATGCATCATCCTGGGGCATACCTAGTGGCCTCACACATACAATGTGCTCATATGCCCAACAATGGAGAAGAAAGGTGCAACATAGGCTAAATCGCCGTAATCTCCTATATGCCCACAACTCCTGTATAACTGCACCAAGTATGTTGGTGCCCAAGAAAAGTGGGTCCTCTCCTCCATCATGTCATGAAGGACCCCCATCAATGCCCCATGGGAATCTCCCACCCTCTACATCTGGTAGTGCAAAACAACACACTACCTCCATAATCAAAACTACTAGCCTCATCTCCTCTGGATGGGCTGCATACATCTCACCATAGCTCAAATGGTGCTATGGAACCTCATCTCTACCATACCCTCACCAAAACTATCAGCATCAACTCCTCAGAGGCCTCTGAGGAGATAGAATACACCTGTTTGTCCCACTATCGGTAGGCGTAGGATCCGATAGACATCCTCTAGGGTGATGTATCAGCTCACCCATCGGAAAATGGAATGTGTTGGTCATGTATCCCATCTATCGATGAGTGTGACCATAAGGCTAGGCTCCCATACTATATGCCTGTAATGTCACACCTATCAAGCCACGTCCATCACATACCTCCACTCATGGCATGACACACTCCTCATACCTCCACGAATAAAGGAGGTACTGGTCTCATCTCATCCATAGCTAGCTGGTCTTTGGCCTATCGCATTCAACAAAACACAAACATTATTCAACTTGCCTTTAACCAACATTTCCCTCCACCCCCACCTAACCCCTACAACCCCTTTTCCTACAAACCTCACCCCTACAAACCTAAACCCCTTTTCCTACAACCCCCCTAAACCCTCCAACCTAAACCCTTTTCCAAAAAAAACCCAAACCCCCTAAACCTAAAACCCTAAACCTAACCCCAAACCAACCCCAAACCCTAAAACCTTAAACCTAAACCCTAAACCCCAAACCCCAACCTAAACCTAAAAACCAAACCCTAAACTAAACCCCCTAAACCTAAAACCCTAAACCTAAACCCCCCTAAACCCTAAAAACCTAAACCCCCCAACCCTAAAAAACCTACACCCTAAATTCACTAACCGACCTGGTCACTCCCGACCAACACTAGTCCATGCTAATTCGACATGGTTCTTCAATCCCGACCGATGTTGTATATATACAGACCGACGTCGCCATACCTACCGACCGTACATCTGGTCCACATCACACTACGCCCAAACCCAAACCCCAATTTTTTCTTCCCCATTTTTCTTTCCCATTTCTCCTAGACACCTACCCAAACTTCCCCCAAATCCCTCCCCAACCCTATTCAACCTACTTATGCCTTTTCCCACCCCTCCTCTCACCCATTTTAACCACCAAATTTAAAAATCTCTACCCTACCCACCCCCGACCCATATTCCCTTCTACATTTAACAACAATACATAGAAAATATTAGCTCTTACCTCATCTTGATGCATCACCTCCATGGTGGCATGTCTAGCCACTGTGTTGGTGGTCCACCCAACCCTCTCCTGCCTCTGCCATGTAACACCTCTACCTCCAACCTCTCCACCAATCCACTCACTCTACCTGATCTCATGGGCCCATCCACCTGACTCCTCTCCCCACCCGGATCTCTCCACCTCACCTCGGTATGGTCCCACATACTTCTCTCATGACAAAAGCACAACTCATTCAAGTGCTCTATCATTTTCCAAAATTCAAAAACATACAAATGAATCCATATTATGGATTTTTCCTTTTTATATACCCACATCGACTGACGACGTCTTTATTATTATATCCCTAGACCGACATCGATCCATGCCCTAACAAACCATGGTTGGTTATACCTAAACCGACATCGGTCTTGTGCCCTAACAAACCATGATGGTTTACCTAGACCATCACTGGTTAAGTATGACTGGCATCGGTTACCTGTCATACTCTTGTCAATACCCTTTCCCATTTCCACCAACATTTACCCTTCCCCCACCAACCATTTGACCTTACCCACCCTTATCACAACCTACCTCCAAGCCTACATTACCTATCCTATCCTTAATTACATTTAGGGACTTGTTATTTTACCCATACCTCGGCCCTACCCATGCCATGACCTAGCTACCTGGACCCAAAACATTGTTAGTGACTTGTGAACTCATGTGCTCACTATACCTTGTGACACTATTACCCATGTTGTTTTGACCTAATGACCTTACCTTGCCTATTTCCATGTTGTTTATCCGACCCAACCTTTGGTGTATCGAAACATACCTAAACATTCCTACACCTGACCTACATTGTGTTTCCACACCATATCCTATGCCTTGGATACTAGAATCACTTCAACCTTGTTTGGATAAACCTATCGACCTTGGATGATGTAGAGTTTGTAAGCTCTTCAACCTAGAACCATGTCATAGTTTATAATGTGTGTGTGTGTGCATTTGACTACCACTACCTTTGACCCTAGCCCATTTACTTTTTTCCTATTTTTGACCTCTACCCTTTCCCACATTCACCCACATCTACGCTCCTTTTCACCACATCCACCTTTTATCAAACCACTCACCACTTCCATCTTCCACCTCACCAGTTTCTGGTTTGAGGGGGATCACCTTCACCCACACATGGGGCACCCACTTCTTATTTTTGTCAAGCATCACTTACCAATACAAGCTACGTGACAAAAAGGGGAAAATGTAGACACCTAAATTTGGTTACATTCCCTTAGCCCCTGATCGGATAACCAACTTAAACATGGGCACCTAACCATGGCCCCCTTTCACCCCACATTATAATTAATTTAATTATTTTAATTAAATTAAATACCCATCCTCACAATATCCATTATTTTATTACCTTAATTGACCTAATTTCCACCTCACCTAGACACCTCATCCAACCACCTCACCCTAGACCTATTCTTGGCATGTTTCCATAACTAACAATAACTAAGTCTTACTTGCCTTAATGAGCTAAGATTTGGTCTAACCCTAAAATCAATGCCTAAGATTTCTCTAACCACATTCCCACTCATTAGAAGGGAAGCTTCCATTCTGATCCATGACAACAAACCAACTTGGCCCAAGAAATTAGAAAGATCTACCCATTTTAGTAAACCTAGGGAATCCCACCTTAACCGACACCGATCAGACCTAAACCGATGTCGGTCAAGATGGAACCATCATCGGTTACCATTTATTCACCTTAGCAACCTTTTTTTGAGAGGGTTGGCACATTTGAGAGACAAGAAGAGGAGAGAGAGAGAGTTGCATGCAAGTAGAACCAAACATCTTTTCATGCTCCGCACATCATAGTAACCATCATCAGACAAGATCTAGAGCATTGCACCCATGGTAAGCATTTCGGGAAGCACTCACTACTACAACACCAAACACCATTCCTTCAATCAATCATCACCTCCATCCACCATTGAACCTCGCATCATAAGTAAGTATGTTATTAACTAACATTTTATTTTTTTGTTCTAGTAGCTTTTGTTTTTGTTATTAGTTTCTACTTTGAACTCTCATTCTTCTCCACCCTTTTATCTCCATACAAAGTTCAAAAATCATTCCTTCACCCACACCATAAAATCACCCATCTCCATCCCTTTGTTCATCCCTAAATACATCTCTGAAGTATTTTCAACACCTCCCATCCAGACTTACACCCACTCCTCACCATCCCCTAGATAACTCTCGTAATAAATCTCTTTAAACCATGAAATATTGAGTTATTGAAAATCATATGATTACCCATAACCATCGTCGGTTATTACTAAACCATCATCGGTCATATACCAGATCGACATCGGTCTCTATGTTTTATACCTTTCCCAAAAACATAGAGCCAAAAACCTCCTACCAATTGACCTAAACAACCTAGAATCAGACCCCTGACTAGACCCAAGACTACCTTGATAGTTACCTCATCCTTTAGATCCAACTATAACCTAGCCTGTTATGATTGGATTTTCTTATTGTACTTGAATGAGATACCTAAATCATATCAACTATAGTAGGAATTTATTTATTTCTCACATTAATTTGTTTTAAATAGTGGATTGATAGCCATCTAGGAAGTATCACACTTCCCGGAAACCGTAATTGGCTTTCATAATTTCAATCTCTCCCCATTACTAGTTTTTACAACATCTTAGACTTACATCTTCATTTTGTGCCAATAATTGAAAAGAAACTCGAACCAAAATATTAGTAAGTCTCATATCACCCTTCATCTCTTCAATAGCCATAGCCATCTTGGCTAGATGATTATACCCCTTCACATGACACACTTGACCAAAATCCTCAAATTGTTGTTCCAAATTGTTCAATAACATGATCCCGATTCTCCTTCTTGTTTGATTCACCTTTGGGTTTGAAAGATCAAATAGATACCGCTTCATTTTTAGATCTTTGAGATTCTTGGTGGCATCAATTTCCATGACATCCTTATCCTCTCCCAATAAATCTCCTTCTCGTGACTTCGAATTATCACTAGAGTCTTCCTCATCCGAGTCTAAGTCTTCTTGTTTGGCTTAACGCTCAAGAGATTTTGTGAGGGTAACCATTTTGTCTACATCAAGAGTGAATATTTTAACAAGGAAAAGGATAAAGACCTAATGGAGAGGGGCAATAGTTCTACTATTTTCAAACCAGGCAATGGAAGTGATCAGAGAGAGAAACATAAAGTATGGGAAACTAAAACTATGGCCATGTCAAAAATGATTAAGCATGGGAAGATGGTAGGCATAGATACACTTATGATGACCTTCTAAAGTGAGGAATTGGATTAGGGTTAAAGCCAAATTGTCATAAGGCCTAGGTAAAGTAGAGTGGAGAAAACCAGCAAAGTGGGAGGTGAGTTTTTCACTACCTCTCAGGAACACATTCAGTTCATCCGAGGCTTCTTTCTTGGGATTATAAACCTCCCTACCAATAACATGCCCGACCATCACTTTAGCAACATATTCCATAGTGATATCAATATAAATACCTTTCATTTCCACAAAACCCCTTTTTGGTAGTTTTCAATGCTCGCAAAGCCTTTACTAAGATTTTCATAGTGTCCTTCAAATATTTTGAGGAAGGGTGAGAAACCCTTTCATTCTAACACCTCCATCACTTCCAAATTCACCCTCCGTGTCATAAGGCTATTTTATAACAAGATATATGCCCATTTTGAAGCAGTTCATAAAACCCAAGCTTCGGGATTACCCATAATACTATTAAATGTCTCAACAATGTCAATGTTACAAGAACAAATGAGAATAATGGCCTTAAAATAACACGATTGAATCCAAGCCCAAATCTTCTAATCATCTCAACATAAATTCACACTATTCATATGACTCATACCCATAATTACCTTGACATACCATGACTGACATTAATTGTCGACGTGTCTATATTGGTCATTTTGGAGGTGTACTCACACCTTAGTTTCAATAACTTCTTCATCATTGATTAGTGTTAACTCATGATAATCAACCCCCAAGTTAGAAAAGTAATCAGCAACAAAGTTAGCCTCTCTATAGATATGTATAAAAGTGATAGTTTCAAACAATTTAGACGTATCCTTTATACTAGTTATAGAGTTTTGGATAGATGTAGAAGTAGTACCTTTACCGGAAATGTTGTTGATAATGTTAAAAGAATCACCTTCCACTTCTAATCTAACAAATCTATATTGAATGGCTATGGAAACCCCCCAGTAAGAGGCCACTACTTCAGCAACGTGATTTTTTTGTGCCAAGATTGCAATGATACCCAATAATGAATATTCCTCCGTAATCACGAAAGACTCCTCCACACCCTGGCCTTTACTCGGGTTTCCTTTTGAGGCCCCATTAAAATTCAGCTTTATCCCTTCCTTACAAGGTTTTTCCCAACCTTGGAGCCTGGGATTTTGTGTTAGAGTGTCTTTTTGAGTAGTGCCTAAACCCCAATTCTTAGAGAATTTACTCCCAATTTGAAGAATAGTTTTCTTATGTGGGGCTATGTTTAAGAAGTTAGCCAAAATAACATTATAACAATGACCTCCAACATTCTTTTCCAATTCCTTCTACCCTTTGAAAATCCGTTTATTTCTCTCTTTCCATATACCCTAAGCTGTAGGTGTATAATAGAAATACTCCATAAATGTTTGAGTCCTCGACTCCTAAAAGGGGTAAACCATTGGGACCACAGCTTGTTTAATGGAACAAGGGAAGACCCACTTGATATAAAATAGGCCAAGAAGGGTGTTTCTAACCACTATTAGATAAGGGCAATGGAGAAATATATGTAAAGAGTCTTTAGTATCTTTTCACATAGAACACACATATTCACCATATGAAATTTTTGCTTATTAAGATTGCTGATAGTGATGATTTTATCATGGATAACTAACCACCGTAACATATTGATCTTGTCCAAGTATCTTCTTTGAGCCATACACTTTCCCATTTGAAGCTATCAGGATCAACTTCATCAAGGAAAAGGCATTGCAGGCACTTTTCACCAAGAAGATACCATTATCCTCTCTAGACCAAAACTTAAACAAAATCTTATAGTTCATTTAACCAATGATAATTTCTAATTCAACAATTCTTACATAGCTAAAAGAGTCTAACAAGAGCGTCAATGTATATTAGGCCAAAAGAACCCTTTCTTTAAAAAAACATAATAAATTCTTTCACTTTTTCATCAAGATATTAAATTATTTCCTTTCATAATAATGGGTACGAGAAAATAAATGCAAGTGTTAATATCCTTCTTTAATCAACCTATAAGGCTAACACCTCTACACAATAAAAAATTCAACATTACAAATAGTCAATCGAATGAACTGGTATGAATTTACTTCTCTTCTTTCTAATTATTTTGTTATGAATAATTGAACATTTATGATGTTAAAACAACACTTCCTAAATAATGCATTATCATATAACTAAAATGAAATATCCTTACATATAAACTAAGTTTTATTTTAATACCAACTTGCTACTATATGTCTAACTATACAGTTACACTCAATAACATTCTATGCAACACAAGTTAGTTAACAACAACTTGAAACAACATCCTTTGTTTTTCAACATGATAGGCACTCAAAATCGAAGAGGAGAAGTTGTATCTTAAGGTTATGACAGATAACCCGAGCACAATTATAAAATAATCTCCTTATCACTTTATAGAAAACCAATGTTACAACTAACCCCATTATATGTTTGTATCCTTACTTGTAAAGAATATATTATTACGTAATCGAAAGTAATCGTACATGAGTTTAAGTTTAAAAACCTTTCCTTAAGTAAACATTCATTAAATATCCTCCACTTATTTATTTATGTTAAGAGATAAATAATTAATTTAGTAGAGTGAGAAACACATTATCATCCTCCATTACCTTTCCAAAATTTAATTTAAAGTCGGGGGATAATGATCAAACTTTTAGTAGGTTTTGAATAATATTTAACCCAGAAAACCATATCCCCTTAGAGTATTTACCCTTATTCGGGACTACTAAGGACAAAAACCCTTGGAAAATTGATAACTCATTCCACAATAACACTAGTGTTTTTCAATAACTAAGATACTATAACTTGGCCTTGGGGGTTAACAAGGAAATGAATGGCTTCTCAAACGAGGATGCTAAGAATTTATCCCAATAAAATTTCTTACACCTAATCCATTCGGGTTTTCAAAATCAAGCACTTATCATTAGTACTAATGACTCTTCGCCCCAACCCAACTTAGGAAAGGTTCACATATCCAAAATAGATATAATCTATTGATGTAATATAAAGGGAAAATAAACATAGTCCAAAATCTGAACAAGAAGCTCTTACTTAAATCACCTTCTCGAGTAAATATTTGAACACCTGTGTACGTGCATAAACCCAATACAAAGAATTAAATATATGATACACAAACCACACTAACTACTCTCTTTTTATAACAACATTAAATAAACACTCATAAATTGAAATGAAATAACTATAAGAGGATAAGAAAATCCTTCCTACTAGGTATCATTTTTCCACTATCTCCTGCACTTCCCTAAAAACTTCCACCGCTCAACTAGCCATGTTTCTTATAGCAAGCTTAGGGCACAATTACTTTGCAAAATACAGTCCCAGTTTTGCAAAGAATTAACATATTTCCAATTTCATACAACATTCCTTTATAACCATCTAAGCCACTAACTTTTACATTATCTAAAGCCCAAAATGGCTCATTAAACCAATATGCAAAGTTCAACTAAGTGAAACTTGAGAGGATGAGAAAAGGAAAACCTGAAATACTAGTAGAACAATACGAATTAAACCCATGCAAGTCAGTAGCTTCTAGAGGAAGCTTCAGGTTTACCAAGGAAGGCTTAATGTCATTTAATGCCCGAAACACCACGTAGTGGCTTCATGATCCTCACAACTACCAATATTTCCTCTATAACTTTGATTAACTTAACTTGGTTAATAATTACAGGGTAGTTAATATTTGACTAGTCAGTCAAACTCATATTCAATCCCAAGTCAACATGTTTTTAATAAGTTTATATTTAATAAGGGCTTTAGATTGGTTTTAGTAAATTAAGGTTAAAAATCCAAATCATTTAATAATTTTTATGCCATGAGATTAGTCAATGATCATCCATTGACTATGTTCAAACATAACTCATGATCCATTATTAATCTTAATCTTCTAATATGGTAAAGAGCCATATAATTTCACATTGTGTGCCCAAAGAAATGATCTAAGACCACATTTATTAACAAAGAAATATTTCATTTTATATATACGAACTTAGGGAAATATTTCCTTTTGATATTCTTTCCTAACCATGGGCTATAAAATCATTTGGAATCATTACATTTCCCTCCATTATCGTATTAACAATAACATTATTTCTTCCAGTAATCATTTATGTGTCTTAGGATCAATGACCACCTACCCGTATGTGAATAATAACTTACCTTAGCAGAGAGAGTAAATGATCAACTTAAAATTTTTACTATCATCCGCAATATAATATTTTTAACACATCATGGTTAATGAACCATCCAATTGAAGTAGATTGAAAGAGATACTATGTGCTAATATAATACATGCAAATGTTCATAAAAAAATGTTCAATAGTAAACATGGTCATTCTAATAGCATAACAACATATTCATGGACAAGAGACGATAAAACAAAACCATCATCAACAAAAACATGGTAATGCACATCCCAAAACCAAGAAACAAAATGAATCAAAACATTAAACATTAGCGAAATCATGACAACCAATGCCGCTGCAATACCACGAAAATTTTTCTTCCCTTTTAGTTATGTACATGTATGTTCAATCAGTATACTGAGAATAGCATATCGGAATTAGTTCCCCATGTTTGTAGATTTTTCTAATATCAAATATCATTTTGCAAAAATTAAGAACGAAAAAGGAAGGATATCATGCTTGAACTTGGAATTTTTTTATAATTCCCAATGAGGAGGATAAGGATTTACATGGACGAATGGATTAATAGATTCATTACAAATTTTCTCATATGAAATGGTGGTCTTAGATCCCAAGGTAGCAGATTTAATATTATCCATTCTACATAATAATACTTTCATGGGATCGTTAGATGGATGGGGTTGAGTGGTTAAAGGGTGAGATTGTGATGCATAAGAGGTGGATGGGTTATGTTTTTGATAAGTTTGATATGTTTTAATATGGATAGGTGTTAGTGGGAGTGGTTGATAAGGGGGAATGTAATTGAAGGGTTGTGATTGAATGGGTTGAGATAAAGGTTGTTGTTGAGAAATGGGGATGTGATAAGATTGATGAGATTGATTTGGATGTTGAGAAATGGGGACATTTGATTGGTTTGATATAAGATGAGTTGGGATGTAAGTAGTGGGTAGTTGGGATATTTAAGTTGATTGATTGGGAAGTATGTAATGATAAGCACCTTGAGGAGGAGGTTGATGGGTTTGAGTTGATTCAGAAGGATGGGGTTGTGAAGTGATCACATTGGCATGGACATGGGAAGTGGAAATAAGGGGTAAAGTTGAATTATGTTGTTCAGATGGAGGAGGAAGAAAGTGAGACTCTTGAGATGATTGGATGGGGCACTAATAACTGAAGTGGATTATGAGGTGATGGGGATACAAGAGGTGAAAACAATATTAACACAAGGAAAATTAACAAGTTCATTCATATCTCTAGGAAAGTATATATGAAGTTGAGAAGTGAGGAATTGAGTAGATACATGATTGGAATGGTAGGTATAAATTTACTCGTAAAGGGAGTCATTCAATGGGGAGGTTAGTAGTCTTGCAAATGACATAGTCATGAAGGGAAACTAAATTAGCATCGAGAAGCTATTAAAATTCCACACACCCATGAGGGATGATAGGAGGCCAAAAAGCTTCGATGGAGATGGTGGAAGGAGTTATCGTTGGTCTAGATAGGACATAATGATGATAAAGAAAGGGATTGGTTTCAATATGGGTGTTAGGTTGGATTGAATGAGTCTCTTGAGGATGGGTGATGGATACCATTGGTTGGGTAATCGTAGAATAGGTGACCAAAGGGGGAGGTAAGGATAGAAAGCACAAAGGTTTGTTAGAAGTAGAGGAAATAGGAATGTTGTTAGATGACATGTTTTGTTCCATTTAGTTTTTTTCTAACGTGTAATGACCGACATGAAAAAACAAAAAAAAACCATGATATTTTTTTATTAGATCAAACAAGTCTCACAACAAAATTTTGATTATCTTTATTATTAAAGATGTGAAAAAGAACCTAAAATGGGCTTGAAGGGAACCTAGGAAATGGAAATATATGGATAGTTTCAAGTAGTTTTGGTTGGTTTCCTCTATATACCTGAAGAGATATGAGGTACAAATATGTGATGGCTACTGGTATGGGGCTTGGTATTGGGGCCTACCCCCTCACTTCACATCCCGCAATGATAAGGGAGTTGGGTACTTAACCAATATACCAAAGAGAAAAAAATTGTACTAGAACACCACGGTGGCTTTCCTATCAGGTGATGAAATCCCAATATTTCCTCATGGTAAGAGATGTTTAGATGTGTAGTATTTATTTTTGTGTTCAGATGTGTGTGATGAAGGTGTATGGAAAATATTAAACCCCTACTTAGACTAGATTGTCAAGAAGATATGAAAGGTTCTTTTTAGATCCAAAATGAAATGTGTAAATTTTATGAAGACAATCAAACAAGAAAAGAAAGTGTGATGCAAAAGGAGTAACTAATAAAAAGAGGAATACCTAGATAACACTTTTCCTTTTATCTAAATTTTAAATTTTAAATTATGCAAGCAATGTTCTCGTTATCCAAAACTACCCCCTTGGGTTATTTTGGATTTAATAAGATTAAAAATGGAGTTAACCATTTTTATAGGTCTGTGATGGTCAAACAGTTGTCAAATTGAACTTCCCAAATGTACTCGGGTCATTGGTATTTGAAAACTTGCAAGATAATCGTGGTTAAAATATTGGTAGGTTTTATGTTTTAAAAGCTGCAGTAACAAAGAAGCTCAATCAAAAAAGAAGGAGATCGGTTGAAGACTTAGGAAGGTTTCATTTAAACCCACGGGGTATTGGAAAGCCGTGATAAATAGGAAAGAAAAGGGATACGTGGCACCATTTCATTAGCTCACCTTTCACAAATCTGACAATTGTGAAGGCTCCTCCAATCAGATCCAAGCACAAAGAAAAATACTAACAAGACTGAAAACGTCAAAGCGTGGAACTTTCCTATTGGCTCACTCTTCACGATTATCAAAGGAGATTATTTAAAGTTTGAGAACACATTATAGTGTGGTGCCTCCTCATTGGCTAAGGGTTTGCAAATGTCAGAGGCTGGAGACTAGTAAAGGATTGACATGTAAAATACGTGGAGCCTTTCTATTGGCTCACATTTCACATTTGTCAGTTGAGGAAAAAATTATGAAGAAACGTGGCTATTTATTTATTGGCTCACATTTTGAAGGGTCTGAAATTTAAAGGAGAATTTTCATTGGTCCATGTGTCATGGAGACTGAAAAGGTAAAGGACATCCTGACATCTTGAAGGAACATGGTGAAGTTCTATTGGCTCGTATTTTGATAAAGGCAACCCAACCAAGGTAAAAGGGACAGATGGCGAGATGGAGAAGTAAAGCTCAATATCACACCCAATGGGAGACTTACACTTGGAAAAGAGTAAAGAAAGTGCACATTAGTAGAGCTCAATCTTTGAGCCAATCCAAAGCCGCCACATGTCAAATCCCTATGCATCCCGACTGGTAAATCTTCAAATGGCCATATCTTTCGACCTTGAGCTCTAAATCAGACAAAATTTATATAACAGAAATATCTCATCAAGATATTCAGATTGAAATCATAAAAATATGATTTTGGTGGTTTTGTGTGTTAAAATGGAAAACATGAATTTCGTGGACAAGAGAAGACTGTTTATTCACATAAACGGTCAAATCGTATAGCTCGACCACTTAATTGATGAAACATGTCTCTTTTTCCGTATCAAGGATGGAATTGACAAAATAATGGATCTATGAAGTTACCATGTGCTTTGAAGAGGTATTTAAGGAAGATTTTCGATGGTTGACGATAAAAACCCGTCCCCCTCTTCTCTCTCTTCCTTCTCCTTCATTCGAGCTATATATTGTAAAAATCTTTCATGATGAATGACGACATTAAAAAATGAAATAGAACTCGTAAACAAATTTCCAAAGCATATGTGAGCCACCAAACCTCCATTTTGGGTTTGGCAATGTGTGTTGTGCCTTCCTTCGCAACTATAATGGTTTTTACATAATTCTATTGCAATAAATCTTATTTTATGACACATTTGTCTGCCCTTTCTCATTTTAGCTACAAATTTTCCTCTCTTTTACTTATTGCATTGTGTTGTGCATGTCTTCTTCCTTTACAAGTTCATTATGTTGTGTTTCATGTGAGAATAGATGGTAAATGAATCTTGGGTTTGTGTCACTTGTGTCTAGCCTCTCCCTTCTTCATTTCCTTCTTTTTCTCCCTCACTAGATTGTCTCTCACCTCCTTTTCTGGTGTATCACCGCTTTTAGTGTAGGTTTATTTTCATGCACTCTCTCTCCCTGGTCCCTTGGAATATTAGGATAAGATTAGATAGTATTTCCTACATTAGGAGTAGATTGTGGCAGGTAGTTTAGGAGCAAGAACTATCTTTCTCTAGAGGGTTATCTCAAGCCCACAAGTCCCACAACTTGAGAGGTAACCCAATGTTAGAAAAAATTAGAGATTTGCATTGCCAAATATTAGGGTGCTACTTTTTTGTGAAAATAGTTTTGCACGCCCGATGGGACATCACATAAGTTAGAGTTTCATGTTTTAGAGGTGTTTCAATTCAAGCAACATTATTAAAGCCATTGTGCATACATCCACTACTTGATAACAGTTTTGGCATGCTTGGTGGGACATTTTGAAGAGATTTACATCTTTATTTCATCAAGTTTTTGTGCTCTTGGTGAAATATCATCCTTTGAAGGCATGTTCAAGTACATCTAGTGACTCCACTGAACAAAACAACCCATTTTATTTGAATGGTAGACCTTTCATCCATTAATTTTCATTCATCTTTCTTCCCAAGTCTTTCCAATTTATTCCATTCCATGAAATTGTGTAATCATGACTTCATTCCCTATGTGGAATTCACACTTTCAACAATATCCATATCATTTATATCTACTTCCAAGCTTACAAGATTCATTCTTAGGTTACCATCAAATATCTCTGCATCCATACTATAATAAAGATCATCAATATGCATACCCATATGAGAAATATCTAGATCAATTTGGTCATCCACCGAACTATGAAATTGTATAAGAGCGAGAGTATGCAAATTATGGAGGATATCCTATGCTTGAGGATTTTGAATCAGAATCGAAGGTGAAAGAATTAGAGGATAGAATGGTGTAGTTGAGGGCTATGTCTCAAATGCATGTAGGAATTCAAGGTTGGATTTAGGACTCCTTGTCCATGGGAGGGCCCTTTTCCAATACATTATAGCCCAAAGCAGAAACTAGACTTCATAGCTGAGATGTTTCCAAGGCTCACATAGTGGATTATAGAGATGGGAGTTTTTGTTGACAATGTTATTCAATCCTATCAATGGGAAAACCTAGAATTTCCATATCACAATCCTCTCCCCACTCCCAGATTAACACCATCTCGAGATGGAGCCTCAATATCCAAGCTTATTACAAGCTACCCCCATTGTGGAATCCACTTCCCAATTCTCTAGTATTCCATCCCATCTTAGTTTCTCTTACCTTTTCCCTTCCAAACCCAAGTCCCCTCCAAATAAACAAGAAACCATACCTTCCCTCCACCACCTTAACCATTGCAACAAATAATTAAATCCCAACCCATCCCTCCTCTTATGGTCCCAAATCCAGTTTGGGAAGAGCACATCCAACAAATCAGCTAAGGGGAGGAGAATAATGAAGAGCTTAGTAAGGAATAACCGACAAGAAATATAAAAATATGGGCTACCAAGTTTAATATCAAGAAAATTCCATTAATGGTTAAGTCTCCAAAGTGAAAGTTGAGATTTGAAGCAAGTGGTAAAAATGAGGTTGCAAATAATAGTAGAGAAAGAATAAATCGAGGAAGATCATTAGTACATTTTCTCTCAATTGAAAAAAAAGTGCACGAGTTAAAAACGGCCTCCCAGTGATTTTATTAACCCTCCAACAACTGTTTTTATTGGGAAAGGATGTATCCTGGTCTTCAAATGAGCCATAAACGTGGCTCCAAACAACAAAAACCTCGTAATGCAGTAAAAACACCCTTAGAATAAAAACATCTTCATAATAGCTGAAAGTGCATTAGAAGAGAAGATTCATGGCTTTAGATGCATAAAACATCCCTCTAATAGAAAAAAATCCCATTTCTTGCCTGAAATCTCCCCTTAAAACACAAATTTCATGATTTTGAACCCCAAAATTTGTAAACCCTCAATTTATCAATCAGGAAAACACAAAAATCACAACCATAAAGAACCAAGATAGAGTTAGATCTATTTGCACATGAACTGTTAGTTTCACAAATGAAGTATTCAAAAACTATAAATAACTCAGTAATGGAAAATGTATCACCAAAATCAATATGATACCATATTAGAGTTTCTAGATCTTTGATGAAAAATGAATACATGAGCAATTGCAGAAATTGATATAATGAAAAATAACATGCAATATGATCAAGAACTTAGAAGGCAAGAATGACTTCAAATCAACTCAACGCCGCATATGCTCCATATTCCATAGGATGGACTGATGTAAGTCAAGTACATATAGGTGGTGAATACACAACCTCCTCCTAGATTAGTGGGGAATAAATCTCACTAAGTGATAATAGAAGTATAATTGACTCCACACAACTAGTAGATGTTGAGCCGAGAAAATGGATAAGTCTTGGAACAGAGGATCAACGTGGTGCGTAGGCGGTGATAGGAAGAAGGTTCTTGAAGAGAATCACGCAAGGTAATAATGTACGTGCAAATAGGTTAAGTAGTTACCAATTTTGTAATGAAGGGTTTGAGTTAGAATTAGAGTGCATAAAGGTTTTCATGCGGAAGCAAAAAGGGTTTGATACTTGGCCACATTTTGGGATATGGTATTACATGGACAACATGTGGAGATGTGAGTAGGCATGATGAGTGGATAATGTTAGAACTTGGAGTCTTGCAGCCCAAGGAAAGAATATCCTAGAAAATAAATATTCTAGGATGTAATCATTATGGTTAGTGGAGGCTAATCAAGGTTTTGGTGAGCTGGAATATGCACTTGATTATGGAGGAACATGATTCCATCTGGCATGCGGCCTGCTCATGAGTGAAGATGAGGCGCTAAAGGAGAGATCCTACTATATTTAAGAAAGTACTTGGGTCAAAATAGATGAAGGTGTGTATGGGGATGTGAAGGGCTGCGAGGAAATGAGAGATGATGTGAGAGGAAGAGGATTTGTGATGCGAGGCACAAGGTATTTTGGGTGCATAGGAGAGAGCATGGATAGAACCCTTTGAGAAGAGTCATTTTTTTAGGGCTAGGATGTTATTTCATGATGTATTCGGTCTATTATGACCCTTTTGATATAATTTGGCTAATGTAAATGTTTGTTAGTCAATATATGATGGGTTGATCTATATATCTATGTCTATGGGTCCAAACCCATGTGTTATTCATAAGGATCATGGTTCAGATCTGATTCCTTTGTGTTGTTATAATTCTTATATTATTTTCATGGTGCATCTATTCTTAGGTCTAATGTCTTTACTTATGTGCTAGAATGAATGTATGTATTTCTGTGTCTACACGTATTCCTTGTCATTAAAATCCTTAGCCCTTGGTCATATGGTATGGTCATATGAGGGCTTAAATCTTGTGATTCCTACTAGTAGGTTCTTAGCTTCAGCCCCCTCTAATTTTATTTGTGTGGTGAAGGAAACAACAATTTATTTTGCTTTAGTGGCAACTACAATAAATAACTGAGAAAAATAGTAAAAATCTTGGAACTTTTGATCGGTAACTCGGTTTTGTGTCATTTTTTTGCAAAAGTGCTTGTTTTTTCATGCTCTTTCCATGGAGTTATTCATTTTTAGACTTGCACTATAATTATAAAGTGCCAAATATGGAGGAGTGTTGTAATAAATTATGGACGGAATTTTGGCTGAGCCCGATGTCCTAAACTTTTAGGAGTTGTAATTTGTACCTATCGTGGATTCTGAGAATGATATGATTTTCTATGAAGTGTGTGGACTTAAAGAGGATATTGTAAAATTTGTGGAAGAAAATAGATCACTCAAGAAGTGAAATTCTCTTCTACAATCACTCATTTATGATAAGGAAACTATAATACACTCCCTGCAGAACAAACTTGCTAGCCTACAACATCACCATAATATTGTGGACAACTGTATCCATGCTCCTAGTCCACTTACAACTATTGCTCCTGAACCCACTGACATTGATCTATCATTCTTTGAGTCCTGCATTCGTGCTCTTGATGCTCATACACCTATGAAGCTTGTTATTGCATGCTCTTCCACATCTGTGCCTATTACATCACCACATCTTGTGTATCCTACTTCTGCTCAACTACATGGTTTTTTTGAGAAGCATACCACTGCATTCCATTCTCACATGCTTTGTTCTATGGGTCTCACTAGCAAAGTCATTAGCAAACATTCACAGGGTATTGTTTCCTCGATTCCACATGTTAAGTGGAATTCTCGTCATGACATCGGTTTTCGAGTAGATACTTCATTGGGATCACACATTGTGAGCTCCTTTTTTTCTCGCTCGAATCTTTCTAAGGATCATGAGCAAGCACATGAGTTTTGCACCTTCACTCAGCTTGAAAAACCTAAGATTTTAGCCATCGACACAATTAGCCCGACACACATTTTATGTTCTTTTGTATGCACCCATTGTGCATTTTGCACCAATGAGCATCTTCATCATCCATCCGTGTTGATTTGTGGTGGATATCCGATCACTCGTGGTGGCGACATAGGCATTTATTGAGAGGACTCTACTGGCGTGGCTCCTCCACCATTCGGCTCCACTTTCTATACCTTTTGCATTGTGATGTTTCTTGTTTTGAGTATTTTTATTTAAGAGTGTAGTGTATCTCTCTTGTTTGTTGAGAGATTTTGTATCTGTATTTTCAACACTTTTGGCATGTTAACAGTCTCTCTTGTGGGGGAGCTATTCTGGTGGAGCCCAGTGTTAGTTTGTTAGTGTTCAAGTAGTTGTTTTGACAACTCATACAGATTTATAGCACCACTCCACCCATTCAAGTAGTATGGGAGGGTGTGGTGTTGATCTTGCTTCTTCGGGTTTTGTGTCCTTGCCTTGTTACCTTGGCTTTTCTTGGATCATGACACTTTGGATTTTGTGTCCTTGCCTTGTTTCTTTGGTTATTGTTCTTAGATCGTGGCACACCTATTTGCAGCAGTTGATCAAATTATGTTTGGTGTTTTTTTGCACTTTCGACATCACTCCGTTGATAGTCTCCTTGTATGCAGCTATTCTGGTGGAGCCCAGTGTCAGTTGTTTTGAGTTTTGTGATCGAGTAATGGATTCAGACCACAGTGCACACCAAAATTCTTTAGCATTATACGATTTTTTTGAGCCGAGCTTCTTGGGATGCCTTGGAGCGGGTCTTTACTCTCTTTACTTTGTTGTTACTGGTTTTGGGTAATATGCGGTGTCCCTTTTTCCTAGTTATTGTACATGAGTACCTCATCAGGCCTAGTTTCCGGGAATCATACCGTGGACATGCCACATCTATTTTGGCCCCTAGCTTCACTTGGGTAGAGTAGGTATTTACCTTAGCTCATGTTCACCTAGGTACTTTATTTACCTTTATTGTATTTATCCTCACCCACTTATGTGTGTGGATATTTATTTTATCTTATTTAGATATTAGGAGATATTATCTAGTTGTTAGGTATAGTTCTTTCCTTGATCTATGGTATTGACTAGATCCTTAATGTCTAGTTCTCTCCTAAATCTATGGTCTTGACTAGTTCTTTTATGACTAGTAATGTACTTGATTTATGGCTTGATCTACGACCTTGATTGGTTCTTAGATTGTTATTCCTTTCCTATTTAAGCAAGGCCCATTCTCAATGTATTGCATTGAGTTCCATAATAATATATGATATTGTTTCTCATTTGTTTGCAAAGGTTTTATGTAAAGTTATTCTGGCGAATTGCTTTCATCTTATTGATCATGGTGTTTGATTAGCATTTGTGTTCTTGGCTTGGTACGATCTGGTTATCATTCCTTTCATCGACCTTTTGTTTGGACCCAAGAATATTATCAACATTGCATGATGCTGATTTTACTCGGAATTGTGTTGTTGATCATTGGTGGAGTGGTGTGTTGACTAGGTATATGTTGGAGTACGTGGTTTCTACGTACTCTTTCTTAGAGGTTGTTGAGTTCAAGTTCTTGTGAGAACCAAAAGGATATTTCTTGCACGTTAAACAATTAGCCATCAAGATCATGATCATCACTCTGAGTTTGGAAGCATTTTGTATGGCTAGATAAATTCCCACTAGGCAAGGGCCACGAGAAGCTAGTGTGGTGAGAGATGGTGAAACCTATGACATAAGTAGAGAGAGAGAGGAGAGACAACTCAAATATAATGAAGCACAAGAGAGGGAATTATCAAGACAATGTGAAGTTATAGGATTGATTAAATTATAGAGCCGAGATGATGTGGGAAGGATTTGAGGTTCACGCGGAGGAGGTGGAACTTGAATAGTCTGTGTTACCCCATCTTGGCAAAAATGGGAGAAGAAACACCTCGGCTTTTGATGAGAGCTTGTTGTATGAAGAAAGGAGAAGAATTGTAGGTGTGCATCTAAACCCACCATGTGAACAAACCCTTGCAGTTAGTTTCCTAATTTTCTAAGACAAGGATTTCTAATTCGGGTTGGAATTGGTAAGAAAACAACATCACGTAGTTATCATTTTAGATTACATCCATATATGGCCACATAAACATTACAAGTTTTTGGTGGAATCCTATCAGTGCACATCATTTGGGCAAGGTGTAGGTATTAAAAGTTTGGGTATCACATCTAGAAGTGGTTCAACATCAAAAATGTTAACATGTAGTTCAACATGATGACGGGGACATAGATTAGAACTACTTCAGGCCCTTTACATGCTAGAAGGAGGATCCATTAGATCTAGAGAGATAAGAGCTAGTGGCACCTGGTGGTGGAGGAGACATAGGAGGGACCTAAGGTTCTAGATCTGGTGGAAAAGGACCTCAACCACCTTAGTAGGTGTTTTATGAGATGTATTTGCATTTACCTAATTACAAAGGTGTTGAGGATGTTGCAGAGTATGTACACAAGTTTGAGTTACTATGTTGTAAGTGTGCACATAGCTGAATCTTGAAAGTATGACCCACATCAAACAATGGTGGATTATACCGTGTTATGTGATGCCTTTTTGGCATGATTCCACATTCTTGAATTTGAGAAAAGAGCATTAACGCTCTCAAGGATATTCAACAAGGTATGTCGTCGGAGAGTGTGTGGGAGTATGATGCATGCTTTATGAATCTTTTGTGAAAACTATCTTATGATATCCATCCCTCGCAACATGCTTAGTTCTTTGCTAGAGGATTGATAACACATTTCGAGAAAAGTGCTCTCTCATTATACTTTCAAGGATCCATGCAAGGCCTTGGAGGCTACTCGCAAGCTAAGGCCATTAAAAGCATTGACACAGGGGAAGCCCATTTTAGAAGAACATATTTCGCCATGCCAAAGAAGATTGAGAAATATCTATAAATTCATCTCATGAAACTCGCAGTGGATTTTTGTGTACATACTATGACATAGAAGGACACACCAAGGATAGTTTCCCTTGAAAATCACTACATGTTATGTCAGTAGATTATGAAATTTTCCATAGGGATCATGATAAAAGTAGATGCCCTTTGTTACAGTGCACACTGCTTAAGAATGTGTCTTCTTATTGTAGGATTTTCACATCTACTAATCATGATACGAAGGACTGCTAATTAATAGAACAAATTTGTGATGCCTTTGATATTGGTGTGTGCAAGACCAACATTGGGAGTAGTTCTAATGGTGAAGGTCATTAGTATGAAGGGCACGCAGATGGTGAGAGTTGAGGAAAAGGTTTTCATAGAGGATTCATAGGTCTGAGCGGTCGTGGAGGAAGGATTGAATTCCCCCATGGGACTTGTTACACTTGTGGATCTACTGAACACTACAAGCGCAAATGTCCAGATTTAATATAGTGGTCATGGTGTGGAAAGAAACACAAGTATGACGAGTGACTTGAATTGTATGACCACATGAAATAGAAATAGAAGAAGGAAAAAGGCACGGGGATGGTTAGTGTGAAGAGAACTGACCCACTATTGATGCCTAGGGCATCGCTTAAACTGAGTTAGAACCTATTTTAGTAACTACACGTGTTGAGGTTGTACACACTAGAGAATTCCCAAAACAATGACATTTCATTACAGAGAAAACATATTACATGGGAAATATTCTGATCCAACCCATCGAACGAGGTTTAGTATTAAACCTTGGAAGTGATTAGGAGCCTCGCAAAGGGAAATTCATTGTCGAAGGAGCAATCATGGAAGTTGGAGCGAGAAGAAGGGCACTAAAGTCCCTCAAAAATACATGGATGATGTCAGAGAAGTTTGTATGTAAGATGCTACTCTAGGAGAACATTATTCCTCTGTTAGGAGAGTGGTTAAGAGAAACGTTACCATGAGAGGTAGGTATTACATGTTAATCTTCCCTCTCAAAGTCTTGATTATGAAAAGGAAATTATGCTTTGAATGCACTTGTTTATAGATCGATCTGAGCTACATACTAATTAGTATGGGTTTAGAGGTCAATTTCCTTAGCTTTTATGCATGGAATTATATGGGGAATCCTCCATTGCAACCATTTTCAAATTTTTGTATATGGAAAAAGGAAAAAGGCTATGCCCATCGAGTCTTGAAGGATGCTTCCATAACCATTTAAGGGACTAAATTTATTAGGTATTTTAAAGTCTTAGCACTTTCAAGGAAGATAAATTCCCAACATTACTTATATGCCACCATTGGTGTTATGCAACAAATTTTGACTTTTGATTTAACAAGGAACACATTAGTTTTGATAACAAAGAGGAGTGCGTCATTATTCCACTAATAGATGGGAGGTTTTCACCTTATGTAGAACCTTTAAGAGAGGAGGACCTAGAAATAATATATGTGCGCACCATTATAGACCTTGAGGCTATTCACGCATCAAGAGAAGGAGTCATTCAATGGGAAGATGCTCAATCTATAAGTGATACAACTAGCATTGCACTCAAAAATTGGGTGCATGAGACCTATGAGTTAGTTGGAATAAAATTTAAGGGCAATGTAACTCAATTTTCTAGAGCACACTCAGTTAGGAACTTCAGAGGAAGAAAGTTACCAAGTTATACTAGGGAAGGTAACAATGATGTCTTTATGTGTGTGATGGAGGTCTAGTGGAAATGTCAAGTAGAGAGGAGGAATATTCTAACTTATACCTTTCTCGCAATAAAGTGGCACATTGGTGGGCGACTCATCGAGATAATCTTCTAGAATGACGCGAAGTGAGGATCACGTTCTCTATTATGTTTCTCTAGAGAAATGCACCCTCTAAAATATGTGACTCTAATGGGAAGGAATTTGCCTCATTTCATGTCCAAGAATGTGGGAGAGCCTGGATGGTAGGCCTAGAAGCCTTACCTCCCTCACTATGGGTACATAAGTTCTATTCCACCTTGCAGGGTTATGTGTACACATAGTACATCCATTGAGTTGCATCATCGGACAAGAAATTGGAAAGAGTTGACAAAAAGCATTTTTAGAGATTTGAGTATCTATCCTCTAAACCATAGGTGAATGAAGCCTTATAGGTAGTTAAGCACCTTACTACGGTAGATTGGGCTATGGATGAAGACCATATCCTAGATTTTCTAGGGAACTTGACTTAGAGGTGCACTTCAAAGAAGAAGGACAATTTAGGCGTGCCTACCCTGGAGAAGGAAAAGGGAGAGTTGGTGTACCTCATAGAGGAAAAGGAAGTAGAAAACTTGGATGTTAATCATATGGAAGATAAGTGTGAAGTCTTGGAAAGTGAAGATGAGTAAGTGTGTACTTACCATGAGACCTTGAAAATGAATAAGTTTAACATTGGTAAAGAAGTGGAGCCAAAATAAACAATCATTGGATATTACTTGACAAACCAAGAGGTCTCAAAGGTAATTGAGCTACTGTGTGAATTCCAGGATTTGTGCCCACGCGGATACCATGAGTTAATAGGGGTTCATCACTCATTGGGAGAGATGCAGATTAAGTTGAAGGAATATGTGCACCTAATTAGGAAGATGCCTTATAGGATGAATTTGAATTTACATGTAAAATTTAAAGAGGAGATTGATAATATGATAAAATATGGCATCATTGAAGTAATTGAGGAATATGAATGAGTGATCCCAATGGTGATTAGTATCAAGAAAGGTAGGAGGATAAGGATATCTATAGGCTATAGATATTCGAATGATGTATGTGTTATAGATCCTTTTCCAACACCTTTCACTAAGGATATATTGGAAGGTGTGGCAGGATGGGAGATCTATTCTTTTATAGATGGATTCCCAGGATATCATTAGGTAAAGAGATTGATGGAGGATAAGGAAAAAACTACTTTCACCACTGAATGGGGAATTTTTTCTTATACGGTTATTCCTTTTGGAATTAAGAATGCACCTGCTGTATTTTTGCGCATTTTGGTACAAGAGTTTCAAGACTTTATTCATAAATTTCTACAAGTTTACCTAGATAATTGGATAATATATGGATTTTTCAAGGACCACTATGATAGATTGTGGTTGATATTTGAGAGATGTAGGCAGTTAATTATTTCTATGAAAAATTTAAGAAATGTGTTTTTGCTATTCCTTTTGACACATTGCTAGGTCATATCATTTGTAAGGAAGGATTATTGGTGGATCCTGCCAAATTTGTTGTTATTTTGGGTTTGGAGGAGCCTACCAATCAAAGTCCAAAGTGCATGGATTCTTGGGGCATATGGGTTACTATAGGAAATTCATCAAGGGGTGTTATAGGATAGCCATGCCCTTAGAAGAATTATTAAGGCATAAAGGAAGGTTTCACTGGGACGAGGCGCAACATATAGATTTTGATACATTGAAGGAGAAGCTTACTACTGCACCCATTTTGTTCTTTCTCTCTTGGGACAAGCCCTTTCATGTACATGTTTATACATCGGGATGGTAATAGGATCAATGTTAGCATAACATAGAGAAGGGATTTTAATTGCCCTTTATGTTTTGCAAGCAAAAAGTTAACTTGATTGAGAAAAATTACACAACAATAGAGCATGAAGCGATGTCTATGATTTATGAGATGCATAAATTTAGGTAGTACTTATTGGATAATCAATTTATCTTCTACACAGATCACATGAAAATTAAGTATTTGGTGAACAAGCTTGTTTTTCAAGGAGCATATGTTGGTGTATCTTGTTATTTCATAAATTTGACTTTTCATTGGTAGTCAAACTAGGAAGTGAAATTTAGGACTTGACATTCTTTCTATAATTAATTTAGGTGAGGATGCACAAAAAATTGAAGACATAATGCAAGATACACAGTTATTTAGATTACAATGTAAACCCTCTGATTTGGAAGATATTGCTATCTTTTTATGAATATGTGTGGATCCTAAAGGAATGAAGAGTATAGAGAAGAAACAACTTGTCATTTGCATTGTGCATTGTATGATAATTGGTGGAGATCTATTCACTTGGCCAGGATGAGGTTTTGCACCAATGTGTATTAGAGCATGAGCACATGGGTATTATAGAGGAATCTCATGGAGGGATTTCTGGTGGAAATTATGCAAGATGAGCCACTACATGTAAGATTCTGATGGCTAGTTTGTGGTGGGAGAAATTATACAAGGATTGCATGAGAATATGCCAGGACATGTGATCATTGATAGTGTCTTGGGAAGCACTGGGAAAAGAGATGAAATTTCATTAGGGCCTATAAAAAGTACGTAACCATTTGGAAAATTGGCAATTAACTTTGTAGGGACTATTTCCCCACCGATGCATAGGAAATGCTCACGCTATATTATTACTTGTATAGATTATCTTATCGGGTGGGTAGAGGTAGCACTAATGAAGGATTACATTGCATCTACTGCAACACATTTTCTTTGGGAGAATATAATAAGTAGATATGGATACCTATTGAGTTTAACAAGTGATAGGGGTACTCATTTCTTGAATGAAACTATTAGAATCTTATTGACAAGTTTATGGTAGTCCATCACAAAAATATGCCCTATCACCCTTAGGATAATGGGATTGTTGAGGCCTTTAACAAGATATTGAGCCACACATTGAATAATATTTGTGATGTTAGAAGGAGAGAATGGGATGATAAAGTCTCTGCGATATTATGGGCATATCAAATGAATTATAAAATATTAAACAAGGCCATACCTTTTCAATTGGTGTTTGGCACGGAAGCTATTTTTCCTATTGAATTTATGTTACCATCCCCCTATGTATTGCATGTGTAAGAGGATTGACCAATGAGAAATAAATTGAAGAGCACATAGACAAAATTATGCAATTAGATGAATGAGGAGCCATTACTAGGTGGAGTTAGAAGATGGAGAAAGCTAGGAAGAAGGAATGGCATGATTAGCATATTAAAAACAAGAAATTTGAGGTTGGGAAGATGGTTCTTCTATATGATTCAAAGTTTATGTGCCATCCTAGGAAACTCAAAGTGCATTTCTTGGGACAGTATGTTATAACACATATACTTGATTTAGGTGCCTATTAGTCGAAGCTTTGGATGGCACACAGTTTCTGGTTCCTTTAATGAGAGTAGGTTGAAGCCCTACTATAAATAAGCCTTCTTGGTGTTTGTAAATAAGGTAATATCACCAATTAGCTTAGGGTTTCCCTTTAGTGAACTTTCCTTTATATGTGTTTCCTTTTGTCGTCACTATGATTTATATTTTAGTTTGTTTTGTTTTGTAATAAGTGTGTTTTGCGTTCCTTTAGTGAGTTACTATCGAAAGAGGTTTTCATGTGCACAGGACAACACATTATTTTTGTATGGGGTAGGAGAGTGTGGAGAATGCGAAGTGGAACACACTTGGAGAAATGTTGGTTGGTGGCTCTGGAGAGAAAAACATAAGCATGAGATATCCGAGAAGGAGCGTGAGTAACAAGGGTGTTAAGGGTTAGATGGAATGGTGTCAAGAAATATTTATAAAAACCACATATAGTAATAGACACAAAAAAATAAGGTATGAAGAAGTAGGGAAAACTGGGTTTAAGACACAAAATAAGATGGACTTTGCGCTATGAGTGCGCATAAGGATCTGTGGTCAATATAGTTTGGAACATCATAAGGTTGAGTAGGTTATGCACAAGTGTACACGAGGAAGAAAAAGAACTAGATAGAATGTGTGGGATGAAAGCGTTGGAAAAATCCAAAATTAATGTGGAAGTATGGTGGTAGGTGGCATGGAGATTAATGCGAAAAAAATAAAAACTATAAATAAGGATTTGGGTGTATGTTATTTTTTACCTTCCGTTTATTTTTTGAAGAACTCTTGCAAACTAGGGCATCCTTGCAAAAAATCTGCAAAAGTTGCATGCGAAGTGAAGAATTTTCTAGATTTGTGAACCAAATTGGAATGGAGTAAAAAATTGTATAGGGGAGTGGTTGTTTGAAGGATTCCTATAAATTTTTACACTTTCTTGTGGAAGGAAGGATTTCCAGGTTAGGGTTTGCAAAGCTAGGGGATGGGTTCAAAGAAGTTACGTAGAGGATTGGAATCAAAGGTTTGAGTAGTAGCAAAGAAAAATAAAATTAAGGATTTCTAGGGACCTGAAAGAGAAGATGAAACCAAGGAAGGGATCAAAATTTTCACCCAAAAGGAAGGGAAAGGGAAAAGTAAAACCAGTAGCATCGACAAGATTTAATGAAGAATGGTATGCAAAGATGCAATAGCCATATGAGGTATTATTGGGGATGGATTGGGTTTCTAATGTGCAAAATATGGTTATAAGTGATTATAACCATAGGACATATACCAATGAGAATGAGATGGTGTTGAAGCTTGTTTTCCTATAGGAGAAAGAATAATGGATGAAAAACCAATGTATGATGATCTTTGTGAAGATGGAATTGTAGAAGGATGGGCTTTTACAAATTTTTGAGTTTCCATTTTTAGAAAACCCGAGAGATTATACCAATCACTCATGTTGTGTGTACACAAATATTATTTCCACTTTCGGGGAGGAGGATATGCATAACCATGCAGTTTATTTCCAGATACACTAGAACTATCACATAGGATATTCATTGGATGATGACTTGGCGATAAGGATGCTATCAAGGAAACAACTAAGGAGTATGAATACAAAAAGATGGGTGCTATTTATATATTGCCAAGATCATCGACCCAGTTATAAAAATGGTTATGCACCTTCTCACCAAGTTGAATTGAAAAAAATGATGGACATAAGTGAATAAGAAATGGTTGAACATTTACCCGAACGTTTGAAGGGAAAATCTATAACCTCTTGGTCTTCATTGCAAAGGATATTATTGATTCCAAGCACAATGGAGATACAATTATGTATGGTAATATTCTCCTTACAATTTTGTTTTTTGATATTGGGGTGCCCGATGGTCGAATAATAGCATTTGATAATACCTAGAGGAAAACCTCCCAGCCCAAGATGTTTGAGGCATATAATTGTGAGACAATAAGATCAACATACAAGGCCACTTGGATAAGTGGTACAAGCATATGTGAAATGTATTTAGAGCATAATGGAGAATTCTTGAATAACTTCCAACCTTGGTAGGGGATGAGGCTAAATTTATAGTATACCGAGCTTCTACATTGACATGTTCATGTTAAGCGATGGCACCAAAATCCCATGGTATAAAACTACCTTTTCCTTCACAAGCATAATATTTTCAAAGCACAGTTAATAGGTTTAAGGAGGATAATAAGATGATGTTCAATCTAAGTAAAGTAGATCAGGAGTAACTTGTGTTGCATGGAACATTAGTGTATCCTAAGAAGTGTGCATATGTGGAGAAGTATGTCTCTCATGACATACATATGTTAAGGCTCGTAACATTACCACTTTCAAGAAGAACAATGAAAAGGGTGCACATACACCTAAGGCCTAAGTTTGAAAAGGGGATGTATGTTGAGGATGATGTCTCCATCCCTAAAAAACCATCCGAGAAAAATAAGGTAGTGCCAAAGAAGAAGAGAGAGAGAGAGAGAGAGAGAGAGAGAGAGAGAGAGAGAGAGAGAGAGAGAGGAAACTCCAGAAAGTAGGGTACTAAACGCATGGGTAGTTCGGACCATAGGGCACAAGATTCGGGTGTGGGCATGAGAACCTATTCTCATGGGAAGAAGTACCCGTGCAAAGGATAAATCCCTAGTAGTGGAATATTCGGTGAAGAAGAAGTGAAAGGTAGCATAAATTTCAGACTCTGAGAAAATGGAGAGTGAAGAAGGTGATGAGACTGGAGAAGAGGGTGAGAAGCACGAGAAAGAAAATAACCCCCGTGTTTGATATATATGAAGATGATGAAGAGCGAGATGAGTTTTTAGATGGTGCTCAAGAGAAATAAGAAAGTGAAGAGGAAGTTGGGTCAAATGTGCATGGGACCCCTCACATGTTTGGTGAATAGTTAGAAAACATGGTGGAGAAGGAAGTGGCAGGTATCATCAAGGACTTGGTAGGGTATGAGGTGGAGCGCAACATGGAAGAAGTAGGGAAAGAGTATGGAATCATGGGTAGAGATCCTAATTTAGTACTTAGTTTATGAACAGGAGCACACACAGTGGCAAGGGCGTGATGGAAACAAAAAGACCCATAATGACTTATGTCAATGATCCAAACAAGGTCTTACGTGCACATTTCTAGAGCATGGTGCCTACAAACCAAATCTTCTACTGGTCATCATTTGATAAAGATAGTGCATACATGCACACAAGGAAGATGTTGTCATGGACTTTTGAGTCCCATGTTGATGAACCAAAATTCGATGTCAATGCAGGAGCATTGATAACCACAGTAACCCCAATGAGAAAAATTATAATGTGAATTCACAATAGCTAACCGATGAGAAGGAGTGTAACCCGCTAAAAAAGGTGGTAGTGGAGGTTGAAGAAAGGTTATTCAGGAGGAATAATAGGATTAGGGCCTTAGAAAAAGAATTGGATGAAAAGAATAGGGATATTATAGAGAGAACCAAGGAGATCAAGGAGAATGATTTGATGGTTGCACACCTGAAGGCCAAGTTGAGAGAAGAAAAAGGGAAGGTGTGAAAAGCCTACAAGAAAGTAGATACTATTTTAGACTCCATTATTATGAAGTGCTTAAATTTAGCCCCCCTGAATAAAAGTATGAGTCATCTTTCCACTGCCTTTAGGATTTTATGTGCTTAATTGCAATAGAGAGGCAACCACCTTTGGACTCGGTGGAGGAAGTTATGGAGTGATAAATAGAACATGAGAAATACAAGATTGAGGAAACCATAATTCATTACTCTAAACTCCTTGCTTCGATTAAGACCACAATGCACATGGTGAGGTTATCTACGACAAGCTTGTGAAGATAGAGATAGAGTGAAAAGTGTGTTGGTTTCTATGGACAAGGTGGATCTAAAATATTTCCAGACAAGAATAGAGGAAATCAGATGGAACACGATAAGATCCTTGTATAGGTTAAAAATAAATCTGATTTAATTGAAGGTTTAAGGGCCTCGATTAAAAATAAGGTAAAATAATTATATCCCCAAGTTACATAAAGGATGGATGTATTGAGCGACCTTAGAAAGAAAATAGAAGATATTGTGGATACATTGAAAGCTAAGGGTGAAGATTTGAAATTTGATGAGGTAAACATGTTGATAGGAGATTCGTTTACACATGTGTAGAAGGAGGTGGATGCTTGGAATAAGATTGAATCATCCTTGAATAAGGACTTCATGATCCTATATACAACAGTAGAAAAATTCTTTTGTTCATTCTCCTATTATTTATTCTTTTTCAAGACAACAATGAGTGTTTCGAGGATGGAAAACATGTTTAGTGTGGGGTAATGTTGAGTCTAGAAAAATGGCCAAGTCCCAGAATAGAGGAGCAATGTGCACAGAAGGTAGTACAGAAAGAAGGTGCTTGAAGAAAATCCCATAGGGTAATAATGTGCATGCAAATAGGTTGAGCAATTACCTATTTTTGAATAAAGGGTTTGAGTTGGAACTAAAGCGCACAAAGGTTTGCGCATAGAAGCGAGAAAAGGGTTTGAGACTTGACCAAATTTTGGGATATAGAATTATGTGGACAACATGTGGAGATGTGAGTAGGCATGATGAGTGGATAATGTTATAACTTGGAGTCTTGTAGCTCAAGGAAAGAATATTATAGGAAGGAATATTCTAGGATGTAATCATTATGATTAGTGGAGGCTAATTAGGTTTTTTGTGAGCTAGCATAGACACTCAATCATGGAGGAACATGATTCCATCTAGCATGTGACCTGGTCATGAGTGAAGATGAGGTGGTGGAGGAGAGATCCCACTCTATTTAAGAATGTTCTTGGGTCCAAAACAAGGTGTGTAAGGATAAGCGAGAGGTGAAGGTGTGTATGGGGATGTGAAAAGCTGCAAGGAAATGAGAGATGATGTGAGAGGGAGAGGATCTGTGATGTGAGGTACAAGTTATTCTGGGTGCATAAGAGAGAGCATGGATAAAACCCTTTGAGCAGAGTCATTTTGTAGGGATAAGATGTTATTTCATGATGTATTTGGTCTGTTATGACCCTTTTTATGTAATCTGGATCTTGTAAAAATTTTCTAATCAATATATGATGGGTTGTTCTATATATTTGTGTCTATGGGTACAAACCATTATGTTATTCATATGGATCATGGTTTAGATCTGATTCCTTCATTTTGTTATACTAATTATATTATTTTCATGGTGTATATATGCTTAGATCTAGTATCTTTACTTCTGTGTTAGAATGAATGCATTTATTTATGTCTGCATGTATTCCTTCATCAATGGTGAACATTCTTACGAGGATCACATAAAAGAGGGCTCGGTTTCTGGGTGCTTTGGGTGCATTCCCAACTAATGTTGGGTGATAAGCCAATGCACTTGGAGTATAAAGGGAGTAGGGAAAGGTGACTATAGTAACTCAACATAAATGGTAAGCTAACTCAACTTAACCAATTCTGACTAAGAAAACATATCCCATGAGTGTAGAAAAGCTCTAAGTAAAACAAAAATACAAGGAAAATAAATATCCTATACTAACACATTGAAGAGGATTAGGTATGATTAGGGAAAAGTAATTAATGGTGGGAAATAATGGTAAGTGGGATAAATTGAATTTAGGAGGAAAGGGATTTGAATGGGAAGAGAGGTATGTATGTGAAAAGATGATTGAGAATGAATGTGGGGTGAGGGGTAGCAATACTAAAAATTGGTGTCTACACTAAAATATCACTTCTCAAAAGAGAGAAACTTCACATAGAAAATCAATTCTTCATGACTCATGTAGCATATAATTGAAAATGTGTTGATGTCAATGATGATCCCTATTAATTCCAATGCAAAACCCCATTTTTATGTCATCATTTTGCACTAAGGTTGATATTATAATTTTGTAATTAATACTTTAATATATTTGAAAGGAATTTTTGTGCATAAACCTTTTTTATTTTCATCTTATATATGCTTCTTCAAATGAGTTTAAATGAATATTTATGTGCATTAACAATGTGTTTGAAGAACATATATTAAGCTAGCACATGAATCATACATGACAAAGCACAAGAATCATTCATGCATTAGTGAAGGACTCACCCATGCACTAGTGCATAACTCACCCAAACATTAGTGTAGGACTCACCCATGCATTGGTGTAAGAATCAATTTGTAGTGCATGACTCATGTGAAGGAAGCAAAGGAATTAGATGGCAAGGAGGTGACTTCATTTAGTCATCACATAAGTTTACGTCATGAAAAGAGCATTAAACATGGACTACCATCTAGACATCACGAGACTCATATGTATTATGCAACTCCTACTTGACATCCAGTTCAACTAGAAACATGGGGAAAATGAATAGAACAACTAGAATTCACCACGAATTAAGGAATTTAACACAAGATATTTGGAATAAGCTGGGATTATTAAATTATCTCAACTAAGAGTTAATTAAGGACTCCACTCAAATCAAAAAGATGAAATATGATCTATTACTAAGATGAAATCTAATTGAAATTCAACATGAACTTGTTCTCTCAAAGTTGTAACTCTTGACAAGTAGTTTTTATAGAGATCTTTCATTCAAGTAGTAGTTAATTATTGCAAATAATCCATCCTCTTCTAGAGTGCTCTTGATATAAAAGGGAATTTGTAGTAGAATTATGGAGTTAGTTGATTGTTGTGGAAGAAATTATTCTATTCAATAAAGTACATGATTCTAGGTTAGATCAACTTGTGTGATTTATAACACTAAACTAGATAAGAGGGAAGGAAAAAGGGCCACTCTTCCTAAATGTGAAGGTAACACTTCTTGTTTGTTTAATTTCTATTTATTCAAACATTTTTTAAATTACCAGAATTTCATTGCTTTCAACATTTCAATTCTGAATTTAGTAATATTTGATTTAGAAATAGAAGTCATTCTTTAATTGCATTTAGAAGTAGTATTTGATTGAACTCAATAGTGAATACATGTTGAGCATGGTTTCAATCATTCTTTTGTTGCAAATAGTCATGAACACCGCCTTAGACTGACAATCATGAGATAATTAAAGTGTGAGTATCAATGATGCTCGTCACATTTTGGCATCATTTCCAGGGATATTCTTAAGGTGTTACGAAAGATCAAGGTATTAACTCAAGTACTTCCTGTGTTTGATTAGAGTTCTCACTCCTGTTACAATTTTATGCAATGGTTACAAGAAATCAAGAAACTTGAAACTATGAGAGGGTTTAAGGCTACCTCCTGATGTGGATGATGATGGTGATGATGAAGGGACAGGAACACATGATCCTCTCCACTATGAGCTTGACAACCTGCACAAAAAGGAGAAACTAAAAATGAAAAATTATTAGTGAAAAAGACGATGGGTTCCCTAACAAAGTTAGTCTCGAGAAGTGATAAATTCCAAGGATGGATGTCAACCCACTTAGATAATAAATATATATAAATGATGATTGATAAAATTACGTAAATAAAAAGATCTAAGATATGATAAATAACAATATGATAATGTAAATGCTATCCAAAATAAATTCCCTTGTTATTTGGACAACTTACATCCTCATTATGGCTTTGAAGATTCTACGTTGCAGGTTGTGCACACTCCAATTGCTCCTTCGACATATCCCCTTGGTTGAATATTCCTCACATGCCTTGCGCGCTCCTTCTTTCCATGCCTTACTCCTTTTCCTTTTACTCTTTGTTCCATTTTATCCTCATGTGCACTCACCTGCGTATCTACCTTATTTCCAACAATTCATACATCCTACACACATGTGCCTTGGCCATGTTTTTCAAAAATAACTAAGTCCTTGGCTTCCTCGCGCACCTTTCTTCCTTTCCACTACACATTATTTTTGTAATAATTGTCCCTTAACCATATACTTCTCCCTTGGGTAATTATCCCATTTCTCCCATGCATGTTACCATTTCACATGCCCTACTTTTGTTTTCCTCATGCACCTCACTCTTCTACTTGTATGCCTTTGTACCTTCTTTTGTGCCCTACTATTACATGTGGCATCTATAAGACATTGAGTGTGCTACACACAACCAATAAGAGCATGCCAACATGGCACCAAAGTATTCCAATGAACCGATGGTTGACACATTGCAGAAAATGATAAAGTAGTTATATAGTTGGCCAATCTCTCAATGAATCAATGTACACAACATGTCTTACACTTCCGAGTTTGAATGAAGGATCTTCTAACAGTCAAAACCTCTACTCCAGTGCTCATATCCTCATGCTCCCAGACTTTTTGGAAATATTCTAACGTGGGCTACACTCTAGACCATTCAAATTCAAGTCTAAGCGGGATTAGGTAGGTGAGAGGCTAGAAAATGTTTATCACACCATTATTGAGTAGATATGATTGCTCTAACTACTCGATTTAATATGGATATTTCCGCCTTTTCTCTCCTACATGACATATAGAATTGGAGATGCGTATTTGATGAATTGCGGGAGGATTTGCAGGCATTCATTGTTAGTGGTTGAGTTTTCAAATCATATTTTCCTCCTTCTCCTCTTTTCTCTCATCGATTCATCTATAAATGTAAGAGCTTTGCTCATTGTAAAGGGTTGGACATTTTGGATCTTTTAGTGTTTTCTAAGGATTCCATATCTTTGCATTTTGAGTCGTAGACCTCTAGATCTAGTTTGTGCATGTGGATATCAACCTTCGGACATCATTTCATCATTGTAATCAATTGTGCATACCTGGAAGTAATAAAAGCATTTTTGTGGCTATTCTCTTCCTTAATGTGTCTATATTCTTATTTCTTGCCTTTTCTTTACATTATGTGCTTGTTGTGTCATTTTAAATTCCTTGCAGCTCCTTTTTTCTTGTTATGTCTCATGAAATTGATCATGTGAATGTATTCGGCATGTGTCATGCATTCCTAGCCTCCCTTCATGCTTTCTCCTTTATTTTTCACTCGAGAAAATATGGTGTTCATCCCAATTTTTTGGTGTTTTCACCTCCTTTAGTTTAGTTTTCCAATTTTATGTTATCCTTTTATCCTTGGTCCCTTGGCTTTGTTAGCTTAGGTTTCCATTTCAGCATTAGGAGCAATAATAGAAATAGATATAGGTAGAGGAACTAACCTTCTCCGAAGGTCTATCTCAAGCACGTAAGTTCCCATAACTTGGAGACAATCCCATTATTGACTCAAATGACTCAGCTCTTTCAAATCTAATACATAGGTGAAAGTTTAACAACCAATAATTTTTGGCATGCCCAAAGTGGGACCAACATTAAAAGCTCAAATTTCAACTTTGTTAAGTCCTGGTGTGTGCATTAGGGATTTCTAGCCTTTGGGGGATTGTTTCAACACATCTAGCGACTCCCAACATTTAAATATCATATTTTTTTAGTAGTCCTATGAACCTTTTATGAGAAGAGTGCATACCAGACATAGTGTTGTAGATGAAGTGTATTTTGAGTACCTCTAGCTATCTCTAAGGAGAATACATAGAAGAACACACCCACACACATCCCTATCTCAGTGTGCTCTTGCACATTCCGCTCCTCCTCCAAATAGAATCACACACCCTACCATGAAGCTCTTAACACATCCTCCTATGAGGAAATTTTCCAACTTCACTAGTGGAAGCCCTCTCAATCTAAATGTGTAACATAATATGCCAACATCTACACTTAATAGTATTCCATACTTTACTTGGTGAGGATCAGTCACCTGTTGATCATATCTAGGATGTAGAAAATGTATGCTTTGTCTATCTTAGGGCCTCACCCATGAACCCCGGCCAAATTGTCTACTACCCAAGACCGGTGAAAAGCTAAGAAACCTACTTCTTCATCACAAGCCTTCATTACACCTCATTCAACCAAATACTAGGCGCCCTCACCCTCACCCATGAAATCCTTACCACCTATACCTCTGCTAGTTACTATAACCCCAACCCTTTCCATCTACCCCACCTTTACTGACCACTTCCACCAACACTCGGTTATCCCCATGGGTAACCTATCTTCAACCACCATCTTCTCTCCCTTCGCATCCCATACCCCCGTGTCACCTTTAACCAAGAAGGTGAAACCCAAAGATAAGAACACACTACCCTCCAGTAAGGTAGTCAAAAAAAAAAAATCTTCCAGTACTATCTCTTCTACCAGGATTTTACCCAAGTAGATGCCACCAAAACCTAAAATGATAACACCTACCAAAACCATGGGCCAACCCATTCCCCCTCATATAAAGCCTCTTCCCTTAAAATCATCCACACCTTTACCCAAACCCACACTCACTTCCCATTTTGATTCGTTAGCGGGGTCCTATGCCAACATTTTAACTAATATCTTAGAGACTTTCGTAATCACATTACCACCGCTTAGACCTTATGATCCTATCATACCCAAACCAAAAGGGTTGGATGAAACCAATATTTTTTCCTATCATTGTGTGTTAGGACATAATGTAGAAAATTGTAAGGCTCTAAAGACCATTCTTCTCCAACTTTTTCCTCCTAAAGAAAAAATTGATAATGATGACCTTCTTGATGAGGACCATGTTCCACCTTCACCTATCACCACAAATCATCTCCCTTTACCCATTTAGTGATCAAGTATCTCTACCCACACAACCATATTATCCACCTCAAAATTTGAGATCAACATAGTTTGTATTAGAGAATTAGCCAAATCACCACCTAAATTCTATTGCGCCTCATCAAGCTCACTTCATAAGGATTTCCCTACTCGTATGTTTTTCCCATCATGTTGTTACACCACTCATCCTACACCTTCTCCATTTCCCCCTCCCCTATTAACATGGTTCACGTTGTCACCCATGCTCATAAAGACAAGGGAAAGGAAAAATAAACCAACCCTTTTCCCAAGATACCATTTGCACCCACACCCAAAATCACCATCTGCGGACCTACATACCCTATCTACGTGAGTCACCCATCACGCAATGATAAAACAATTACATCAATCCCCTCTAAAGATGTCATTATATGATCTCGTTCAAGATTATGAATCTCATAGAAAATCCCTTATTGAGGTTTTACATTCCATTGAATTTTTACTCGATGATCCCACACCAGTGGCCTCCATCATTACCCCTAACCATGTGGCCTCACTTACCAAATCATCTCCTTATTCTACCCCCATGGAGACTCCTCAAGTCACCACCCTCAACTTCTCTAATGAGGAGATTGTACCTCTCCAGTCAGATGACCTTGATCCCACCCTTTTCATTTCCATTTATATTGATAACATACACGTACAATGCATCATGATCAATGGTGGTGCTAGCATTAACATCATCTCCTCCCATGCATACAATCAAATGTGTATCCCTTCTAACTGTATGCATAATAACCCAATTATGTTGCATTCCTTCAACGATGCCATCACCTCCACCCTTGGCACCATTATCCTTCACGTTTGCGTAGGCCCTCATACTATCCTAGAACTATTCTACGTCATAGAGGGAGAGTTCTATTATGGCATATTGCTCGTGAGACCCTAGATTCATGTCATGGGTTGTGTTCCTTCCACTTTACAACACTGTGTAAAATTCAAACATGAATGACATAACTATACCATCCCTGCCGATTTACGGTTGCCATTCAAAATTGTAACATGTTGTATAACCCAATGATGTACTTATACCAAGAAAGGCATCTTCCACTACCCCCACTTCTCCTTCACCCATGAGCCCATCCACCAATGCTGCCACCACATCTCCCACATATAATTCTTCTATTCTTAGTGCTCCCACAACCTCCACAATTTACCACTCTACTTCCCAACCAACCGATACCCCTCCTGTCCAATCATCTAGTGAATCATCTATCTCCGCTACCCACATATCTACTACTAATCACTTAGAAGGTGTTTTTCAATGCCTCGCTCCTAAAGGCGAGTACCACCTATACAATATCGACACATTACTCACTCACAAGAGTATGGAAAATTGCACCAACACCCTCATTATGACCACCATATAGGTAAGGTTTTCTCTTATGGTCCTCCCCACCTTCACACTAACCTAGCATATGGGGGACTTGCCCGCCACCTATTCAACCAAACCTCCATCCTAAACACAATTCTTTTCATCTAACCTCTAATCCCTTACTAATCGCTAATTCACCCACACTTTCCTTCATTGCTATGCATGAAAAGGATTTGGCTTTGGTTTTTATGAACAAGGCCACCATACCATCATTTCTTATACCACCCATAAGCGCAACGATTGTAGTATTGTTGGATTTGCCACACCACCTTCCAAGAAGGTATGTGTCAACCTCATTGAGGAAGACAATCACCCCATTCACCAACATCGCCACCTTCACCCATGGAGTCCATAGATCCTAAATATATCCCTTCTAATCCCGACATGATCGATGACGATACACCTTCTATTAACATCATTCAATTTTAGGATGATAAGTCTATCCTCACCTATATGGGTGTGGAAGATTCTTATATTCACTGGTCATTACCCTTTGAGACGTAAACCATGTTGAACGAATCGACTATCGAAATCAACATTAATACTCAAGACGACCCGTACATTCTAAAGATAGGCCAATATTTAGATGTTGTTGAGTAGGAATCTTTAACTTCTTTCCTCTGCGGGACCATATCAACACATTTTATTGGTCCTATGCTAATATTCCTGGTATAGACCCACACATTATGGTCCGCAATATCATAACCATTCTGCTGCCAAACCCATAAAAATCAGAAAATGCATCCTCGCATTGCTCTTTTTGGTCAAAGAAGAACTTCAACATCTTCTCTTAGTTTCCTTTATCCTACCCATTGAATATCCTTAATGGAATTCTAATCTTGTTCTGTCACAAAAGTGACAGGGTGACTCTCGCATTTGCATGGATTTCCATGACTTCAACCTAGCTTGCCTCAAATATTATTTTCCTCTACCAGAATTGACCAACTAGTTGATCTCACCGCAGGCCATGAGATGTTCTCACTCATGGACGGTTTCTCAGGTTATAATCAAATATTAATTTCTCCAAAAGATCAACACAAAACCACCTTCATCACTCCTTGGGGGACCTTCTGCTATCGATTCATACCTTTTGACCTTAAAAATGCTGGTACTACATATTAGCAAGCCATGACATATATCTTCCATGACATCATGCATCACATATTGGAAGATTACGTAGATGACCTTCTTACCAAATATAAACATAGGGAAAACACACCGACAAGTCTTAAGGTCATCTTTGACCACCTCATCAAATATTGTATTTGCCTTCAACCTAAGAAGTGCGTCTTTGCTGTATTTTCAGGAAAACACCTTGGGTTCATCGTTTCTTTGCGTGGTATTGAATTTGATCCTGCTAAAGTGAAAGCTATTCTCAAAATGCCTCCGCCTACTAATCTTTGTCAACTTCAAAGTTTGCAAGGTAGGCTGCAATCTATTTGTCATTTCATCTCACAAATTTCGATCGTTGTCAAGCATTTCATCATCTCATCAAAAAGGATGTCTCCTTCAAATGGGATGATGAATGCCACAAAGCCTTTGACACATTAAAAAAAACCCTCTTTAACCAATAGTGCTCATTCCTCCTAAGGATGACCAACCCTTTTACTTATACATTTCCACCATTGACCATTCTTTAGGTGCCATGATCGCTCATCACAATGAGAAACATAGAGAGAAAGTGGTTTATTACATAGGACGTACCCTTTTAGACTATGAAACTAGATACACCCATGCCAAAAACTTTGTTTAGCCTTAGTTTTTGTCACCACCAAGCTTCATCATTACCTGCTCAACCACAAAACCTTTGTCATCACTAACACTGACCCTCTACACTACATGTATGCCAAACCCTATTAACATCAACGTGTCACACGTTGGCTCATGCTTCTCATAGACCTCGACCTCGAATTCATTCATCAAAAATCCATCAAAGGAAAAACCATCATTGACCAACTAGCAGACGCACTTCTTTTCAAGAATCAACCCTATAACTTTGATTTCTCAGATGAATCCATAGCTACCATCTCCTTGGATGATACCACTTACCAAATGACCCTCTTCTTTGATGGCTCCAAGTGTTAGCGTGGGGGTAGTGCTAGTGTTATCCTCATTCCTCTTGGTGGTGAACCCATGCCTTTATATTTCAAACTAGATTTTGATTGTACAAACAATATCGCCGAATATGAAGCACTTGTATTGGGTCTCCAGGATGCTTATGCCTTAAATGCTAAGTAAATCAATATATTTGGTGATGTCCAATTGGTTTTAAACCAATTCAATGGTATATACCAGTGTCGTAATGAAATACTTAAAAAGTATAAACATCATGTAGACATACTTTTGACTACCTTTGACCGTTATGAACTTTAAAGCGCCTCACATTGTACCAATAAATTTGTAGATACCATGGCTTGCTTGGCTTCTTAGATACCCGCTTTGTGTGCCTACTCTAAAATATTTGTCACAATACAAAGGTTACAATCACCCTCTTATTTACCTCATGAGGTCTACTATGTCAGAACTGTTTCACCTGACCCACTTGACCTTTCGTATAAATAGTTTGTAGACTATATTTCCCTTTCAATTCTACCTCCCGATCTCACTCATAATGGACAACGTGCCTTTCTTAAAAGTGTCTCTTGCTATGTCATCATGGGTGATCTCCTTTATGAGCGTGGCTTCGACGGTAATCTCTTATGATGCCTTACAAGTTCTGAAATTCCATACACCATCAAGGAAGTTCACGACAGAATTTGTGGAGGCCACTTTAGTGGTTTAGCTATCGTTAAACACATTCTTTTCCTAGGCTATTATTGGCCAACCCTAAACCGTGATTGTTGCGACTATGTCAAACATTATGTTAAATGCCAATAACATTCTAATCTTCATCACACCCATAGTCATGCCTTACAGGTTGCATGATACCTTTGGCCTTTCTCTCAATGGGGTTTATATATTTATGGAGAGATCAATCCTCATTCTTCACAATGCCATCAATGGATTATAACTACTATTGGATATTATACTAAATGGGTAGAAGCAATTCCCCTCATTTCTACAAAAGCTAAGAAAATATGTGAATTCATCAACCACCACATCATTTTGAACTTTGGTGTTCCTACCACCTCATCACTCATAATGGAAATAAATTAAAAAACAAAACCCTACGAAAACATTGCAATGATTTTGGCATCTAACTCAATTTATCATCACCTTATTATTGACAAACTAGTGGCCAAGTAGAATCAACCAATAAAATCTTGAAAAAAATTCTTATGAAAGTAGTTGACGATATTGGGAAGGATTGGCATACACACATTCCTTTTTCCTTGTGGGCTTATCACACTAGTATTCATACTTCAACTACCGCCGCACATTTCTTTCTCGGTCTACGGTACCGAGGCTGTCCTAGCTCTCGAAGTCCAAATTCCATGTCTCTGCATCTCACTATAAGACATGCTCAACGATGATGAATTTCTCTAGGACCGTTTAGCACAAATTGAGTTGTTAGATGAACATCATCTCAATGCTCTTAACCATCTCCAAATCTAATAAAAAATGTATCAAGTGTGCCTACGACAAACGTGTCCATGAATGAACCTTTCGTGTCGATGACCTCATCACGAATAAAAATAAACATTTAATCAAAGAAGAGAAAAGTAAACGAGGTAAATTTTCTCCTAATTGGCTTGGACCCTATATCGTTACTCATGCATAAGGATCGAGTGCTTATTTTTTCTTCACTTGCAAGTAAACCTAAACCTGAGCCCCTCAATGCCTAGCATCTTAGACCATTTTATTGTTGACATCAAGTGCTATATCATCTTTTGTCTATTGACTACTCATCCCTTGAGCATTTTTCACCTTATATGTTACCCGTTTTGAGGATCAATGACTAAAAAGAACCATGTGATTATATGTTACCTGTCATCCTTATCTTCAATATGAGTACCACCGCTCTACTCATCACATGATTCTCTTGGATACTTTTCATCTTCTTTTTTCAAAATGGAATCCCATGGTTGTTCATCACTTGAAACCACCTCTTTCATAGTTAACCTCTGTGTACTATGGTTTTGTCTTCTCAACAAGAACTTAATCTTCTTCTATAGCCTTGTCCATGACTTAAATGTCCAAAAAAATAAATGGGATTCAACTCCTTGAGTCAAACTTCCAAAAACATATGACTCCCTCAAAAGAACATCTCTTATCTCACCAGTACAAATAGAATGCTCCTCGAAGAACAACTATATAAAGTCATTGAAAAATACAATAAAATGTTTAGAAAATTCCCACATCGATCAACTTCACAAAGACCTCAAGGAGATAATATACTCATCAAATATAGACTTCCCGCATCGATCAGTCTATCAAAAACAAAAAAAAGAATAAAGTGATAACTTTTTGTCATGGACTTGCCTATTTTGATCATGGGTTTCTTACTAGGTAAACATGTTTCCATACACTAAGTTATACTAAACCACCTATTTTCACCTCATTTCCTTTTCACCCTAATTTCCTCTCTGCTCAAGGGACTTTCCGCAACTGTGACATTTCGTGATCATGTGACTTTCTTCACCCTTATAATAGTCCATTATGTAACACCTTTAGGGTCTTACATTCATAAGCCCATCTTGGGTATGGTAGAATCATTAGGGTTCTTATCAATTAAGTGACTCTTTTACCACCTCTTACCATTCACCTTCCTCATTACTTATTGATTATCCTATATAGGACCAGACCATCAACACCTACATTTTAAATGGCTCAACCATGCCTATTACCTACACTCAATCATACCTAAAACTTATCAACCCATTCCTCTTCCTCATCATATTCTTCCCTAGCTTATGGGAGAACTACATTAAACGAGTCCCCTTTTTTACAGGCTATGTAGGTAACACTCCTTGGGAATGGGGCCCTTAGAGGTTAGCTCACCCTCTCTTTACCCTAACCAATTTCCCTTCATTTTCCTATTCACATTCTACCTTATTTTCCATTTTATATCAAAATTGGAAATTAAACTAAACAAACACCAATTAACAAACATTTTTACCACATCATCAAATAATTCATTTATCATTTTTATATTTCCACCATAGCATATATTTGAAAATTTAAACCATAACATGCATATACATCACCATTTGTCTCCCATGTTACCACTCACTTGGACGATAAATCAAAACCATAAACCATGACTCACCATGCCTTTGACTTGACTCCATCATACCTAAACTAACCTAACTCCACCATGCATAAACTAACCTAAATCCACCATGCCTAAACTAACTTGATTCCACCATGCCTAAAATGACCTGACTCCACCATGCCTAAACCAACTTGACTCCACCATGCCTAAGTGACCTCACTCAATCATGCCTATGACCTTGACTCAATCATGCCTAATCCACCTAGTTTCCATCACATAAATAATAACACTGGAAATTACACACATAACTACAACATCATACCATGAATATCACCATCTCTATATAAATCATTAGAATATGTGTTTCCATACATAAGTGCACAGAAGCATAATCAATACACGTGCCTCTCATATATAGTCTCAACATCTTTAGCATGCAGGCCGGTATAATAATAAAAAAATCACAAAATTCTCATGTACATCCCCCTATCTTTGGCACGCAGGCTGGAATAAATACATAATATACAAAATCTATATCATGAACATATAGGGTGACTAATTATCACCCCCCGGATGTCCATGCTAGTCTCATCTATCTCCTCCTCTTCTGCCCAAGATACGACACCCTGGTATCATCTCTCTTCCTTGTATGTGTCTCGGTGCGACCTCTTCACGACTGTGGCTAGGCATTACCTCCGTGAGCTTGTCGCCTCAACCCGAACCTATCTTTGGGATCACTTCCCTTATACACTTTACACTATGTGTGTGAGATACGGTCCTCTCACTCGAGGTGCAGTTGTGCTCTATACTCTACACATGAGGGAACATCTATCCCCGCAGATAGTTAGATGGTCCCTGATAATACCACACTTTGTTTAGGGCATCCACGAACCTGGTCATTGGTCCCTGTCTACAATGGCACCATTGATCTTGGACCCTATACATGTACTATGGGATCTGTCCCGTTACTTCTGTACCATGGGACCTTGTCCTTGAGCTTGTGTCGGTGCCTATCTTTGTGACCTAGGCCTCGTAAGTGTTAGGTTGTGGAGCTTGTTTTCATGTGTGAAAGTGTTGAAGACTGTACACTAAGAGTATTATACACTTTTCATGTATCCTCACTAGGGTTTAGGGCCGGGTTGAGCCCCAAGCGAGGGTCCGGGCGCAGCCCCAAATTTATTTTTTTGGGTGTAATTTTTTTGCCTCGAAAAAACACACCCGACATATCAGGAAACGTGCTCTTCTCATATGAGTGAGATTTTTGACCCATAGGTTTTTGGGCTGGTTTTGATACACATGGTATTGTAAAACTACTTAAGCGATTGACTACATATATGGTTTTATGTATATGGTAGGAAATAATGAAAAACAATGCAGATGTGCTTTGAATTTGGCTATGAATTCTATAGAGTTTGTTAAGTATAGCTCCAAACGGATCTGGGTATTGTATTTAGAGAGCGGTGGCTTGTAATAAAATTTGAGCAAGTGATTCTTGGTGGACATAGCCCAAATTGGGTGAACCATATTAAATGTTGTCTCTTTGTGTTGTGTTATTTTATTCTACAATTTTATTTGAGATCTGTAATAATTTTTGCATATTAATTTCTCATTGCGATTACGTGAGGGATTATTCCACATATTTTATCCCTTTTTTCCTAAAAATTGGTATTAGAGCCTGGTTTGGTTTTTGAAGTGTTGAATCATAGGGAAAGTTTTATCTTGAGTGGGAGCTATGGCAGATGATGGAAGATCTAGGGTTGATAAATTCAATGGGTAGAATTTGATCTGTGAAAGATGCAGATGAAAGATTACCTTTATCGGAAGGATCTTTATACTCCGTTTGTCTCGAGAAGGTGAACAAACCCTCGAGCATGACAGATGCGAGAATGGGATTTTCTGGATGGGAAGGAACTTGGGACAATCCGGGCCGTGTCTTGCATCTTCTCTAAGATATTATTTAATGAAAAATTTGTTTAATATGAAGATGTCTAAGAATCGTTCAAGATGTGAGATCATCTAAATGATTTTAATATGGTTGTAAATATGCTAGCTTTGGTTCAATAGAATTTGATGAAGAAGTTAGGGCTTTATTAGTTCTGTGCTCTTTACGAGAGTTGGAATAGCTTGGTAATGGCGGTAAGCAACTCGATTCAGACTAACTCAAAGTTGAAGTTTGAGGATGTTGAAGGGGTGATTCTAAGCGAGGAAATGTGAAGAAAAATCTTTGGTGAATCTTATACTTGTGGAATGCTTTGACAAAGTGGAAACTAGAGGGAGACAGAAGAACGAGAGGAAGCCATGGAAAATCAAAGGATCAGGCAAGGTCAAAATCCAAAAGCAAGATAGTATGCTGGACACATTGTGGAAAGTTTGGGCATGCAAAGAAGGATTGTTGGGAGCTTCGGGACAAGAAGAAAACAAGGAGGAAAATGTGGCAATGGGTAATGTATGTCAAGATGCTTTGATTCTTTCTTTGCACAATATTACTAAATCTTGGGTTTTAGATTCGGGGGCTTCTTTCCATGCTTCTCCACATAGGCATTATTTTGTTGATTATGGTCAAGGAGATTTTGGGCATGTTTTTCTTGGTGATGATGAGCCTTGCAGCATAGTTGGAAAAGGTTCTGTTCAAGTTAAGATGCGAGAATGTGAATACTTAGCTATTGAAGGATACATCAGACATGTGCCTACATCAAGATGAAATTTGATATCAGCAGGGTAGTTGGGAAGTGATGGTTGTACTGTGATATTTACAAAGTGGACTCTTGGAAGGTTACCAAGGGTGCTCTTATGGTGGCAAGAGGTAAGAAGGTTGGAACCTTGTATTTAATCACTTATAGCACTAATGTTTGTAATCTTGTGGCTTCAGAAGTAGATACAACATTGTGGCACTATAGGCTCGGTCATATGAGCCATAAGGGCATGGAGATCATAAAGAAGGATTTTCCTAGATATATAGAAACAGGTTTGGATTTTGTGAGGACTGCATATATGGGAAATAGAAGCAAGTAAGGTTTCTCAAGGTTGGACCTATAAAGAAAGAGAGTAAGTTAGAGTTGGTGCATTCTGATGTGTGGGGGCCAACTCAAGTATCATCTCTTAGGGGTTCAAGTTATTATGTTACTTTTATTGATGATGTAACAAGGAAAGTTTGGGTTTATTGTATTAGAAAAAATCTGATGTATTTGACACTTTTGTTAAATGGAAAGCCTTGGTAGAGAATGAAACGGGTCTTAAGCTAAAATGTCTCAGGTCAGATAATGGAGGGGAGTATTACAACAATAAATTTGATGATTCTTGTTCTAAGAATGGATCCGTAGGCAAAATATGGTTCCGGGAACTCCGTAGCAGAATGGGGTATCGAGAAAGATGAACAAAACAATAATGGAACGTCTTTAGGAGCATGAGGTTACATGCAAGACTCGCCTCTTTCTTTTTGGGCAAAATTAGTGAGCACATTGTGTACTTAATAAACAGAGGACCCTCAAGTGCCTTGGATGGAGGCATACATGAGGAGGATTGGTATGGTAATAAAGTTTATTATTCATTTCTTAGAGTCTTTGGATGTGAGGTGTTTGTTCATATAGACAAGGATGATAGGACCAAGCTAGAGGCTAAATCAGAAAAATGTACTTTCATTGGCTATGGTGGTGATGAATTTGGATATAAATGTTGGAGTATTAAGGACAAGAAAATCATTCAATCTAGGGATGTGGTCTTTAATGAGAAATTCATGTATAAGTAGCAGTTGTAAGAAAATAGGGAAGAATCCAAGAAATAATATGCAGCGGTAGAGGATCTTCCGGATGGGAAAGTGACACATGAATTAGTTTAGGAACCCCCTCAACAGGAACCCCAAACTCCTATATTGAGGAGGTCTTCTAGGGTAAGAAGATAACCTGAATGTTTTTCTCCTTCTCTTTATTATTTATTACTCATTGATAGTGGAGAGCCATAGAGCTTTGATGAAGCAATGTAGGTAGATGCCAAGAAGAAGTGGGAGCAAGCCATGGATGAGGAGCATAAAGCTCTTATGGAGAACCAGACATGGGATTTGGTGAAGCTACCCAAAGGAAAAATAGCATTACAAAACAAGTGAGTGTTCAGAGTCAAAGAGGAAGAAGGAGGCAAGAAAAGATACAAGGCCCGGTTGGTGGTCAAGGGGTTTACACAGGAAAAAGGTATAGATTTTGATGAGATTTTTTCTCCTGTAGTAAAAATGACTTCTATTAGAATTATTCTAGGAATAGTTGTAGCAAAATACTTGTGTACTTGTGTTATCCAAAATTCACCCCTCAAGGTAATTTTGATAACATGCATCAAATTCCTTAGTCCCAAGCAATTATATTGATTCAAGGCAAAAATCATGTTTCTGGGTCCCTCGGCTTCCTTCTAACTCTTTGTCCAAGAAGAAAACCCAGAAAGTTTTAAAAATGTGAAAAAATTGCAAAAAAAACAAGCTTGGGGCCGAAAAAATGAAGAAAATCGGCTAAGTCCTAGTCTCATGGCGATTAGCTTGGGACAATTGGAGCGTCGGGCGCGAATCGGCCGAAAAGATGCTAGGCGGTTCACTGAGCGGTTGGGATGAAAGGACGCATGGGATGTGAAAAGGTGAACTGGCCGAAAGTGAAAAAATTGCCAAGTTTTGTTATTGGGCGGTTTGGGACAGCCGGGACAAAAGTACGTGGAGGACGTGAACCGGCCGATTCGGCCGAAGCAAGAGTCTTTCGTCCGAAATAGTTTGGGACATCCAGGCTAAAGGTACACATGGGACACGAGACCGGATGAAAAGGCAAAAAGGTAGAAAAAGAGGGACAAGGAAGCCCGAATCAGCTGAAGTAGGAGATTTTCATCCGGGACAGTTGGGACAAAGGTACGCGTGGGGACGCGAAAAGCCGAAGCGGCCGACAACAAAGAAGAAAAGTCAACGTTTGACCCGTGAACTTCAAACGACCATAACTTTTGACTCGAGCTCACGATTTTCATAAAATTGGACTTTTGGATTTAAATAAAAGAAACATATTCAGCTCTAGTCGGTTAATGCTCATTCCCGTCAAATGACGTAAAACACCGCTGACCCAAAATAGTGCCATCGCACTCAGAAGGCCATAACTTTTGCATTTCTCAACGAAATCACACAAAATTGGTACCGTTGGAATCGTGGCTCCAAGCCCGATGCATAGAAATCAAGAAATTCTAGATTTGATGAGAAATTGGTCAATATTTTTTAGAAAACGTGGCTGGGTTCATAACAGTGTTTCATTTGGTGGTTGGGAGTGCAATTAAGAGGCATGGTCATCATTCTTTCTCTACTGCAACACCTGGGACAGTATGGGGAGCCTTTTGCAAGTAATATATAATCATTTTACTCCATTTAATGCCTCTTACAAGTGGTTGAAGGACAGATTTCAGGATTTCCATTTTCCCTTCTCTTTCCCTTCTCAATTTTCTATAAATTGGAGTGTTGGGCTCATTGTAAGGGAGGGGATTTTTAGATAGCAAAGCTCTGTCAAAATTGATTTGTGAAGCCAATGTGCTATAGGCCCTTATAGTGGACTCCTTGCATGGTGATCTAGGCCCTTATTCTGTAATAGATTGAACTGTGCATATCATGAAGCAATAAAATATCAGTTTGTGGATATATCTTCCCCTGCTGTGTTTTCTTGCATTCTTCTTGCCCCTTTAATCTTTCTACAAGAATATTGTGTCTATTATTATGTTCTTGTAGGGATCCATTATCATTGTGTATGCTTGGAATATCGTTGTGAATGCATTTTGCTAGATTATGGAGAACTGTCATCACCTCTTCTAGTGTGCACTTTTCCTCTGTATTTCACACATTTGGAGACTACTCTCACACCCTCCTTTTCTGGTGTATCACCGCTTTAGTGTAGGCTTTCATTTTATGCATTCTCTCTCTCTGGTCCCTTGGAAATTTAGATTAGAATAGTTAGTTTCCCCTGCATTAGAGTAGATTGTGGCAGGTAGTTTAGGAGCAAGAACCAGCTTTCTCTGGAGGTCTATCTCAAGTAGCAAGTCCCACAACTTGGAGATAGTACCCATGTTATCCAATCACACCGTGAATACAAGTATATGCACTTGTATAAACACAGGGGTGTTGTGATTCGGTGATAACAACTTACACTTAGAATAGCTTGATGTAAAGACTGCATTTCTCCATGGTGATTTGGAGGAGGAACTATATATGTAGCAACCAGAGGGCTATGAGGTCAAAGGTAAAGAGGAGATGGTGTGTAAACTGAAGAAGAGCTTGTATGGCTTGAAAAAATCTCCATGTCAAAGGTATAAGAAATTTGATAGCTTCATGATGGAGAAAGGTTATATTAGATGTCATTCTGACCATTGCGTGTATACAAAGAAATTTGAGGATGGCAGTTATATTATCATGTGTCTGTATGTGGATGACATGTTGGTTACAGGTAAAAACATGCAAGAAATAAAAGTATTCAAGAAGCAACTAAGTGAATCCTTTGCTATGAAGGATTTGGGTGCAGCCAAACAAATCCTTGGTATGAGGATATCTTGGGATAGGAAGGAATAAAAGATGACTTTATCTCAGGAAGAGTACATTAAGAAGGTCTTGGAGAGGTTTAATATGTAGGATGCTAAACTGGTTGGGACTCCTTTGGTAGGCCACTTCAAGTTATCAAAGCAAGTGTCCTAAGACAGAGGGAGAGAAAATAGATGTCCAAGGTACCTTACTCATCAATTGTTGGTAGTTTGATGTATGCCATGGTGTGCACTAGGCCTGATATTGCCCATGTAGTGGGAGTGGTGAGTATATTTATGAGTGATCCAGGTAGAGATCACTGGTAGGTAGTAAAGTGGATCCTTTAGTATTTGAGAGGGACCATGGGGATAGTTTTGTGCTACAAAGTGGATCAAACACCACTTTGTGTGGCTATGCAGATTAAAATATGGTGGAGATGTAGACAGGCAGAGGAGGAGCACAATAGGTTATGTTTACACTTTAGGTGGAATAGCAGTAAGATGGATTTCACGACTACGAAGTTAGTGGCTTTGTCAACCACGGAGAGGTTTGAGTATGTTGCTACTACCACGGTGAAGCAAGCAAGGAAATGATTTGGTTACAACAATTACTTGAGGAGTTGGGGCATAAGCGGGAGGAAGGAAATTTACATAGTGATAGTCGAGAGTGCTATACACCTAGCTAAGAACTTTGCTTTCCACTATAGGAAAAAACATATACGATTAAGGTACCATTTCATCGGACAATTTGGAGAAGATTCATACTAGTTATAATCCTACGATGACATGATGACCAAGGTGGTCACAAGGAAAAAATCAAGCTGTGTGTCCAACTTTGGTTGGTCTTCACGAAACTAGTGAAGGGTTGAGAAGCTTGCTAAGAGGAAAACTAGTCTCCAAGTGGGATATTGTTAGGTTGTAGAGCTGTTTTCATGTGTGAAAGTGTTGAAGACTGTATACTAAGAGTACTTGTACACTTTTCATGTTTCCTCACCGGGGTTTGGCCGGGCCGGGCCTTAAGCGAGGGCAGGGGCGTAAAATTTTTGCCTTGAAAAAAATGCACCCGACATATCGGGAAACATGCTCTTCTCATATGGGAAATATTTTTGACCCATAGGTTTTTGGGCTAGTTTTGGCCCCATGGTTTTGATACCCACGGTATTGTGTAAACTGCTAAGTAGTTGCCTACTTATATGGTTTTATGCATATGGTAGGAAATAATGAAAAACATTGCAGATGTGCTTTGAATTTGGATGTGAATTGTAGAGTTTGTTGAGCATAGCTCTAAAAGGATCTAGGTATTGTATTGAGAGAGTTGTTGATTATAATAAAATCTGAGCAAGTGATTCTTGGTGGATGTAGCCCAAATTGGGTGAACCATGTTAAATATTGTCTCTTTGTGTTGTGTTATTTTATTATGCAATTTTATTTGAGATCGTAATAATTTACGCATATTAATTTCTCATTCGATGATTCTCGTGAGGGATTATTCCACATATTTTATCCCTTATTTCCTAGCAATAAGGTGATAATATGGGCCTGTAAAGCCACCACATGTGCCTGTAATGTGGCCACCTATGCCTCGGACCCTATCAACTGCCCCTGTAAACTTGTAATCCGAGCCTATAAGGTAGAAACCTACCCCCGTAAGGCATCCCTCTCGAATCGTAAGGGTGGCCATGTCTCGGCTGCCCTAGCCTTACTAGTGCTACTTGTAGATGGAATTCCCACCACTTCATATATCTATCTGTAACCCTAACATCTTCAATCCTCCAGTCCACTGCCTACTCCTCCTACCTTATCGAACTTTGGCTATGGTAGAGGCATAAGCCTCTCCATGTCATCTCTCATGTACTGAGGGAATGGTGGAGGCACATCCTAGGAAATCCCCAAATGCCATCGAACCTATCTACATGTATCATCTTGTGCTCTCCAACACAAAGTGCCCCTCTATCCATCGTGAGCAGGCATGTGTATCTCATCTAACTCTATTTCCATCTTCTGTATAAACTAAGCCAACATACGACCTCCAAATAAATTCAACCCCAAATAATCTCTCCAATACCCACCTCTAATATGCTACACCGTGAGTAGCCCAAGAAGCCCTGTGCTCTCCAACAACAAGCACCCAATGCTTGTAGCCAACTCAAAAAAATCCCACCTTGAATGCATCTGGTCGGGGCATACCAACTAGACGCACACATATGATGTGCTCGTATTCCCAACAATGTAAAATAAAGGTGTAACATAAGCTGAACCTCCGCAACCACCCGTAGGCCTATAACTTCCTCGTATAGCTACACTAAGTATGTTGGTTCCCAAGATAACCGGGTCCTATCCTCCTTCATGTCATGGGAACCACCATCGAGTTCTTGTGGGAATCTCACACCCTTTGTATCGATAGTGAAAAACAACACACTACCTCCATAATCAAGACCACTATCCTCATCTCCTTAAGATGGGCCGCGTACATCTCTCCATAGCTTAGGTTTGAGTTATGGAACCTCATCTCTATTATCCCCTATCCAAACACTGTCAACATCATCTCCTCTAATGCCTTTGAATAAATATAATACACACGCATCCCCACTATCGGTAACCACATGATCCTATACATGTCCTTTAGGGTATTTGTGATCTCACCCATTGGTAGACGAAATGTGTTGGTCGTTGAATCCCATCTGTTGATGAGTGTGACCATCAAGATCAGCTCCCAAACTATGTGCCTATACCATCTGACCCCAATGAGGCTAACATCTGTAATGTGCCACCACTCCTCTTTATTCACGCTCCCTCTTACCACTAGTAATAGAGGCGAAGATTCTGTCTCTCATCCGTAATCTGGTCCCTAGCCTGCACCCAACACACCACACCATTATTACATCTTGACCACACTTAACATCTCACTTACCCGACTAACCTATTCCTGAAATTCTTATTATTTATTTCCCCACAACCCTAATGACCTCCCCCTTTCCCCATCCCACTTTCCCACCCCTCAACTCATATCATATATACCTTTTTACCCTACCTATTCTCAACACACTTAAATTTATACCTCACTACCTTGGTTTCTCTTTAACTCCCACCATAACCCTTTCTCGACCTATTTTTCCTCAAAATCCAACCGGCCTCGGTCCATCATGGTGGCATCAATCACCAACTATTTTGACCAATGTCAGCTATAGCACACCAATGTCAACTACCATCAATGACGTCGGTCCTTTGTCATGGTGAACGAATATGAAAAAACCCCTATTTCTCCAAAATTCTCAAATCTAACCTAGAACCCTATCCTACCTTACCCAAACCTAACCTAAACCCCTCCCCACCCCTATTTACCCTACCTAGGACCTCCCCCTCCCTCATTACAACATTTTAACCACAAATTCAAAATTATACCCCCACCCGACATGGTTTTACCCAACACCAATTTTACCAACCTATTTTAACAACAAATGACAAATTGGGATTGAATCTTACCTCATCTTGGTTCCTTTGGTGTGGTGGTAAGTCCGCCACTATACCAAGTGGCCCACCCAAGCTCTCTCCCTGCATATTCCATGTCCCAATCCACCTCTCACTTCTAACTAATCACAATTGACCACTCTGCTCTCATGGACTCGTCTACTACCTCCGTCACCAACTCGTAATCTCCACCTTATCCCGATAGGATGCCTTATCCTTCTTTCTCAAAAAGGTACAAAAGGACAAATTCCTTTTTTGTTTTCTCCAAAGTCATAATATAATAATGATTCTATAAAATATGGAATTTTTATTTTATAAGCCCAACACTTCATGACCGATGCTAGTCATATTTGTGCCCCTAGCTAACCGACGTCGGTCCTTCTGTATAATTGACATCGGTAAACCCTTATAACTATTTAGCCTTGCTAAGCTTCTTTTTTCCTACAGCCATTAGTGATCACACAAATTTTCTCATTCTAGACACCTATAGAACCATACCTACGATCCCACACTACCCCTATAATTCCTTTGTTGCATCTTGGGATTTGTTATTTCACCTATACCTTGGCCTTACGCATGCCATGACCTATTTGCATGAACCCGACCTACTTGGTGTGACCATTAAACTTATGTAATTGCTTTATACCTTGTGATGCTTTTACCTATGTTTTTATCCTAACAACCATACCTTGCCTATTACCATGCCATTTATCCCGACAAAACCTTTAGTGTACCGGAACATACCTAAACGTTCCTGCACCTGACCTACGTTGTGTTTCTAGACCATATCCTATACCTTGGATACCTGAATCACTTCACCATTATTTGGATAAACCTATTGACCTTGGACGATGTAGATTTTGTAAGCTCTTCAACCTGGTATTGTGTTTCAATCTATACATGTACGTGTGTTTGATTTCCATTACCCATGACCCAATTTTGACCCCTGACCTATTACCTATTACCCGAGTTGACCATCACCCTGTCCCATAGTACTCATACCCTTCCCCACCTATCTTCACCAACTACACATTTATCAAACCACTCACCGATTTTGTATTACACCTCATCAGTGCCTGGTTTGAGGGGGATCACCTTCACCCACACATGGGGCAATCACTTCCTATTTTTGTTAGCGTCACTTACCAATACAAGCTACGCAACAAAAAGGGGCAAAATTTAGACACCAAAATTGGGTCACACTCCCCTTGGTCCCTTTTCGAATAACCAACTTAAACATATTCACCTAACCATGACCCTTTTACCCCACATTAATATTAATTTAATTATTTACAATTAAATTAATACTCATCCTCACTTCCTGGATCTAGGACATGGTAGGCAGCCCATTTGACATATATTATTTAACTCTCTTTTGTGGTCTTGTTTTGTATTTCAGGTAGCTCCTCCTAGCCAAAAGGAAGCTCACACAATCAACATTAGATTAAGTATTTAGAACACGTGCATAACCTCCAACCAACCATCACAATAGGTTATCCTCCTTGGCCCATACCCTTATCTACTTCATTTAATCCAACGAGCTGGTCACCTGCGCCCATATGTGGGCACTGGTGTCTTGAAGGTAATTATTGTGTTTGTCATTCTTTCCCAGGTAAGAATTTCCTAAAAACTCAAAAACATTAAAAAAAAAAAAAATCATGAAAAGCAACTAATTTCAACACAATTTTTGAAAAAAAATCACACTTACCAACTCGATTATCATATGTGATGCCATAGTTGCTACCACCACCTCAAATTGACTGAATTGCAGTGCTCTCACTTATGGCATCTTCACACGTTAGAACTCAAATTCACACTTGTGCAATGATAAAATGAAATTCTTATTCACTTTTTCCTATTACTATTTATAGTAAATTTCAATTTCCTACCTCGCTTTTGTAACTATTTGCACTCATTCTTCCAACTAATACACATTACATGGTTTTTCTCATATCTTGAGCTTCTTTACTCAGATTCTTGTATCGTTTACATTGTTATCTTCAAAATTCTACTTACTACCATATTGTACACATTCCAAAAACCTTATAATCCTACTCGACATAACTCCAACTCAATATACACACAATTTTACAACATATACTATATTACAATTTGATCACAACTACATCATCACGCATTTAATTTCAGTGAAATATTAATTCTTAGCATCACTCTCCCTTCTTCCGAAAGGGGGCATATAATCAGAGGTCATCCTAAAATTCCCATAACACCATTACACGATCATTCTACATTTCTAATTTGTCATTATCAAAATTTTTACTTGTACATCATATGACATTTTGCACCACTTTCTACCAATTCCCCTAATGACCTAATTTGGGGGAAACAAGCGTAAAATATCTCCATGAGTAATCAATCAAACACATTCAAATATCAAACACAAATCTCCTACTATTTGAATCACATAAATCAATCCACACAAACACAACGTATTTTTCCTCCCAGATGACCTAACTTGGGAGTTATATCACCACTTTCCTAGATGACCTAACATGGGAAGTTATCTCTATATTTTCTACCGCTTCTAGATGACCTAACATGGAAGCCATCTCATACATACCGTGGCACCCTTAGAGTGGGGGAAATGAGATGCCATTTCCTTTCCTATACTGATCCTATATGGGTTATTCACATTAGATAAAAAATATCGAAATGAATAAAAAAATTTCTTTGTTCATCTTTAGGGGCTATACCTTTTGAGGATGTAGTTAAAGTTGGAGGGTAAAACTAGACCTCTCTCCCTACACTCTTCCTCTAGTGGAAGGATGCCCAAATCCTCATTTTTTCACACACACAAAATCGGGTTGGGAACTAATCACTCCCTACCCCCAACAAATATCCATCAACGACAATATCAAAATATATAATAAGTTAAAATTTAAATCATAAATCTCACCTAGTTCTCCTTATAATGGTTTTCCGTCTCTCTTTACACCACATGGATCGACATGCCAATCCATGGTTCATCATACTATATGTTCTTATTCTGCACGTACTTCTACAACATCTGCATATACTTCCACAATAGGGCTTCTCCGGAATTTTCTTAGGTATGTTCCTTACTTCTTTTACACTACTTGAATTTCATTCAAATATCATAAAGGGGGAAAAATGTAGACACGGAATCACACACTTACTACTATTTACTATATTGAAAAGTATGTTGTTTTATATATGGATATTGCATAAGAAAATTATTCACTAATGGCTCACTTCCTAGTCTATCCACTTCTAGTTCTTATTTCTATTGAATTTATCTTTCATACTTGCCACTCATACACCTAGTTCTAGTCAGGTCACATGGATCCTTTTTTATCATTCGTCACACATTTTTTTTCGGTTGTATCGGACACTAGTACCACGACTAGACACTAGTTCCCAAGAATTGACATTAGCGCCCAAACACTCCTATCCATCCTAGGCACCCATATCCTCTTTATTTTTGACATTTTAGGTTTGTCTTTTTAGTTTTTGACTCATACCCCAAGGTACTAGTTGGCATGTCGGGTCATTAGTGTCGAAATTCAAGCAATAGATCCTGATATAAACACAACAGACATACCATTATAATGGTGGGAGATATATATCAAGGGATATCTATCTACATATCAAAGGGACTGCATTTGGGCTCATTATTTTGCATACACACCGCATAAAAGGGGAAGTTACTTTTTCCATACCATATATTTACATTCTATCTAGCTATCACACGTTATATTGGTATCATCGACGCAAGGTAAACCTAAGAGCACTATTACACATACAATCACATAGAACTACATTGGGTATGAGATGTAGTGTAATTCTCAATTGTAAGTTCACTATTTGGCGAGGACAATTTTAACCCTCATTTTGTATCTTTCTCTTTTATGATTTTATGTCTTTTTAGGGTTTTACAAGAGGTTTTTGTATTAAAAATTTATAGATATGTGGTACATTAAAGTGCAACACACAAGCGATCTAAGGTGAGAAAGTGTGAAACCCGAATGATGGTGTCGAACTAGATCCTGGTGATTTTTGCACACTACAAAACCCACCAAAGGTATGGGGAACCCGCAGTGCCCCCTGCTCCTATCTAGGCTCCCACGCATAGGCATTTCTAAGCACCTATGAATTTTTTTGAGTGGGATTGTGATAGTATGAGTTTCTATTCCAGTAGTTCATCCATTCCATAAATACTTTGGGATAATTGAAATCAAGGTAAGTGATCTATTTCTTTCATTTTCTTTCATAATTATATCAAATAAATTGCCTAACATTTGTATTTCATTCTATATCATTGTAGTAATCATTGCTTTAAAATTTTACTAAAATAAACATATTTTATTGAATCAAATATGTGTTTGGTCATGTTTTAGTTGTCAAATATATTTGGCTAAAATTACTATTGTCGCAAATCATTGCACCCCGAATGGCTTGAAAGTGAACACAACATTCGGTGTGATTGGGACACATGGGATCACCTCTCAAGCTGTGGGACTTGGGCTCGAGGTGAACCTCCGAGAGAAGGCCAACTTCCTCTTCCTAAACTAAGCACTACACTACTCCTAATGCAATAAAAATGGCTAACTAGACCTATGCTAACATTTCAAGGGATTAGGGAGAGAGATTTGCAAGGAAATAAAACCTATACTAGAAGTGGTGATGCACCAAGAAAGGGTGTTGCTAGACAACTTTCCGGCCTGCCGATGAAGAGAGATGATCATGAGAAAGAATGACATGCATTACAAACCCACTTTACATACAATACTTCACTCCTTGATAAGCACAATGACCTCCAAAACTTGCAAAAGAAACCCTGGTTGCACAGTTCACCTGCAAACATGAGAGAGGCAAATAGAAGTAACAAAATCATGAAAGGACATATAATTGATCACAAAACATAATTTCATTACTTCAAGCACTTGCACAGTGCATCATTACATCAGGGAAAAGGCATAGGATGCCATTACAATTTGAGAAGAAAGGCTTGAGAGCCTACAAATTCACAACATCTCAGCTTGTGAAGAGAGGGGAAGCTTGGAAAGTGTCTAACCTATCCAACTTGTATGACTTGTTGGAACCCCTTGGAATGAGCTTCCAACTTACATTTATAGAAGAAATTGAGAGAGGAGAGAAGGATTCAAATTCCCTTCCTAAATTGAAGGTACATGATGTATCATTTATTACAGTCGGTTGAACCACTTGAGAAGGTTCCATCATGTGCCATTAATACCTAGTTTACCTAGTTCTCTCAATTAATTAAAAGAATATTTAAATAAAAATAATAAATATTATTATTAAAAATTTAAATAAAAATATTAAATTAAAAAAGGTGGAACCCCTTGTTGACCAGTTTGACTCGAAGAGGGAGGGATCATGAAGAAAAGGCCAAAAATGAGTCCAACTTGGTGGTTAGCTTTCCGATCCAGCTCGCCGAGTTGGAATCGAATTCCTTTATGCTTCACCAAGATGAGCCCACTTTGAATCAAGCTCCTTGATCAACCAACAAGACTATACAAAAAACTGAGCTCCTTCTTAATTTTCTTCGTGCATGGTTCAACTCGTGGATCCTGTCACCACCACGACTCGGCTCACGAGCCCAAAATCCTTCCACCACCAAGCTATTTATTGACTGAAATTCTCTAAACTAACCAAGCTCATCACATCGAGATACTCTTACTATCATATTCACTTGGCGGATAACCATGAGATTCCTTGCCTTTTGAGCTCTAATTTTGTATTGTTATTTTTGAGCTCATTTGTACTTATAATGATTCCTCACCTCCAATACACGTAAGATCATTCATTTCGTGAACCAATTTGAGTGAGATCACTTTGTCGCTTTACGCAAGCCAATACCATGTTGAGCTCAACCATAATCCACTCGCTCTGAGCTACTCCCCGACTCGAGCTTCCCTTTAGACTTCCATCTTGCTTACCATCATTCTTCCATCGCTGAGTACTGAGCTTCAAATCTTAGCTCACTGCATCAAGTGACTTCACCATCCACTATAGCTCTCTAAATTTCCATGACCGAGTTACCTACTCCTTATGTGAGCTCACCAATCATTCGACATACTATGACCAAGGTTCATTGTTTTTGAGCTCAATGAACTCAAATCCATCATGTTTGGTCAAAATCTAACTTGATTCTGGCTTGATATGGTTTTCATCAACTCAATAAGGGCCAAGAGGCTCTTCCAAATGCTATGGCATGCCTTTGATGCAATTACAACCTGATCGAGTTCATACAACCATTTTGTGGTGAAACCACCCCGCATAACTTGATAACAACTTAGCTCCATTCTCTACTTCTAACTCAATGTCAATCCACCGTTTCACCGAGCTCTCTACCAAAAATCCACGGCATTGAACGCATCACCAAATTTCCTGGTCCTTGGGAGCTCCTTCCTTAAATGAGTCTCTCAGCGATGCTCTCACTCTTGTTTCCATTGTCGTAGAACCACCTGTTACACTATCATCACGATAGCTTACCCGAGCATACCTTTAATTATTTCCTCGACTTTTGCCAATTGGTTCCACATCAATAATGAATCATTGGGTAACTTGGCCATTGACTCGGCTCTGGACCCTAATTGAGCTCACCTTTCAAACTTTAGAAATAGAACTTCCTACCCACATAGAGCTCCCAACATCAAACCTCAGACCCCAAGCACGAAACTCGAATTTCAAAGTTTGGGATTTTGGGATTCATAATCTTCAAACTTATTTTCATCAAATCGGTGGTGTGAGCCTGAATTAAAAATATCTAAAATCCTGAAGGGGCTACCTCCGAAACAAACTCCAAAATATTCCTTAGTGCTGACCGAGCTCACCTTTGCTTCTCAACTATGAACTGCTTCCATGTATCCTCAACTCAACCATCCAATATCGAGTTGAGTCTCCAAGCTCAAGTATCCTCATGAAAATTGCTCTATCTCTACTTAGAATATCAATCCCAAGTTAGGAAAACTATGATACAATCTCCACCAATTGAATTGGATCCAACTCGGTCCACTGAGTTGATCCCCTCATGTCTCTTCTCTGGGTCTGAGTTCACCATCTATGAGGGCTTGTGTTGTAGCCATCCGCCTTAGTTTTGATATGTCACCAATGTCACGGCTTCATCATGCTTCACCTGATCCGAGATACTCTTCAAGACGAGAGAAGGTCAAAACCCCACATCAACCCTAGGTAGCTCATTCACTTAGATCACACCCCGCTTCTATTCCTTCAAGCCTCAAAATATCACACCAACCTCATCTCATGTGCTCTATCTTGAACTAAAACAGACACTGTTTTCCAACTACCTTCATCGATGAGCATCAAAACTCACGAAGTGCATCCTTTCATCATGCATCGGGCTTCCCTTCCAATCTAGACTCAAGTCTAATGAGATACCAACACACTAACCCCCAAACGAGTGTCTCTCTCCTTGCATGATGTTTCCATGTGAACTCACTTTGTTATTGATTGTACTAAACATACGGTGAGTCATTTCCCCAACTACTCATTATTACTTATTATCTCGTGAGCCCCAAGAAATACTTGGGTGAGTAGTTCTCCATTCCTTTGCACAACTTCTGGTTGTGAAGAACTAAATGGCCCACTTCCTTATCATTCATCCTCCTCCTATGCTCCAAGCTCACCTACTTGTGTCATAACTGATTTGGCCTCCTCATTTCCCAAAATGAGCTTGATTAATATCGTCTCGAGTTCTTGAGCTGTTAACTCGAGTAAAACTCACTTTGAATCGCTTGGGCTCCATCCAAATTCTAACATTAAGCCATTTTCATTACTTAACTCCCTGATATTCTTCCACGTAGATCGGTGATGATAGATTTGAGCTTGTATCAACTAGTGAGAGAGTTGCAACCATCTCCCTCCACTAAATACAACCTGAACAAGCCCGGTGAGTTTGACCTCGACTCCTCTTTATCAATGACTTGTCTTAGCTCACCCGATCGAGCTCGTTTTACCTACAACTTGATGCTCGTAACCTTGAATTATTCACACCGATTTTTTTGTCTTCTCCTTATTCTTTACTAGCCTATATATGAGATAACATCCTACGTGATATGCTAATTCATGCATAGCCCAAGTTTCACATTTCAAGTTTGCGAGTGGAGGCCATCTCTATGCCGAGTAGAACCCATCTTTGAGCTCACTTACATCTCCTATCACCAAAGTCAAACATATGTTGGCTCATCTTAGCTTGGACAACCTGAGCTCATTTTTCATGCCATATGATTTGAGCCATGAGCTCTCCCAACTGAGCTCCTCTCTGACTCCCTTCACAAGTCAATGTCAAGTGGTATATGCTCCATCCAATACATGTGATCAACGATGAATGCCTCGCATGGAGTCACTGTGACCATACCGGAAAAACTTTGAATGAAGAAGATCCAACATATAACTTAATCACTCATATGAGCACCCAAGATATCTACCTTCAAAACTTGATGAGCACAATTCTTCCACCCGAGCCATAAATTTAGCCACTAGCGCTAACTCCTGAACCACTTACTAGCTCGGTTTATAATAGAGTTACCTCATCTCACCATAACCAAAACCAAAAGGTAATTGAAAACAAAATAAGATCCATGACACATGATTTATCTATCGAAGGCAATTATTACGTTCCATAAAAGAATTTTTGGTCTCAGGGGCAATTTTACCACCTTTGTCCTATCTTTTCTAAGAGGATAAAATTGACAAGTACAAAAACTACAAAAAGTGGGACACGATTATTTGCTTTGACTGCTGATTATTCGGTTGTTGGAAAAACTCAAGCTTTATATTGTGTTTCAAAACATGCTCGTGAATGAAATGAACCTATACCTCAATGTTTTTGGTTCTCTCGTGAACCACTTTGGATTGCAAAATAGTTTGAGAACACCCTTATTGTCAACATACAAGGTGGTGGATTTATCATGTGATACTCCATATCCCTATATTATGTGATGTAGCCATATTGCTTTGCAGATAACTCCACTTTGGTAGGATGATATTCGACCTTTGTGGAACATTGAGAAACAAATTGTTGTTTCTTACTTCCTCATGGCATTGACCCATATCCCAAAAAGAATACAAATCCATAAATGGATTAACTTTCATCAATGTTACCTACATGATCTGAATCTAAATATTTAGTCAAGAAGAATTGATAATTCTTCTTCTACTCTAAACCAAAATCCATGGTGCCCTTGAGATATCTCAAGATAAGCCTTGTTGTTTTCCAATGAAAAATTCTAGGTTCTTGCATGAACTAGGAAAGATAGATAATTGTAAAGCTGATATCTAGTCTTGTATATGTCAGCTAAATGAGAATATGATTCAACTATCGATAGGGATATGTATTTACCGAGAGGATATGGATCTATATAAGATAACTAAAGTCTCATCTCCATGGGTATAGAAGCTGGTGTGTAATCCATCATCCTGAATTTCTTGAGTTTTATCTTGGTATATTTCAACTGAGAAATAAATATATGATTATCCTTTTTCCATACTTCCAATCTAAGATAATAGTGCATGAGTTCAAGATTTGTCATGTCAAATGATCGATTAAGATATTTCTTCATTGCATTGATCATATTCATTGTGCTGCCAGTGATGAGTAGACTGTTGAGATATACAAAAAATATCACAATATATCCTCCTTGCCTCTTGAGGTATAGATTGGGATCATGCAAATTTATCAAAAATCCATGTTGAATGAGATGCTCATCAATCTTGATGTAACAAGCCCAAGGTTCTGTTTAAGGCTAGAGAAATACTTGATGAGTCTATACACATTTTTTCTGATATAGGTATGAAAAAATCCTTAGGTTGAGTCATGTAGAATTATTTTTAGATCTCCGTTCGAGAAAGTCACTTTTCATGTCCATTTGATGGACTTTCCATCCAAATGTGAAGCTAGATAAAATATCATCCCGATAATTTTGATCTTTGATGTAGGAAAACATGTATCCTTATAGTCTATGTATTCCTTCTTTTCACACCCCTTTTGCTATGATTATTTATTTGTACTTGTCAATATTCCCATATACTTTGTACATTATTTTGAATATCCATACATAACCAATGGGATTATTCCTAGTATAAGATCGAAAAGCTTCCTAGTGTTATTTTTCATCGCTGATTTGGTACTCAACATCCATGACATATTTATAAGATTTTTACTATAGGGCTTATGAGATAGTAGAGGACTCAAGAAACTCAAAAAATATAGTCATCAAATAAAATTTTACCTGTTCACATTCTTTACTATGAGTTTGTGGTCCGGTGGTGGATGTGTTTAGAGGATCATCCAACTTCACATCTCAAATAATGTTTGTATACCACTTGGGCATACACTATATTGTTCTCATGGGTTGTGGTATTTTCTAATCATCATCATCCCCATCATCACTATCATCATTAGTGGGAACATCTACTTCTGTTTTCACAACAGTTTTGCTATCTACATGTCATGCAAGTTTTTAAAAGGATCCTCAAATTATTTATTCTCAAATAACTTAACACATCTAATGGTGTAGACTTTCCTATTCTTCAAATCCATCAATCTATACCCAATAGCATCTTCTCTGTAGCCAATGAAGATGAGTTTATGTGATTTAATATCTAACTTATTTCTCTTTTCTCGTGTATGTGCATACTAGATTTGTACCCAAATACTCGAGGTGTGTAATGGATGGATTTTGATTAGATCATGTCTCATGTGAAGTTACTTCTTCAAGAGCAACTATGTGCACTCTATTTAACAAATATACTTGTAGTATTCACTACTTTGGCCTAGAATGTCTTCACCAAGATCTTGAATCATTGATCGTACAAAACACCATTTCCATGATAATATGATTCCTTATCTCATCAAAACCTTTATACTATGGTGTATGTGGACAAGAAATTTGGTTACAAATCCTATGAGATTCTAGATAGGATTTAAACTAATTATTGTTGAATTCCCCCTCGATACGAGAAAAGAGATCTAATTTTGTGACCATTATTTTTCTCAACAACCACTTTAAAGTTATTAAAAGATTCACTTTTGTTTTAAAGGAAAAAGATACACAATTTTCTCAAATAATCATCAACAAAAACATGAAATATTGAAATCTAGAATGATTACACTACATCGACAATAAATATTGGTGTGAACCAAATCAAGTTTACCTAGAGCTTGATAAGTACTCTTCGAAATGAGGCTCTATATTGTTTTCCTATAAAGAAGTTATGAAACTTGTATATATCCTTCTTGAGATATGGCAAACCTTTCACCACATTATATTGGAGGAGTGTATCGAGATATCCAAAACTAATGTGACCAAGTCTTTGATGCCACAACTATGCAAAGGAATTATTATTAGCCATAAGTTCCTAATCATCTTTGTGGATAAAATTAAGATGGATCGTCCATCCCACATTTGAAGCTCTAGCAACAATCTTCGAACTTCTGGATTTATCTCAAATCAGATATACTTTCTTATCAAAATGACTATCAAAATCAATCTTGATTATGATTTAGAAATTGACGACTAATAGTAACTTCTTTGTTAAACCAATAACATACAATACATATGATAACCTAATGATACATGATTTTTGGAGGGTGTGTCTTTCATGAACTAAGAGGAAAATAAATGTTCCCAATATAGTAGATTATTCAAGAAGATTCATCCCCTAATGATACATGATTTTTGGAGGGTGTGTCTTTTATTGTGGTGAAGTATTCTTTGCATCTAGTCATGTGTCAAGTGGATCCCAAATCAATGTACCATATTTCACTAGATAACATGGTTCCTTCACTAAAATGGGAAATGTACAAGAAGTCATGATCTTCCTAATGGTGTTCTTTCTCAACTACATTACACTATTGATGGGATTTATTTCTCTAGTTCCCCTTCTTCTACCCTTACTTGTAATGTGACTGTCCCTATTGTGATTGTTGATTGTGAGGTCCAGAATTTCTCGATGAACCTTTCTTATACATATTGTACAAAAATATTTCAATTCATGTCCTCTTTTGCATATAGAACACTTCTTCTTTTTCTTTTCCCCTTATCGATGCTATTTTTGGGACTTTTGGGGATATTTTAATTTATTCTTCCTTTTTGATGAGAAGATAATGTCGATCTTCTTCTTAATCCTTGTTGTAGAGTAACTCTTCTTTCTACGACAAATTCACCAACATCTCAAAAGCGATGGTCCGATCGACAAGCTAATTTCTTCACAAAAATTCTATAAGAGGGAGAAAGTGTTCTCAAAATGATAGGCATGAAAGTAGTATCTAAAATATCCTCTCCCAAGGCTAGCTTGAAGTAATCAAATATGCAACCATACAAAAAAACCCGTAACTTTCTCAATTGGCTTGAATTTCGGTGTATGAAACTAACTCTACAAATTCGGTTTGGTGTTCTTATATCCGGCCTTATATATTGTACTTATCTTGTCCCACACTTCTTTAGTTTTTTTGGCATCTCGAATGTGGGATTGCACATCATTGTACACTATGACCAAGATAATAAACTTGGCCTTCTCATTAGCCCTATAAAAATAACGTTGTTAGGCATCTACCGATCTAGTTGTTGAACAATTTACAAGCGATCAAATTTCTTCAAACTTGATTTGAGTTCAAATTTTGGGTTTCCATGCAATGTAATTGTCACTATGGAGAAGATGTGAGTCAGGAAAGAAAAATTTGGGGGCATTGATTTCCATAGTGGGTTATTAGATTTTTCCAAATAGAGGGCACATTAGCACAATACAATACAATAACACACCGAAAATATGAAAGTACATCCATTTGTGTAGAAAAATTGAAATTTGGAAAATTGTTATTGTTTTGTGGGGCCTTGGTGGCCTCAGAGCTAAAAATGGATCAAACAATAAAAAACACAAAATTATTTGAATCACCCCTCCTTTTGTAAAAGTTTCTCAAAATCAAATTTTAAGAAATATGGGGAATATTTTTCCCCAAAATAATATTTACCCCGCTAAATTTTAGGGTAGGTTTAGTTGTGACTAAATGATTTGGTAGAGGTATTTGTCAATAACTTTGGTGGTTATGATAAATGTTTCTCCAAATTTAATCAAAAGGAGTGTAGAGGGGCTCAACCCTTGATGTTGCAATTCCCAAAACACTTCAGCTAGATAATTCATCGTGTCTTTGCGTATGTGTTGTAAAATAAAAGAATACATATTTAAATAATGTTCAAAATAGACTCACCTTACCAAACGAGACATGACACTGAATTGGAGGGTCACATGGCATGATCAAAGTGTAGGTGGTTTTGATTTTTAAGTAAAAATATCTATTCCATTTTGATATGCTTTTGGATTGAATTCCCACTATTTTGTTTTTGTTTTATTGTTTTCATCGTCGCTTTGTGTTTTCCTGTTTGGTATATTATTGGCTTAGTTGCATACACATAATATGTTCTTTCACAGTTTAGTGGCTAATATGATGTGACCCCACCTCAATACTTAGCTTGAAGAATGCTTGTGGGATCATTGTAGGTGTTAATATTTTTCACCCAAATGCTTGGTGAGGTGGCTTTGGAAACGGTTTGGTAGAATATAGGTATCCATGTAACACGAGATTGGTTGATCCGTAGATCAGCTTAGCCACTTTGATCAAGACTCCAATGAGGTGAATCAGTGGGAAATGTTTCTTCAACAAATACTAAGCTCAGATAAATGTTGGATGAATTACAAAAATATCCCAAAAATGTAATCAAGGAAACACGACCTAGTGATAATTCATACTCGACTCGATGCCTCCCAAATATTTGCAAATCTCACCCATTTTACACACCTATATTTTCTAACAAGGTCACTATAGATCTCAGTCTCTAGCTTGATACAAAGCTATGTAACATAAACCTTTAAGTCTAGTAGTACAACTAAACTTAGCCGTGACTAAAATTTCCCTAGAATTATAGGTAAAACCCCATTAGGGGAAATTATTTCTATTTAATATTTTTCGTATTATAAATGAACTACTTGGTGCTTTGGAGGTAATTCCCGAGGACTCCCTATTTTCCAATGCAAAAAAATAAAATACTTTTTCCTTGAAATCAAAATATAGATTGTGGGGATGCGGGGGTGGGTTGGGAAGCTAGTGGAAGTAACATAGGCTCCCTAAGGGGTAGTTTTATTCTCCAATCTTTCTCACACACTTCTACAACCTCTCCTCCAACTTCTACTAAATTGTGTAGGATCCAACTAGTTGTGATACCAAATACAAGGAGAAAACATGGAGGAATTGTAATAAATGTTATTGATAGGGAAAACCAAGCCACAAAGAAATGAAATGATACAATATTTATAGATATTTCTCAACATAATACAAACAAGGATTTGTTACATAGGTGTAACAAATGGACAAGAAAACTATAGATGAATAATATAACAAATATGGTTATAAAACTGATTAACTAAAATGTTGTATTTATTATGTTAATCTAACTAGGAATAATAGTAAATAAAAGTAGTAAATAAATATAGAAAGTGACCCAAACAAAAAGGATAATGAAAATAGAAACCCTAATATGTAAAAAAGGGTTGGAAGGATCTTAGCTTATTCAACGAGCTTGTTAAGAAGAGGAAACGTGCATGCCGAGGTCTATAAACTTACATAACTAGGAAATCTGAGTGGGTGGGGTGCACTGGGAGAGGATCGGGGTGCCTGTGGGAACCCTAGTCTACGTTTTGGGCACCCCGACTGTGTAGGATTTCCAAAAACAAACTTACAAAGTCATTTAGATGATCTAAAGCCTTCTCCATCTATCGCATTAACTTTTTTGTACTCGTATGTGTGTCGCATATAATAAATTATTGAGAGGAAACCTATAAAACCCAAGATGAGCATTACACCCCTACAAATGAAATATGCATATGAAGGGGTCAAACTATCCTTATCGTCCACCTTTGGTGGAATTACTAATTGAGCATTGCACTACATCTCATACTCAATGTAGTTCTATGTGCTTGTGTGTGCAATCATGCCATACATGCTCTTGTGCCACTCGCACTTTGTGAATTAGAGAGCTATAAGTATGTGTAGAAAATGTAATAGAGTGGTGCATGGAATAGAATAAAATTCTCTTATATGCTTGTGTGATGCAAATCAACCATCCTTATACCTTATGATGGAGCTAGATGGATGAAAATGAGCTCTAGATTCCTTATGTGCATGTAACTATAGGTGGATGATAGTAATGACTAGTGCTTGGTCCCTCATTATGATATCTCGTTGTCACCCTCAAAATCCCCCCCTCATTTTTAAATTCAAATTCAAAAATTTTGAGCTCGCCCTCTAGAAGTGTTCAAGTAAAGTTGGAAATCTGAAAAGATAGAGAAATTCATGCTTTGAAGTTGTTTAAACTCTCAAGTTTGCGTGGTTTGATAAATTTTTGTTTCTCTTCTGGATGCATGAAAATTCTATTATTGTCCTCATTTGAATGAAATTGTCAATCTTTCTATGGCCATGGATTGTCGAACCTTGTATTGTTTTCAATCCCTTGGTTTGTGAAAGAAATTTGAAAATTGGGTGTGAAATGGTGGAGTTTTCTTCTTCTTTGCATTTTTCCACAGTCGTGAATGATGGGTGTTTTCTTCCCCATCAAATTTTGGCCCCATTATCCACGGGTACGTGGACATATCTAATTGGAGGTGGGCTAGTGGAGCAATTTGTGTTTTTGAGCCTTTTTGTAAAAAGGGCTAAAAGTCATAAAGTGACCCATAGCTCCGATCATGCTTTGAGGTTTTGAGCCTTTTTCATTAAAGGGGCTTAAAGTTAAAAAGTGACCCGCAGCCCTGCCAAACACAAAGGAAAAATTCAAATCTTGAGCCTGCCGTTGGAAAGTCAAAGCGGGGAAGTGGGTCAATAGAGAACTTTGAGGTTTTGAGCCTTTTTGTAAAAAGGGCTAAAAGTCATAAAGTGACCCACAACCCCGATCATGCTATGAGGAAAAATTCAAATGTTGAGCCCGCATTAAAAGAGTCAAAGTGGGGAGGTGGATCGTCGGAGCCTTTTGAGTTTTTGAGCCTTTTGTAAAAAGGGATAAAAGGCATAAAGTGACCCGCAACCCCACCCATGCCAAAGAAAATTCAAATATTAAGCCCGCATCGAAGGTCAAAGCAGGTGGGCGGGCTGGAAAAGTAATTTATGTTTTTGAGCCTGCATTGAAAAGGGTAAAATTATAAAAGTGTCCTGCGACTGTCTCCACTCAAGTGCGGCCACATTTCAATACCACATTAAAAGTGGGTGAGTGGGCCAAAATGTTCCAAAATGCCAAATTTCTATAAAGTCAAAAATGTAAAAGGAATCCTCCACACCCGCTCCAGTAAATTTCTCCCATGTGGACGGATCTGGTTTAAAGTTTCAAAGGCAAGATGAACGATTCAAATTCAAAGTTACAAAACAAGTGTAACGATTGCATTATGAAAAGTCTAGTTTTTTCCACCATTGGCATTTCTTCGTGAATCAAGAATCTGAATAGATGCAAATGATTAAAAAGATTGTAAACCATTTCTTGCTAACAAAGAAGAAGTTGTAACTATTTCTTGAAGATATTTAATGGCTTCTTCATGCCATTGTATAGGGCTGGTGATTGATCTTGTAGACTCGAGAGTGCATTGTACCTGGAGAAAGCAAATGAAATAACCATTTTCTTCTAATTTCTCGCATTCAAAAATTTCTTCCATTCCCACATTATGTACAACTTATGTTTAAGCATCAATACAAGAAGAAGGATTTTATAGCCTCTTTGATGAGGAGATTTTAGAAACTTTGAGTTTGTAATGTTATCTCATCTTGTTGCCATTTACAGCGTTGTTTCTTCTCATGAATGCATGTGTTGAAGTTTCTCGCTAGTGTGTGCGGGAATCTGATTTTGTACTTGCAACATTAGTTCTCCTACCTCTTTTCTCACTCCCTTTCCCACTTTCATAGCAAATTACACCCTTGTAGATAACAACAAATATTTTCTATAGGGTCAAGTGGAGTGCCCTTATTGGATCCTCGACGGAAAGGCCACCACAAAATCCACATTTTTACGCGCATGCATATATGACATTACACTAGTTAGTTAGTAGAGGGACTTATATTCTCGAGCATTGGAAAGGAATTCACAAATTTGTCCACCCAAAAATTTCCTCGCCAACAATGTGTTTTGGCATCCACGTGGGGCGATTTAGCAGGATCTGCACTTTGAATGCGACTGCAAGGTCGAAAATTCAAAATTCAAAAAGAGAAAAATTTCTAGAATTTGAATGGCTATATAAGCTACATGGATTCAAGTCATGGCTATTTTGGGAAACCATCTTGTTAAAATACCTGAATTACTCTTCCACATCCAAAAAGCGTTGCTTCAAATTTGAGGGAAGCTATCGGCATAATAGAAAAAGTGCCAATCACTACTTGATTTCCAAGAGGATTCGGACCTTGAAGAATAATGCGCTGTTGAATTGGAGAGGCAAAGACAAATTCCAGCACCGTAAAAAAGAGCATATATTTTCAAGCTGATGGATAGAAGATACACATGGAAATAGAGACAAGGAGGACAAACTGATCCCATTTTTGAGAAAATTCAAAGGAGACAAGAGCTACTCAAAATCCAGAGGCCTCCTTCTCAAGTAACCAGTCACATTGGGAACTTGAGTGTTACCAATCCTTTAGATGGTGAATTTCCATACATCAATAAGAACCTTGAATATTTCACTGACGTAGAGACCGAAGAAGCATCTAGAGAAAGAGAGGCAAGAGGCGAAGAAGAAATAAGATCTCAACTCACAGAAATCGAGAGACTTCAAGCTGAGGCATATGAAAGAGCAGTAGCAGAAGCCACATCCTTATCAAGGTTGGAATCTAGAAACAAAAAATATAATGGGGATCATGATCGTGAGTGTGAACGTGATCGTGAGTCCCGTAGGCCTATTTTACCATGGGGAGGAAACACTGGTCCACTGGATCTTTCTTAACCACTCCATGAGCTACCAAGAGGCTCAAGAAAAAACTTCCCAAAATTCAGAGGGGATGGTTCTCAACTCCCTAAAGAGCATGTAGTAGCATTTATCACTGCTTGCGGTGTGTTGGGTGTTGAGGACGAATATGTGTCAGTTTGACTCTTTGTGGAGTCACTTCAAGAAAAGGCTGCCGAATGGTTCTACATGCTTTGTCCCTGTGGTCTATCACTTGTTAGGTAGATATAAGAAGTGCATTCAAACACAGGTTCAAGACCACAAAATATTGTCAAGATCTCTTGGTCTAATTGGTAAAAATGAAAAAAGAAACCTCTCGAGTCAATGAGATACTTCGTAGCAAGATATAACAGAGTGATAAGAAGAATCCTTGATGTGGTGCCTCCTAAAAATAATTTGAAGAGGTTATTCATCGAGCATTGCCTTATCGAAGTAGGTTTCTTCCCTAAGAACCCAACCAAGAACATTAAGGGAAGATCAAGACCATGCAATAGAAACGGATGATGATCTAATCTTGTCTAGTAAAGTGAAAGGCCCAAATGGAAAGAAAAAGGGTTGGAATTAAAACTTTGTCACCACATATCTGATGTTCTAAAAAATGGCAAATGAATTGGGTGCCTTTAAGAAGTAACTATCTCAAATCACAATGCGGAATGCTTCTAGGAAACCAAACCCTCTAGATAGGCCAAGGATTATTCCACCTCCTCATCAGCTTACACCAAAAGTAAATGTCATCTGTGACACCAAAGAGACATAGGAGGAAGCATAAATTGATGAAATGGAAGACTATGAAAAATATCTTGAGATTGAGGAAGTTGATATGCACAATGGCCTAATTTAGTACGTTGATGATGAAGAAGCTCCAATTTTCTCATGTGTTGTTTCCACTTGTGCACAATCTAGGAAAGGTTCTTCATCCTCAACGGTTAGTTGCAGTAAAGGATAATAAGAATAAAGAAGATTCTCCTCTAGAGGTCACACAAAATAAAATCATCGCAGAGGATCATCGTTACCACCTTCTATGGAGTTGGCCAAAGAAAAACTAGACTCACCGGTTGTCGGGATCATGCTACTATGCCAAGTAAGTCATCTAATTCTCCTCCCCTGCTCAAAAGTTGCTAAGAACAATTCTCCTTTAAATGTTGTTCCTGCAAAAACATCTAAGGTTCAATCAAAAGCTACACCCTCACCCCCTTCCAAGCCAATTGCTTCACCCAAAAAGGAGAATTCAACACCCAAAGTAGCAAAGCCTCTACCATGTAAATATTCCTCCATTTTCAGAACCTCTTCCTTGCTCACCATAACCCCATTTGACTTTGTGGAACATGTAAGCAAAACTAAATTCCAACTCTCAGAAATAAAATACCTACAAACACACCTTGCCTAGTTTGACAAGTTCATTAATGCAGTTTTTAGTGGTAACCATGTATCCTTGAGTCCTAATTCTAAAGGCTTACTTCCCACACCATCCACACCACCTTCCCAAAACATGCTTGCCCTTAGTTCCTCCAAAACCAATAGGGTTGAACCTTTCTACCTGTCACTCCTCATTAAAGGATTCCATTTAAATAATTGTATCATAGATTCTAGAGCCTCAGACAATGTGACGCAAGCCTAAGTTGCAAATTCTCTAGGCCTCACCTTGACCAGGGTAAATGACACCTTCTACTTAATGGAATCCAAATAAGTGCCATCGATAGGAAGAATCAAAGATGTACAAGTAGCACTAGCTGATTTTCCCAGGACAAGAAGGTACTACTAACTATACTGGTAGTAGACATCCAACCATCCTTTGGTATGATATTTAGTAGGAGTTTCTACAGAGACTTGGCTAGAGAGATAAAAATGGATTGGTCATCTATAACTATCCCGGTATAAGGTGAGATGAAGAAGTTACTACCAGTCATAAAGATGAATTTCATAGTACGAAAGTCTGATGATCCGAAAGAAAACATTCTCTTTCAATATTGTGGGATAGGAAACTACTTCCTCACATCAAGAAAAGAGAACTTGCCACTTCTCATGGAGGAATAGGAAGATCAAATTTAGACAATGGAATTTTATGGTAGTCATTCTAGTGTGGGCTCGGGAGCTGGTGTAGTATTGTACTCTCCTTCCAATGAATTGTACCCATTTTCCTACAAGCTGCAATTTGATAATACAAATAACACGCATAGTATGAAGCAATACTCTTAGGCATGAGTGCATCGAGAGGACATGGGAATCAAGTAACCGAGATGTCGAGGTGATGCAAAGGTTATAGTAAAGTAGATCTCGCCAACAATATCAGGTGAAGAATCAAAGACTCCGGCATTAGAGAAACATAGTGTGGGATTGCATTGAATCTTTCGATGCATTTTCCAATGAAGCTATTCCAAGGGAACAAAATGAAAAGGTTGATTCTACTATAGTGTCTACTTCCCTAGTGACACATCATCCTTCTTTTGGTAAAGACAAAGAGACCATTGAAATGGTATTCAGACCTAGTGTACTGACAATGTAAATCATTGGCAAGTCTTCACCGATGATAACCAAATTCTAGCCTTTTTATAGAAAAGGGATAATTTCAATAATCTCTTTTTTGAAAGAGGTGAAAATCCACACCGAGAAGCAGTCCCCAAAGAAGAGAAAGAAGGAATTAAAGGGATTAATGATGAGGAGTACTCAAATTGAAAGGGAAAAAAATTCCCAAAGGCCTAGTCTCTTTAGAAGACCTCTTTGAAAAACATGACATATCCATTCAATTGAAAGAAAAGCAATCTTCTCGGTTCCCAGCTGATTTTGATAAAGAAAACATTGGTACCCTAGAGGAGCCAAGGATGGTCAATATTGGAAAATGTTGCTCACCTGAAGAAAAAGAAGGTTTGTTGTATTACTCAAGAAATACTCAAATGTCTTGGCCTACTCTTATGATGAACTCAAATCCTTCCAACCAAAGGAAATGCATCACTCAATTCCTTTGAAGCAAGGTGTTAAGACCTTCGGTAGAAATAAATTCGTAAAACCCAAATATTGTTGATACCATCAAGGAGGAGGTAACAAAGATTCTTAATGTAAGGATCATATTTCCCATCCACCATTCAACATGGGTGGCTAACATTGTGCCAGTGTAGAAGAAGAATGGTGAAATAAGGATATGTGTAGATTTTCGTAACCTAAACTAGGCATCACTAAAGGACAATTATCCTCTTCTTATCATGGACCATATCCTGCAAGCAATTACTAGATCTGAAATAATTTCATTTCTTGATGGATTCTCGTGGATATAATCAAATCAAAGTGGCGAGAGGAGGACCACACCAAGACAACCTTTAAAACACCTTGGGGCACTTTTGCCTATAGTAGAATGCCTTTTGGCCTAATCAATGCAGGAGCTACATTCCAAAGGGTAATGGATTCAACCTTCAAAGATCTAAAGCATTGCATTGTCATATATCTTGATGATCTCACAATATTTTCAAAGAAGAGGGGAGATCATATCTATTACTTGGAATAGGTACTTGCAAGGTGTAGGAAACATGGCATATCACTAAATCCAAAAAGTGCATTTCTGGAGTCACAGAAGGCAAGTTATTGGGGCACATTGTGAACAAACTTGGAGCACACATTAATCCTGAGAGGGTTAGATCCATTCAAGCATTATCCCTACCCACAAGCAAGAAAGGAGTTCATTCTTTCTTTGGAAAGGTGAACTTTCTTTGTCGTTTTGTGCCTGAGTTTTCTGAGTTGACGAAGCACATCACTTCCATGATGAAACCAAAATCAAACTTCAAATGGAACAATGAAGGGAAGGAAGCATTTGAAGATATCAAGAAATCCATTGCCAAGGCTCCGACTCTTGTATCTCCAAATTTTAACAAAGAATTCATCATGTATTATTATGCATCAGAACATACACTCTCTGCCATTCTTGTTCAGAAAAATTATTAAGAAGTGGAAGAACCTATTGATTTCATGAGTTGTCCTTTGAAAAATCATGAGATAAAATATAGCCAATTGGAGAAGCATGCCTATGCAATGGTCAAGGTTGTAAAAAAATTCAGGTTTTACATCCTCAATTCCCATACGGTGGTGATGGTCCCCGGCAGTGCAATCAAGTCCATCTTGACACAACAAGATCCTAGAGCTAAAAGAGGAAATTGGATTGCAAAGAATCAATAATATGACTTGGAGATTCAACCCTCTAATCTGGTAAGGGGAAATGGCTTGTGCAAGTTGATTTTGAAGATGAAACACTCAAAGTTCAACATGGTGAAGAAAATTGTGCTTGCTCAACTTGTTTAGAAGACAACCCACAGGTTCTCTTTGTCACCACTACTGATGAGTGGTATGCTAATATTGCCTATTACCTGACTTATGGAGAATGCCCTCCCCATCTTGATTACAAGAAAAGGAGAACACTCAAGCTGAAGGTAGCTAAATTTGTAATCTGGAATCATGTGCTTTAAAAAAGAGGCTTGGATGGTTGTTTCCTCATGTGCATAGATAAAAAGAAACAAAAAAAGTTGCTTAAAGCATACCATGACTAAGCATGTGATGGGAATTTTTCAGCAATGGTCACTACACACAAGATCCTTCGAGGAAGGTATTATTAGCCCACCATCTTTGCAGAAACTCGAGATTGGGTTTCTAAATGTAAAGCATGCCAACAGTTTGTTGGAAGACCACAAATCGCTGCATTACCACTCGGGCTGTGGTTATTGAAGAACCATTTCAACAGTGGGGGATGGACTTCATTGGTGTTCTAAACCTTCAATCAAGTGTGGGGCACACCTATGTACTCGCAATAATAGATTACTTCACCAAATGGGTGGAAGCCATTCTAGCCAAACAAGCCAACACTGAAACAATATGTAACTTCATCAAGGAGAATATCATAGTCTATTTCAGAGTGCCACAGAAGATTGTAGAAGATAATGCTACCTATTTCTCTTCAAGAGATCTGACCAAGTTTTTCTATAGCTACGAAATCTCCCTATCTCATTCTTTTGACTACTATCCACAAGGAAACGGATAGGCCAAATCAAGCAACAAGAACATTGTGACCATTGTCTGTAAGCTTGTAAATGAGAATCAAAGGAATTGACACAAAATGTTGTACGATGCATTGTGGGAGGATAGGATCACTCCTTAGAAGGCAATATGTATGTCACCATTCTAACTACTATATGGAGTTGAAGCAGAAATTCCTCTCACAATCCAAATGCCAGCTCTCAAAATGCTACATGCAATAGAAGATGGCCAGTACAAGGATTCCATTGATAAGAGAATCCTCTTTCTTGAGAAGCTGGAAGAAAATAGACTCCAAGTGGTGGATTGCATTAAGGAGCACCAATTGAAAGTAAAGAATATTTTTGATAAGAAGGCCAAGGCAAGAGAATTCAAAGTTGGAGACTTCATCCTGCTATGGGACAAGAGAAGAGAACCAAAAGGAAGCCATGGAAAGTTTGATTCATTATGGCTCGGCCCATTCCAGATTTGTGAAGCTTGTGGTAAGAACAATTTTATTCTCTCATATTTGGATGGAACACTACTAGAATTTCCTTGGAGCAGGAAATACTTGAAATTGTATCATCAGTGAAAGCGGGTTGTCCCCCACCTTGTACCATAGGTGATTGCTAGGTGTGTTTCCCTTCCTATTGTGTGTCGCATGTTTCCTTCTTGTTGTGTGCTTGTGTGTTTCCTTCTTCTGATATTTCTTTCTCAAAGTTATACATGAATTTGTAAGGCCCAATGGATAAGGCCTTTGGTCAACAAATTATAGGGTCTAGCTATTGAGATTCGGATTCCCATGTCATGTTTTCACTATGCTCAGTCCATGTCATGTCCCCAAGCTAGAGCTAGGTGTTGTTGCCCCGATAATCCCCCCCTCATTTTTAAAGTCAAATTCAAAAATTTTGAGCTCATGCCCTCCATAAGTGCTCAAGTAAAGCTGGAAGTCTGAAAAGATAGAGAAATTAATGCTTTACAGTTGTTTAAACTCTCTAGTCTACGTGGTTAGATAAATTTTTTGTTTCTCCATCTAGATGTGTGAAAATTCTATTGTTGTCCTCATTTGAATGAAATTGTCAATATTTCTATGGCCATGGATCATTGAACCTTGTATTGTTTTCAATCCCTTGGTTCGCGAAAGAAATTTGAAAATCGGGTGCAAAATGGTGGATTTTTCTTCTTCTTTGCATTTTTCCACAGTCGTGAATGACGTGCATTTTCTTCCCCATCAAATTTTGGCCCCATTATCCACAAGTACATTGGACATATCTAATTGGAGGCGGACTAGTGGAGAAATTTGTGTTTTTGAGCCTTTTTGTAAAAAGGAATAAAAGTCATAAAGTGACCTGTAGCTCGATCATGCTTTGAGGTTGTGAGCCTTTTTCATTAAAGGGGATTAAAGTTAAAAAGTGACCCGTAGCCCCACCAAACATAAAGGAAAAATTCAAATCTTGAGCCTGTCATTGGAAATTCAAAGTGGGGAAGCGGGTCGGCAGAGAACTTTGAGGTTTTGAGCCTTTTTGTAAAAGGGCTAAAATTCATAAAGTGACCCGCAACCCCGATCATGCTATGAGGAAAAAATCAAATGTTGAGCTCGCATCAAAAGAGTCAAAGTGGGGAGGTAGATCATTGGAGACTTTTGAGTTTTGAGCCTTTTGTAAAAATGGCTAAAAGGCATAAAGTGACCTACAGCCCTACCACGCCAAATAAAAATTCAAATATTAAGCCCGCATCAAAGGTCAAAGCAGGTGGATGGGCCGACGAAGTAATTTGTGTTTTTGAGCCCACATTGAAAAAGGGTAAAATTATAAAAGTTTCCTGTGACTATGTCTCCACTCAAGTGAGGCCATGTGTCAAGACCATATCAAAAGTGGTGAGTGAGCCAAAATGTTCCAAATGCCAAATCTCTATAAAGTCAAAAAATGCAAAAGGAATCCTCCACGCCGCTCCAAAGTAAATTTCTCCCATGTTGATGGCTCTAGTTTCAAGTTTCAAAGGAAAGATGAATGGTTTAAATTTAAAGTTACAAAATGAGTGTAATGGCTACATTATGAAAAATCTAGTTTTTCCGCCATTGGTGTTTCTTTGTGAATCAAGAATCGAACGGACGCAAATTATTGAAAAGATTGTAAACCATTTCTTGCTAACAAAGAATAAGTTGAATCGTTTCGTGAAGATATTTAATGGCTTCTTCACACCATTGTATAGGGATGGTGATTGATCTTGTAGACTCGAGAGTGCATTGTACCTGGAGAAAGCAAAGGAAATAACCATTTTCTTCTAATTTCCTCCATTCTCAAATTTCTTCCATTCCCACATTACGTATAAATTCTGTTTAAGAATCAATACAAGAAGAAGGATTTTATAGCCTCTTTGATGAGAATATTTTATAAACTTTGAGTTCACAATCTTATCTCATCTTGTTTCCATTACAGGGGTTATTTCTTCTCATGAATGCATATGTTGAAGTTTATAACTAGTGTGTGTAGGAATCTGATTTTATACCTACAAAATTAGTTCTCCTACCTCTTTTCTCACTTCCTTTCCCACCTTCATATAAAATTCCCCCCTTACAGATAACTACAAGCATTTTTTGCAGGGTCAGTGGAGTGCCCTTGTTGGATACCCGAATGAAAGGCCACCACAAAAATCCACGTTTTCTCATGCATGCATATATAATAGCTGCACCGGTTAAGTACAGGGACTTAGATTCCCAAAGCGTTGGCAAGGAATTTAGAAATTTGTCCACCTAAAAAAATTTCCTCGCCAATAATATCATAAATTTATATTTATATGGTTCTCTTGTTCTAATTTTGTAATTAACCCTAAAAAGGATGACCACAAGAAATATAAAATGTTCAAATGGATAGAAAGTTCCCAAAAAGGGGGCAGGAAAGAGGGAAAAGGATTAGGCCCCCTACTAGGACTAGGGTGCTGCGAGTGCCCCAAGACAAGCATGGGTTCACTAATCAATGATAAAATGACATAAAATGAAAAAAAAAAACTGGGAAAACATATGTGAGAGGTCGACAATGACAATAAAAAGCAAAGTAAAATAGCTAAAAGATGGGGGTTAATTAGTACTTTCTTCACTTAAAACCTTATGACTAGTAGTATGAGACCTTGACTAAATAATGTCTAAAATGCATGATTTTTGTCTACATTTTCCCCCACTTTATGTTGGTGAGAAGAATTCTCATTAACATAAAGTAGATAGAGATGCGTACTTGATTTCCATGAAGATTGTAGTAGAAAAAATGCTAAAGGACTAGACAATGCGTGGAATGAAAAAAAGATGATGGAGCATGGAAACTAAAGATGTAAAAGCACAAAAAAGTGATGAGAGTGAACCTAGGGAGAAATACGTGTGTGTAGTTGCAACATAGTGTAGTGTACCTACATGAAAATCTGATGTGTGTGATGTAGTGTGCTATCACAAAGTGTTGTTATTGTTTCCCCATTATTGTAGTTGTTGTTGTTGACTGCTTGTTTCTCATATATATGGACTGTAAGGAGAAAATGACCAAGAAGTCAAATACACATGTATATATGTAAAAATACATGTATATGTATGTAAATGTAAAATACACAAATGAAAAATGGAACATGTGCACCTGATCCATGATGAGAGAAAGGGTGTAGAAAGAGGATATCCTATCCTAGGTTTTTGGGTGATTCGATGCCATATGCCAAAGAAGTATAGGGAGGAATTCTGTTGTATCCTCTAACCTTTAAGTGCTTCCCTAAACATGTATGAAGATATCTCTGTACTACCTATTTTGTTGGTTGATCCAACACCATTGGTTGAAGTAGTGTATAGAGAAATTCCATTGTATCCTCTAACCTGTAACTACTCCCCGTAATGCTAAGGACTATTATGTCCTATAAAATCCACTTGTGTATGGGATTATTAGACCGGTCTCAACCCACTTTTTGTAGAACCCACATTGCTAAGGGTGGAAACTTAATCAAGTAAACCGGTGTAGAAGTGATGTATAATATGTAAAACCCACATGATTACCCCCTCTTTGGGTGCGCATGTGATTTCACTAATAGGAGAATGTAGTCCCAAAATAGGACCAACCGCAAGAACTCTATAACTTTTCCCTTTAGGGGAAAGGAAAGAGCTTGTAGAAACCAAAGCACTAAAAAAAGAGGCTAGCCAAAGACAAGTGTTAGTATAAACAAACATGTATATATAAAGTAATGTGTAATCTACACAAATACTGTATAAGCTACCAAGCAATGTAGTAATGTAAACATGCAAGAAAAAAGTAAGCCACACAAAGCGGGCTGTAAACATGGGACATCACTCATGATGTCACAAGAAACACAAGGCCATCATGACCACATACAAAAACAAGTGTGCACACCAAACATAGGGCAAGGCTTGCATACAATAACAAATAAAATAAACAAGTACAAACAATAGATAGCCATGGAAGTAAGTAATCCTGTAAAATAAATTTTGCACATAAAGCACTGTTAGCATGTTAGAAAAATAACCAGTATGTAAAAAGCATGTATAACCATGTAATATAGAGTGCTAAGTACAAAATGAAACAATAACACCTATGAGAGATGAATTTGGATGCCCCCAGCAACCAATGTAGGATGGGTAGAAGGAGATCATTTGTACTTTGTGTGTAAAATATCTCGTATCTATGATCACAACTAAGAAAATGTGTGAATACATGTGTGTGTATGGTATAGATAAATGACATACAAGAGATTTGGCCAACATGTGTAATAAAGCAACCATATTCAAGAAAATGAAAGAAAGAGTAAAAGTAACCAAGATATGTAATATGATGTGGATGGATGGAATGGAATGCAAGATGGATGATAGGAGTTGTGTGCCCCTTGAGTGAATGGAAATGTATGCAGTGAGGTTCATTTTTTTCCCCCTTAGTAGTCAAGAATGAACCGTAAACGAGAGTGCGTCATTGGGAAATGGTCAAAATGTGTGTTGTGTCTAACACGTTGTGATGAATGTGTATGTATGATGATATGTGACCTAGAAATTATGTGTGCATGACCCTTATAGCCGAAGCGTATATCATGACAAGATGATCAAAAGAGTGATGATGTAGCCTAAAGTGTATATCACTACTAGATGAATAGAGGGAGTGGTGATGTAGCCTAAAGCGTATACCATTACAAAATGAAGAAATAGGTGACTATTTAGCCTATAACGTATGTCACTAACCTATTAATGTCGCATGATAGAAGGTCGATTGATGAACGTGTGTGCATGATAAGGTCTATTTGATTTATAAACCCTCGGCACTTGAGCATGGACCGAGGAACTAAAGTACGTCATAGGGCGGTGAGTCCAACACGTATAATAATATGTGTGATGCTAAGAGACGACCATATGAGGAATATGTGATGTAGTATGAAGGATGAGTAGTATAAGATGTTAACCTTGTAAACAATAGAAGTGTAATATGATGAATATAAGGATGGTGTAGATGATATGTATGGTGTATAGAAATGTGAAAACATGAATGATGTGACATAATGCAAGATGTAATATGAAAGATATGTAGATAACATGAGAGTGTAAAATGCACATGAAATGTAGATGTAGAGTAGTCAATGTGTGTAGCCTATGTGATCATGTAATGTGTAAGATGAAATAAAAAGTGCGTAATCAACCCTAGTATAGATGTATGTATGATGAAGACTAATATGATGTACGAAATGTAGCATGTAGTATGAAAGACATGATGTGTGAGAAGAAGAGATGGGCAATGCCTCTTTGTGTAGTGCATAGGGTTCATGTGTGTATATATCCCTCAATAGTCAAGTGTGAACCGAAGCATAAGAGTGTTTCATCGGGTAATGATGATGTGAAAACATGTGATGCGTATGCCTATGCAAGTATATGAATGGTGGAAAATGTAAGGATAAGATATGTACCTATGTGAAGATGATGAGGGGGGATGTGTCAGATGTTATACCTCCCAAGTGTGTGTAAGAAGATCATGTGAAGTCATCAAAAATATCATCACCTACCAAAGACCAAGTTTTCATTTAGCGGTGGAAGCATGGTCGAAAAAAGTAATAGTAGGACCATGCAATTGTGGTGGAATTTGCAATGTGTCATGACCACTAGTAGGAGGATTAGTTGCTTTGATGAAAGTAATTGGTTGGAGCTTATACTTGAGAGGAGGCCAAGTTGCACTGAGTTTTAAAGGAGGTTGCTTAGGTTGACTTGGTAATATAATATACGACTTAGTAAGAGGATGTTGTGAACTAATTTTAATAGATGGTTGATTATGTTGACTTGGTGATGCCGTAGCTGGTTGCTTAGGAGGCTTGTGACTAATCAAAGAAGGAGCAGATTTAGGAGCCCATGTGGATGCAGCATTTGTAGATGGACATGTGACAAGATGTTTGAGTCTTCATTGTAAAGCATGAAAGTTGATTTCATTATGTCCATTGATCAAATAATAATTGAAATATAGATGACCTTGATACTTAGCTAGTCGGTAAGGAGGATAGCAATGAGTAGGTGATAGAGTGATCAATTTATGATTAAGGATCTCAATGCGAATGTTATGTTTCTTAGTATTGCGATCAAGGATGAGAGGCTCTAGTAATGGTATAAATTGAGGCTAACTGATATGAGCACATGTAGCAGACATAGAATGAGAATGAGATGTAGAAGGAGAACAAATATGTGCTTGAGAATCATCATTAAGTTATTGAATTTCATATTTGAGAGATGTAATTTTTGATTCCATTGCCTTAAATTTGTCTTGAAATAAAGTATGTAGAGCTTGAATTAAGTCCAATAGGGGTTTATTAGATGGAGGATCATGAGGACTAAGGTCGTTAGATAGGTGGTGGAAGATAAGACTTATTTCGTTTGGTGGCGTATCTTTAGGACGACATATAGAGTCTAGTTCTCTTTGTAGAACAACTTGACACTTGGGATACATTTTAAGTAAATCAGACAAGGGAACTTGAGGAAATTTACAACCCACAATATAAGAAATATGAGAATCCAAAGTGTGAAATATGTGGGTTCACCAAAATGATTAACTAAAATGTTGTATTTATTAAGTTAATCTAACTAGGAACAACAATAAATAACAGTAAATAAATATAGAAAGTGACCCAAGCAACTAGGCTAATGAAAATAGAAACCCTAATATGTAAATAAGGGTTGGAAGGAGCTTAGCTGATTTGGTGAGCTTGTTAGACTATGTCACAGAGATAACTGGAGATATAGGAGGAGGAAACGGCTATTCCGAGGTCTAGAAACTTGTAGATATGGGCAATATGAGTGGAATCGGGCACTGGGAGAAGATTAGGGCACCTATGGGCACCCTAGTCTGCAGGTGCCCCGGGTCTGTGTAGGAGGTCCAAAACCAAACTTGAAGGGTCTTTAGATGATATGAATCATTCGCTATCTATTACATTAAATTCATTATACTTGATTGTATGTCATGGATAATCAATGATTGAGAAGAAACCTGCAAAACCACAAGACAAGCATCAAACCCCTAAAAATTAAAGATTCATATGAAGGGGTTGGATTGTCCTCATCTTCCACAATGGTGGACTTACTAACTAAGTGATGCACTACATCTCAGACTGATGTAGTTCTATTTTCTTGTGTATTTATGCGTAATCATGCCCTAGGTGCTCTTGTGTCAGTCACACTTTGTGAAGTAACGAGCTATAACTATGTGTAGAAAATGTAATAAAACGGTGGATGGAATAAAATAAACTTACCTCCTATGCTTGTGTGATACAGATGAACCAACCTTGTGATAGAGCTAGATGGATGAAAATGAGCTCTAGATGCCTTAGATGGATGAAAATATAGGTGGTAATGACTAGTTCTTGGTACCTCATTATGATCTCATAACTTTATATTTATATGTTTCTCTTATTCTAATTTCATAATTAACCCGAAAAGGCTAACCAAAAGAAATATAAAATGTTCAAATGACTAGAAAGTTCCCAAAAAGTGGCAAGGAAGAGGGAAAAGGATGAGGGTGCCCTATTGGGACCAGGATGCATGTGGGCACCCTAGTATAAGCATGGATTCCCTAGGACAAGCATGGGCGCCCTAGTATAAGCGTGGGTGCACTAGTCAAGGCTAAAATGACAAAAAAATAGACTAGGTACACATGTGTGATAGGTCGGAAGTGATGATAGACAAAAATTTAAATGGCTAAAATATGAGGGTTAATTATTACTTTCTTCACTCAAAACCATATGACTAGTAGTATGAGACCGAGACTAAATAATATCTAAAGTGCGTGATTTTGTGTCTATAAAAATCATATAACAATCTAATAACAAATAAAAAAATATTTACCCAGAGAAACCTCCTAATTACCACAATAAACATTAAAAATGAAATAACAAAGGAAAATTACTATTACCACTAGGTTTTACCTAACACTTCATCCATGGTTAAGGTTTTGACGGATTAATTAGAGTATTTAGAGACCTTTGTAGTATGGTCGAGAGTGACTGAAAGATAAAGATGAAGAGAATAAAACAAGTGACAAACCAAGAAACTCACATGAACCAATTATAAATATGTGTTTAACCATATAGGTAGGGAAAAACCATACAACCATTACTGCCCTTACTCTATGGTCATACACTACATGATTTTTTAACTCACATCTCTAGTTCAAGCTTATGTAGGTCCAAAACCCTTGTTTCAACATTTAGAATACCCATATCAGCCCATAATCATTTTTAATCAGCTAAGTGCTCAATCCCATGTATTTGTGAGCATGTATTGCATTATGTATATTATTTGCAAGTATTCATACGTTATTTTGATATTACATGATTAATGTTAGAAGTTATTTAGTCGAATAACCCCATGCATATTATCTTTAATTCTTAGTTTGGTTATAATTTTAAAACCCTAATCAAACTTAAAAAGTGGTAAAAAACACATACATGTCATATATTTTCATAGTGTTCATAGAAGTTACATTTGATCAACTATTCTATGAATGTAACTCCCTTTCCTATTATTAGACTCTTGATGACTATTCTCATGGTGGAGCTACTCATCACTCTACTATTTTTACACACCACATTTGAGCTATTGAGTTGTTATGTGTTTTATCATTATTCTTGTGTTTTGTGATATTATTTTCATATTGCATCTACTTGTTAGTGATTTCAACTACATGTGCATTTTTTAATCTAGAGATTATGATAGAACTCCAACAACAATATTTGTAATAACATGATAAATTATAAGTATAAAAATGTTATAAAAATGTGTTAGTCCAATCAAATCTATTTAAATATGTAGTTCCCACCCATGTGGGAACCAAACACAAGACCAAAAACACCAAGATTTTGTTTACTATTGTTTACTTGATATAACTCTACGAAACCACTTAGGCTCACAAGAAATGTTCCACATCACATGATACGTCTACACCAACATGAAGAACATGCAAACAATATGCTAACACAAGATGAACGTAAAGGCACAATTTTATAACAAACAAGAAAAAAACCATGACCCAACCATAATATAAACATCATGAATAGGAACTTTCCACAATACCACATTTTCATGGTTATAACTTTATTATAATCATATTTCATTATTTAACCTTAATGATTTGAAGAGAACTTAACATGAAAACATACATTTTCCTTTTCTCTAGACCACATTTCTTTTATTTCATTTAATACTTAACTTATAATGGTTCCATCTAATTTAGTTTGTTTATATTATTGCAAATAAATTATATAACTCGATTGTTAATTAGAAGTATCTTAACATTTACACATCATAAGTTTTGATTCCCAAATTAGAAACTATGTTTTCTCAATTACTTGTTTTCACGTGGATCAATTCACATCTACTTTCACATCATAAGAAATATTTATTAAGTTACAAGTAATCTCCACGGTACTTAAAATTCTTAGACCGACATCACAAGGGTACATTCTCAATAACTAAGAGAAAGTTACAAATTTCCTTTACAATTATAATCTTAATGGTGCATTAATGCATATCCTAATTGTCCTTGTGATCCCAAGCACTTTACATTATCTCCCCTTCTAATGATGTTTAGTTTCTAGAACAACCATACGATTACATGCTAGAAATTTCATCTTGTATGTCACAAAAGTGACATTATGCCTTACATCTAAGCATCTAAACATCTTACACACTTTCATACCCACATGAATGCTCTCTACTAGGTTCCTAGGGAGGAACACACAAACTCTTATGGTGCCCCTAAGTCTCTAGGACTATGAAAGAAGTTTAGATCCAAACATAACTCAAGGCTTACCAAAAAGGACCATCTTGTTGTCTTATAGAATAACATCCTAATAGATTTGATCCATTACAATTCCCATGAACTGGATTCATATATTTTGATGTTAAGAAAACATGTTCTTATGGTAACATGGATTTGTGATCTTATCTCCTCTTGTTTAATTAAAATTTTATAGTCCAAAATGTTTGGATGTGTTTTGAGATACACATGGGTCATATGAGTCCCATGTTTGAGAAAGAAGGTCACAATGTCAAAATATGTGCTCCCATAAGGAAAAACTCATCTTATCATTTAAAACATGGAAGGGATTACTAATGAGTTAAAGGAGGTGGTTTCCATGTTTTGCTTTGCTCCTAAGCTCAACATTCTAGGGACACAATTTGATAGACAAAACTCAACATGGGTTTTGTTTTCCAATTAAAATCTTAATAGGGTATTATGTTTATTTCTTTCCCTTTTAAACTCAAGGGATATAAAAATTGATATAAGTTAATATTAGAGCAATCCAACCTCCCAAAGATCAATTAAATATGAGAAAGGGTTAATGGAGTCAAACATAAGGGTTTAATGCGTAGGTAAACTGGTAATTGAATCCACTCATGTCGTTTAGATCTCATAATGGTATCATTCAAAGGTGAAAGACAATAAATAAAATGTGAAAGGCTTAAAGTATTTTATCAAATGATATAGGTATTGTAAAGATGAACAAGATTCAATTACTTGAGAAAAAAATGCAACAATGGTCAATAACACAACTAAATTTGACAATTTAGGAACAATACATTTCTACCAAATGATACAAGTATTAAGAGGGAAAAACAATAATTAACATGGTAAAATATTGTTTCAAAACATCTAAACCATAAGAAAAACATATAAACCCATAATTAAAATCACTCCCAAAATAGATTGCCCATTTTCCAACATACCAATATGCTAACAATGTCATACTCATCATAAAAAATAATAAATAACATTACTATTTGTAACAATAATATCGTTTCTATATTATATACAATTACATTGTTTTCCAGATAACATGTTATTATGAAGACACAAGTAATGCTTCACTTCTCCTTGTCCTAGTACCTGCAACCACCACATGGTCAACACAAATGCTAGCATGGCATCTACCTATATTCTATCACAACTCACGATTTCAAAGTATTTCCAATCATAATGAAACAATACTTAACATACTTCTAGGGAGAGTAAGAACAAAAATGCCATTTCATTTCATTTTCAAAGCTAAAGAGAGAGATAGAGAGAGGGGAGAGAAAATACCATTTTTCCACAATCAATTTATTTGTACAAAAAGTGTCAAAATAAAGTTTCCTATAGTCATGTGTTAGTGTTTATAGGGTTTCCGATAGATAATTTGCTTGAATAAGGTCATATGACATTTTCTCCATTTTGTTACAAGTTTCCAAAAAATGTCAAATTTAGATAAGTAGCTCAAAAATATGCATTAAAAATTTTATAATGCTCAAACACACAAGGAATAAAATTCCTACCTACTCCCCTATATATAGGGAAATACTCAGAGCTAACATAACCCAAAACTGACAAACTAATTTCAATTGGTAACCGAAATTCTAGAGCTATTGATCATAATTGCACTTGAATGGCCTCGTCACTCAACTACTGGAGGCCTAAAAACCCCACCTGGAAACCTAGCTTGCAAGGTGGTTTTATCTAAAAAAAGGGTTGGTATTGATTACCATGGAGAAATACTAGAGGTATGTGAAAGTCAAATTCTATTTCTCTACCCAGGGCCTAAATTCATTGGTCAAACCCAAACTATATTTTTAACTTTCAACAGCTTGTCCCAAACTATAAAATGGACCATTGGAATCCTAAAAACATGACAAAAAAAGGTAAAAATAAAATTTGAGGAATAACCCATGGTTTGGTGAAACAATCCAAGTGATAAGGAACAAGGGTTAAGCTTGATTTTCTCATCTTGGGGTTTATAGAGATATTTTACACCTAATTAAAAATAGGTTTTATTAAGATTTCACAAGGTCACCAAGGAGTAGTTTTTACTAAGTAATAAGTTTTACTTGCCACCCATGTGGCTTCAAAGTATCCAGTAGTATTGTGAGTTTTCCAAACATCTCAAAAAGGTAAAAAGGGAATTGGGTTTATGTTCAAAGTAACTTTTCCAATTGTGTAAAAACAAGAGGTAAATTGTTATAAAGTACTACACCTTATCTAATTCACCAAAAAATTATTCTTCTTTGGTTTGATTTTCAAATCCATTAAAATAGGAAGGACGAGAAACATGGAAAATTTTAGTGGCTAATATTCGTAATTTGGCTAAAATTAGGAATTATGGAATATGAATTTGGCTATTTTTATGACCATGACAAAGTGACCACATTTCACCCAAAAATTCCACAAACAATAATTTGTCCCATGTGAATAGCTAATGGATCTCCAGAGATATATTTTTATTGAATCAACACGTGATAGATGGGTTGGGGTTTTAAAAATTATTTGATTGCCAAGAAATATATGGAATCTTCCTGTTCATTTGGTCTCATTCATCGACATGTTTAGGATTTTTTTAAAATTTAATTAAATTCTCCACACACACACGGATCTAGATTGGAATTCGTTAAACCTTTATAAGACTTGAAAAATTTAAAAGACTTCACTAACTACCTAGGAAGTCGCTAAAAATTTTGATAAGCCTCGGCACATGAGGAATGTCCAAGTGTCACCCATTCTAGGAACTTGAGCATAATGGTATTAAAAAGTATCACCAATTCCCGAAATTTGTTATTGGGCGGACATGTGGTGGGATTCTGGGAATCCTTAAGGAAAATGAATTCCATGGACTCCAAGCCCATAGAATGAACCAATTCAATAAAGTTTCAGGTCTACTGCAAATTTAGGTGATGTAGAGTGAAATTTTATGGAACATGTGGCAGACCTCCATTTGGACTTAAAATGTGTTTTGTGCAAGAAATATCCTTCATGCCAATGAATTATCCTTCATTCACCACTCCATCTATAATTTCCTTGAAAAGAATATATTATATTTTACCAATGCTATGAACACTGATTTAGATAATTCGCCAACCCAATGAATCTGGTTCCAACCATATTCACCATGATTTCTATAAGTTTTTTTAGGTGGGTTCCTTAAAATTTTCCCTAAATAGAATTTTTAAGATCGTGTAAGAGGAAAGGGTAAGATGAATGTGCATGCTAATCAAACTAGTGAGCAATAGATTTTGGGTTAGATGTTACATGAGCCAATTCCACTTATCGATGAGTTCCAAGGCATTTTTCAGAAATCCAAATTAGGCATGGTTTGTAACTAATTCACGATCTCACTACAGATCCAAAAATTTGTAACCAAAAATACAAATACATTAATAGTTAATTTGGACCCGTTACACATCATGGCTTTAATTCTTCTAACACTGTAGAAAATCCTTTTAATTAAATGATTACAAGAATCTTGAAAATAATTTCTAAGCACCATCGTATACTTTTTGGCCACTTATTTCACAATCATGATCGTCCCCTCATGTTTCTTTCACCAACATGGAAAAGGGGTAAATACCCAACTATTGAAAGAGCTTTCAAGAAGCCATATTCCCTCATCCTTCATTGACATTCAAAAATTATTTGAGACATATTATTATCACACTAGATGAGTGTATGGTGGTGGTGGAAATGGTGAAGTGCTTGGTTCCATCTACAGTCACCTTGTGGTTAAGATAAGAGAAACAAAAATATTAGGTAAAAATCCCCGATCCTACAACTTAGCGGACAATCTATATTATGTTCTACAACTCCCCATTTGGCATAGACAAGATGGATGCGACATGGTTACGAGATTCTGTCTTAACACCATCCATCAACAAAAACATGAGAGTTTATAAATCCTGTAAAAACATAACAAAAAATTGTTGTGTGCATCCAATGATCATTTTTGGCCCGTGATATCTTTGTATTCCTTCAAGAAAGTTTTTCAAACAGTTCACTTGTGTGCAACTAACAACCATAACATTTTTTTAGTTTCTTCAACCATTATAGACCCGCTAGACAAATAAATCCCGTTTAAATAAATTGCTATTGTGTAAAACTTGTAATCATCACAGTCCATATGACCACATTTCAAGGAATTTTAACAAAAAATTCATAGTCCTTGTGAAGCGGCCATGTTATCTTCTATATATCGCTCCAATCTTATCAAACATTGTCATGTTATATTATCTATATCGCTCCAATCTTATCAAACAGCTCATGTTCCCCTGTGTATGGTTCCCCATTTTCATACTTATCTACCGGTGGTGATTGCAACCATTAATATATGAAAAATCCTCCTTCAAAATATTGGCAGGAGTCCATGCCTATTTGGAATCTTCATCTTTGGCATAAGATGAAAGGATGGTGGCATAGATTGTAAAATTTGACTTTACACCGCCAAACAAATTTTATTTGAAGTTTCTAAAGTGTTGCAAACAAATCCATTTTTCTTAAATCCTACAACCAATAAATCATTCTGGTGGATGTCAATAACTTGTTCCAAATTTCCAACTTGGCACACGTAGGGATGATCTAGAAAATATTGTGGTTTTTTTTTTGCTAACACCTACTAATTTGCATTAATTCCCCAAATGCCCATGCACTATAAAAGGAACCTAAAATAGTAGGATATAGGAGGATTTATTTTTTTAACACAAAATAAAACTTACAATTCCAATGCTTTCCACTACCCGTCTCAACTCAAAACAAGCCCATTCAAAGAAAAACCTACACAAAACATGCGCTTATTATGAAGCTTTAAAACAAAGAAAAGAAATTACAAAAATACATCATTTGATGAAAAATCCTTCCGATATTCATTCATCCACACAATAACCAAAAATCCTTAATCCTCTCATGCATAAACCTCACAATACCCAAAAAATTCATCAATTATTTGTAGAGATGAAACTTACACCGAGATGGGGTGAATCATTATAATCCAATTTTTACTTATTTAAACATTAACATCCATAAAAAATAATTACATAATATATACAAACTACATAACACAATATTTATGTGGAAACCCTTTCGAGAGAAAAACCACATAGGAAAGAACTTTTGAAGCTACTTTCCAAATCCAGTCATAAAATTAATTGTTTTATAAATTTTTGTAGGCACCAACCTACTGGAGACACAATTTCCCAATTCCAAGAACCAACTCAGCAATGATTTGTGATCACCAACCTATTAGAGACACCAGTCCTCAAGGACGAGCACCAACTCAACAATATTTGTGAGCACCAACTCACTGAAGACACCAATCCCCAAGGCCAAACACCAACTCAACAATCAAACAATCCACCTTATGTAGTTTCTTCTTCAACTTGATGATGGCATATAAATAACTCTTCACTACTTCCTGCTGCTTTTGTACACCCGTGCTTCACACTCAACTTACTTCATGCTCTTATCATTCTTTTATCTTCTTCAACAACTCAAAATTATAATCTTATATAGTTTTATATTCCTCTCTCTTCATAAATATTTCTAATGTATTTTCATTAATTGCTTCTCATTTCTTCCTCTCTTCATTTATTTTTCAAATCAACATCATAATCCCTTGAGCACACACCTTGAATTCATAATTAAATTCATGAACAAATATGAATTTTCACGAGTCATTATTTCTTAGATTAATTGGCATGAATTGGACTTTGTAGAATTGTATTTTGTAATTCATTCAAACACCTGAAATCATCCCCTATTTTATCTTCGACCTATGAATTTTTTTACCATCTAGGACTTTACTCGACTACTATGGAACTTTATCCAACACCTCGGATCGCTATTAACACTCACGACCCACTATCAACATTTTTGAATCACTATCACTACCCACGAGCACTATCACAATCTGAAGCACTAATGAAACCCCAAAAGACTATAAATTAGCTTACTTCAATGTGTGAAATTTGAATTTTAAATTGTCTCAAAATATCACATCAATGACAATATTTCCAATAACTCCCCTTTTTCATTGATGGTAACCCACACTTTTTCAATTCCTTTCATATGTTCTCGAATGTCATTCCTTACTTCTATTTTCCCTCTTGATGAATTACTTCTTCAGACTGTTATCACTTCATTTTCTTCTAGCTCTCGTATTTATCCCCCTTGATGTATTACTTTTTATGAAGTTTAATTCTCCCCATTTAACATCAATGAAAAAGGAAAAAAACAATCTCACCACATACTCCCCTTGAAAATATGTTTCCATTTAATGACCTATGAAAAGGATATTACTCCCAAATTTTGTATGAGATATTCAAATGTTTCTTTTGGAAGAGGTTTTGTAAAAATATCAACAATTTGTTCTTTTGTGGCAATGTAGTCCAACTTAACCTAATGATCTACAAATTTCTCTCTTAAGAAATGATACTTGATGGGAATGTGCTTTGTTCTAGAGTGCATGACTGGATTCTTTGAGATATTTATGGCACTAGTATTATAAAAAATATAGAATTTTGAGAATCAAATTCTATCTTGATATCCTTTAGTGTATGTTTCATTCAAAGAACTTGAGTGCAACATGATACTACAACAATGTACTCAATCTCAACAGCAGATAGAGAGAAAAATCCCACTTTTTGCTTAGCCAGGATACTAAATTGTTTCCCAAAAATAATGCACCACCACTTGTACTTTTTCTATCATCAATACAACCAACCCAATTTGCATTTGTATATGCTTTTAGAGTGAAATATTCACCTCTTTGATACCAAAAACCATAATATTTAAAGATCCTTTAAACAACTTGCACATGAATTTATTTTATATTAGCTTGAAATCATGTAACCATACCTACTACTTGCATTACATCAAGTCTTGATGTAGTCACATATAATAAAATTCCAATCATGGATCTATAAAGAGTTTAATTTGCTTCAAGGGATACATCATCCTTTCTTAACTTACAACCTGTGATCATGGGAGTACTTATAGGATTTCATTCTTCCATTCTAAATTTCTTCAACATCTCCTTAATGTACTTGGTTTGAGAAATAAATATGCCTTTGTTTGATTGTGAAATTTTTAATCCAAGAAAGAATGACAATTCACCAAGCATGGACATCTCAAATTATTTTTACATTTCCTCAACAAAATTTTTACACATCTTCTCGTTACTAGCTAAAAAAAAATATCATCAACATAAAGAAAAACAATTAGTGGATTCTCAACTTTAGTTTTGATGTACAAATTATTGTCAACAATTCCTTTCTTGAATCCTTACTATTGAATATACTTGTCCAATCTTGAGTACGAGACTCGGGGGCTTGCTTCAATCCATAGAGATATTTCTTTAGCTTACATACATAGTCCTTATCATTAGATATAATGAATCCTTATGGTTGTTAAATATAGACTTTTTCTTACAAATTTCCATTCAGAAAAGCATATTTAACATCCATTTGATAAACTTTAATGTTCTTATAACATAAAAATGCCAAAAACATCCTAATGGCTTATAAACATGCAACAAGAGTAAATTTTTCTTCAAAATCAATACCTTCAACTTGTGCATAGCCTTTGCATACTAACCTTTATTTATTTATTACCACTTGCCCATCTTCATTCAATTTATTTTTGAATACCCACTTAGTGTCAATCACATTCTTGTCCTTAGGTCTTGGAACAAGCTCCTATGTATTATTATTCTCTATATAATCAAGTTCTTCTTCCATTTCTCCAATCCAATACTTGTCTTCACTTGATTTAGCAAAGATTTTAGATTCAACTTTGGACAGTAAAGACAATTTTTCATGCTCTTCTAAATTTTCCAGTATTCTCCTAGTTTGTACTCCAAGATTTTTTTCACCTATAATATGATTTTTTGAACTAATTTGGATGGTTTTTTATTTCCTTTATCTCAAGTTATTCATTTTCATCTTCATTGTTGGATTCTTCAGAATAATCAATTTCTTGTACCATGTTCTTCTTGTACTTGATATCATCTACCTTCACATTTTCACTTTCAATAATTTTGAATGTTTTCATATTGTAGCATCTATAGGCCTTTCTCATTTGAGAGTAACCAAAAATATACGTCATCAACTCTAGCTTCAAACTTACCCAAGTCTTCATCATCTTTCTTGATATAACACTTCCAAAAACTCTAAAATGTTTGATTGTTGTAGGTCCGCCTTCCATATTTCATAAGGATTTTTTTGTTATTAACTATGATCTTCCCTCTATTCAAAATGTATACTGTTGTAGTGACTACTTCTCTCCAGTAATCTGTTAGATACTTTGGATTCATCTAGCATAGTTTAATAAATCTCTTATACAATTCTCTTTTTCTAGTTAACAACTCCATTCTGTTGTGGAGTTCTTGCAACAAAATAATTCATTTTTATTCCATGACACTCACAATACTCTATGAATTCATTTGACGTGAATTATCCTCCTTAGTTAGATCTTAAACACTTGATTTCAAAATCTATTTCATTTTCAACCAAGGCTTTGAATGCCTTAAATTTTTCAAATGCTTCAGACTTTTCTCTTAAAAAAGTAACCCATGTTATCCTAGTAAAATCATCAATGAATAACATGAAATATCTCTCACCTTACATGCTTTGAGTTCTTGTAGGCCCACAAAGATCAGTATGCACTAGTTCCAATAACCTTTTGGTTGAGTAATCCTTTGTCTTGAATGAGGCTCTTGTCTGCTTTCCAAATTGACATTGTTTGTAAATGGTATTTGTTGGTTTAGTAATCTTTGACATGTCTCTAATAAATTTTTTGGAACTAATTTTTACTAGATTATCAAAATTCATATGACCCATTCTTCTATGCCATATCCAAATCTCATCAATTTCCCCATGTAACACTTTTCACCTTTAATTTCACTAAGAATATAAATATTATTTGTTTTCATGCATGCATCAGTAAAAAAATTCCCTACGCTTTAATTTCTAATTTCACATCTTCCAAAGATAAAATTTTACTGTGTATTCCCTATCACTCATTTCACTCACACTTAAAATATTATGCTTTAGTCCTTCAACATACAAGACATTTTTAATTTTTGATTTACCATTATTTAAACTAATGTTTCCTTTTCTTGAAATTATTATAGTAGCATTGTCTCCAAATTTTATAGTTCCTCCATTTACCTTTTTCAAAGTGAGAAACTTAATTTTGTCCTAGTCAAGTGGCTTGAGAAACTACTATCAATGTACAATTTATTTCGTCTCTTTTTTTGTATAAAATGTTGTCTTAAAAATCATGGAATTCTCTTTACTTGTTTCTTTCTCTGCTTCTCCTTCCATAATTTTTATGACTCAACTTTTTGATTATCCTTGGTTATCTTGTTCTTAAGCTTCTAGGTGGAATACATAAACCCACTTCTACAAAAGTGATCTATATGCCCAAATTTTTGGCACTTATAGCATTCAATATCAAAATTCATCATAAGAGAATAATTTATAGTTCCTATTTGTGGAAGACACATATGAATTCACATTTGCATTTATATTTCTATAAAAACTTCTTGCATAAGATATACAATCTGCTACTTGCATGACCAAACCAATTACATGAATAATAATAACCATAAAAATAATTTTGAAACCTGATTTTGTAATGCCTCCTTGGAGGGAAATATATTCTTGTTGAATCCTTATTTCCCATTAGAGGAGTAACATGAATTTATTCTCTTCTGTTTCTTTCATTTGAAGTGCTTGTGAATTGAGGAATATGTACTTATTCCTTCTTACTACTCTCATCACTGGTAGAACTTTTAATAGGTTCTGCATAACTTCTTGATTTTTTTGGACTTGTCAATTTTGGAGATAGTTTTGTAGAATTCTCATTGTACCCAAGACCTATTTTGATAAATGATGATATATGATTTATGATTATGCTCTATAAAAATTTAGATATCTTTCCAAACTTAAGACAACTATTTAACTTGGGACTTAATTTCTCAAGTCAATTTCTTAAGGAGATAACTTCACATTAAAGTTTCTCAAAATTTCCTTCTTTTTCCTCAACTAAGTAATCACATCTTCATCCATATTATTCATCTCTTCTAGTTGAATCTTCAGATTAATGATAATTTTATTAGACTTTTCAAGATCATATATCATCTTTGAATTTAAAGCATCATACTCACTTTTTAGCTTTGAAATTTCTATTTAAGTTTGATTTTTTTTCGAGGATCTTGAGTTCTTCTAGGGTAGAAATAAGTTCACCTTCAAGATCCACTTCAGCTTCAAATTCAATATCTTCATCATATTATGAATCCAACTCTTCTTTTCCTTCAACTTCCTCTAAGGCCATGAGTATAAATTCATCTTTATCATGTTAGAGAAATTTTCATCAATTTCTTCGGATGAGTTACTTTCATCCTTGACATAAATGGTTTTCTTGTGCTTTTTGTAATTCTTCTTGATTATAGATCTCCCGGGATTATGAATCTTCTTCTTGGACTAATAATACATGTTACTCTCCTTCAATATTTTTTTATTTATCAACCTTATTTTTATATGGGAATTTGTTTGCATAATGTCCTATTTCACCATAATCAAAGCATTTGAATGGTAACTTACCTTTATATTTTCTAGATCCTTTCTTCAGCCTTTTAACAAAGTGAGCTTTTTCTTCATCTGATTCATTTCTAGAACATGCATGTGACTCAGGTTCCTTGGTTTTTACCTTCTTTTATGCTTTCAAATCCACCTCTTGCTTTGATGATTTATCACTTTTAACTCTCATCTCATATGTTGTGATAATTCCATGTGTCTCATCCATTGTTAAGATGCTTAAATATTTTAGTTATTTAATAACTAGATATGTTGGCATCAAATCTCATAGGAAGAGATATAAAAAATATTTACACAATAGTTTCATCCTCAATTTATTCACCAAAACCTATAGTAGGATTGAAAAAAGTATCAACGTGGAGAAGGTAAGCAACAATGTTTTATTCATCCTTTATTTTCAAACTCTCAAAATGACTTGTGTATTTGAAGATTGAATTTTTACTTTATCATCTCATTCATAGAAATTCTTTAGCTTATCCCAAATATAATTTATAGAAATACATGGCATTACTTTGATAAATTATTCTTCACATAATCCACTCAAAATTGCATTCATAGCCTTTACATTTATCTTACTCGCCCTTTTTCTCTTAATATGTTGGAGGAGTTGTTGGAGCTACATAACTGCTAACAAAATATTTCCAAATGTCAAAAATAAAAGCCATTAAATATGTGTGCATCCTTATACTCCAAAAAGAATAATTGGTTCCATCAAACAAAGGATCCTTGTTTGAGGAAAAACCATTCATATGTGTTTCTATGATCTACCTTCTAGTGATCAAATTGTTATGAAAGAACCTCACTCTGATACCAATTGTAGAAAAAAACACTTATAATATGAGGGGGTGAATCAATATAATACAATTTTTACTTATTTAAACATTAACATCCATAACAACAACAATTACATAAGATATAACAATTTCACAACATAGTATTTATGTGGAAACCCTTTTGAGAGAAAAACCACAGAGAAAAGACTATTTGGAGCTACTATCCAAATCCAGTCACAAAATTAATTATTTTACAAATGTTTGTAGGCACCAACCTACTAAAGAAATCAATTCCTAATGCCAAGCACTAACTCAATAATGATTTATGAGAACCAACCCACTAGAGACATCAATCCCCAAGGCTAAACACCAAATAAAAAATATTTGTGAGAACTAACTCACTGAAGAAACCAATCCCCAAGGAAAAGAACCAACTCAAAAATCAAATAATCCACCTTCTGTAGTTACTTATTCAACCTAATGATTGCATATAAATAACTCTTCACTAATTCTTGTTACTTATGTACACCGTGATTCAAACTCATCTTACTTCATGCTCTCTTGTTCTTTGATATTCTTCAACAACTCAACATTCTAATCTACTTGAGTTTTCTCTTCCTCTCTCTTCATAAATATTTTTGATGTATCTTCATTAATCACTTCTCACTTCTTCCTCTCTTCCTTTCTTTTTCAAATCAACATCATAATCCCATGAGTGCACACTTTGAATTCATAATTGAATTCATTTATATACTATGTTCAATTCATGAACATATATGAATTTTCATGAGTCATAATTTCTTAGATTAATTGGCATGAGTCAGCCTTTGCAAAATTGTATTTTGTAATTCATTTGAACACTCACATTCATCCTATATTTTAACTTCAACCCGTGACTTTTTTATCATCATGGACTTCACTTGATTACCATGACACTTTCTCCAACACCTGTGACTCACTATCAACATTTGTAAAGCACTATCACTACCCATAGAACACTACTACCAACCACGGAGCACTATCACTATCCGTGAAGAACTAATGGAACCCGTAGAAGACTATATATTAGTTTAATTCAACATGTGACATGAAAATTTTAAAATGTCTCACAATAAGAAATAAATGAAAATATTTCCAATGTTTTTTTCTAGAAATGAGGTTGCACCAAGCTCGAGAATTTGCAAGAATTTAGAAACATTAAACATATTTAATGATCTAATTATTTTCATTTAATTTTTTTTGTATGCCTTTTTAATTTCAAAACAACTATATCATTTTATTATCTTTGATATTTAATTTATTTGATTACTATTTTATTTTACGATCACTCCAAACTTGGCCAAAGTGACAACCCAAAATGAGCGCAAAATTTTACAACTATCCCACAACCCTTGGGAAAGGATTTTAAATGCTTTTAATCAACAACTGGAAGATATTTATCCTTATCTCCATGGAACACAAGGTATTGAAAACAACATGATCACTATTAAAAAATCTACGTAGCCTATTTTTGTTGAAGGAAATAGAATTTTCTATAGACCATAGGGGCACTACAAAATATCACTAAATTTTAATATATATCATCTTCATTAAGAATGTTTTTGGGGTAATATTATCATTGGAAAATAGAAAAACCCATCGAATAATTTTTTATTTTTCAATCATCATCATCGTCAAAAACAACAATAATAACAAAAATAATAAAAACACAAAAACCACCACCACCAATAACACCAATACCATCAACACCATTTTTGTAGTTGTTATTATGACTATTTTAATTATTATTTTCTTTGTCATTTTCATGGTCCTCATCATCACCTTTTTCATCCTCATCATCACCTTTTTCATCATCATCGTCATCGTCATTATCATCATCACCATCATCATCATCATCTTTTTCGTTGTCATCATCATCATCATCATCATCATCATCATCATAATTGTATTCATCCTCATCAATTTCATCATCATCTTCGTCATCTTCTTCGTCATTGTCATCATCATATTTTTCATTGTCATCTTTGTTGTCATGTTCATCATCATCTTCGACGTTACCATCACCGTCTCTATAGCCATCATTGTCATCATCATCTTCATCATCATCATCGTCACCGCCACTCATCACCGCCACCGCCATCATCATCATCATCATCATCATCGCCGTGCCTTCACCGTCATCATCATCATCATCATCATCATCTTCATCATCATCTTCATCATCATCATCATCATCATCATCATCGTCATCGTCATCGTCATCGTCATCGTCATCGTCATCATTGCATACATTAGTATCATTATCATCATTGGTATCATTCATGTTATTGTCACTCTCTTCTTCATCTTGGTCATTAGAACTCATTACACAAAAATATACACATCATAATTACAAATTCAAATTGGAAATAATATTAATTGGAACATATTAAAAGTATTCACCATTATTATAATTAAAATTAGTAACTATAATTGAAATCAAACTACGGAATATAATAGAAATTAAAGCAATTTTGAAATGTATGGAAAGTATTTATGAAAAAAATAGAAAAATACAAGGTTTAAAAGTGAATAAGTAAATAGTAAATGAAGAAAAACTCAAGGTTGAGAATAAAGGAGAATGAGGTAAATGAAATTCCTACTAAATCTGCCATGGAAATGGAGGAGGATGGCTTCACCCTAGTGGTAAATGTAAGGAAATCAAAAATTTTGTCCTGGTCAGATTCTAAGTTAGGGGGAAAATGAAAGAACATGTTAAGCATTTCATGAAGGATAGGAAGATAGAGATTTTTTCCTCAAAAGTGAATGAGGAATCTCTCAAGGAACCGGCTAAGATTGATCACAATTTAAAGGAAGTTGGGAAGTTAGGAGACTTAGGTTTGGAGGAACCTATTAAGGAACAAAGTAAGGGGGAATATATTTAGAGGCGAGAAGGTTAGTAGGGTCCCCCTTGCAGGTGAGGATTTGAAAGGAATTATATTCAATGATCTTTCCACGGAAGAAATGATGATTATGAATTTTTCCCCTATCAAACTGATGGAAGAAAAGAAATAAGAAATTACGCTGGGAAACAAAGGAAATTCTAAGGAAAAAACCCCCTGAGGAAAAAGAAAGGTAGATTCAAAAGGAAAAAATGGGGAGACATAATTATCCTCTCCTAAATCTCAAGAGTTTGAGAATCCTATAAATGTGGAAGTGGCCACTAGCAAACATGGTAGGCCTAGCAAATTTGAATCAAGGAAAAAAAATACCCAAAAGGAAATAGATTCAGGGAAACAGATGTGCCTAGACCAAAAGGTCTTTAAGAAAAAAAAACCTAATTTGTAGAAATGAATTGCATCTCATGGAATGGTAGAGGGCTTAATAACCCAGTGAAATGGAGGATTCTAAAGTATATGATTGAAAGATAGAAAATAGATGTGTTAGTTGTACAAGAGACTAAAATTAAAGAAGACATTTTTTAAATCTCCTGCAAGTCCTTTTGGAATAATTATAATTTTTTTGTTATTAGTTCTAAAGGTGCCTCTAGAGGCTTAACAGTAGTGTGGAATCTAGCTCACTATGAAGGAACCCTCTGGTTAAAATAGAATAATTTGGCGGTGATGATGAGGGATCTGGAAAATAGAAATATTTGGGTCCTATCTAACATTTATGCTCCCACCCTTCATAAGGAAAGGAAAAATATTTGGCATTACCTGATGTCTTTTAATCATTCCATCAAAGGATTTGGATGGATTGTCCTAGGGTATTTTAATACCCCTCGGACCCCTGGGGAAAAAAAAGGTGGATCTAAGGAGTTTACTGTAGGCATGGAGGACTTTATGACTTTATTGCTTCTTCACAACTCCATGATATTGATCTAAAAGGAAGCATTTTTACATGGTCTAATAGAAGAATTGGATCCCAACATATCCAAGTAAGATTAGACAGGGTTCTTGTCTTGAAGGAGTGGTTAACCCAGGATATCTCTCTCTTTTTTCTCCCCGGATAGGATCTGATCATAATCCTATTCTCTTACAAATCAAGAATCCATCTAGAAGAAGAATGCCTTTCCATTTTGAGAAGATGTGGCTCTAGAATGAAGACTGTATGACCTCATTAATGACTGGTGGAAACTGAAGGTTAAAGGAACAACTATGTATAGACTCTCTAAAAACTCTAGAATGTCAAAGGCCACCTCAAAGACTGGAATAAAAAAAGTTTTGGAAATATCTTTTAGAAGAAAGCGGATATCCAAGCTGGACTGCAAAACTTTCAAAGACAGAGACAAAGATTCGGGAATCTAAGATGGATGTTGAGGATTATGAAAAGGAAAGGTCCCTTCTAGCGGAATACCATAACATTCTGGGCAAAGAGGAAATCTTTTGGAGGAAAAAATCTCAAATTACTTGGCTCAAGGAAGGGGATAAAATACAAGATTCTTTCACTTGTCCACCTTAAAATGTAGAGGGTTCAACAAAATAAATAAAATTAGAAATGAAGAGGGTGTTATGGTGGAAGAAAAAGAAGAAATATCTGAAGAGGCTATCTCCTTCTTCCGTAACCTGCTGACTAATAATAGTATGCCAAATTTGAGTAAGGAGCAAGAATTTTTAAAGTGCATTCCTCCGTTGGTTTTTGAGGAAGATAATCTGATGCTCTTAAGTGATCCCATCAATGGAGGAAGTGGAATTCATAGTCAAACATCTTAACCCTGACAAGGCTCCTAGACTGGATGGCTTCCAAGACTTTTTCTTTTAGCACTTTTGGGATATTATTAAAAAATATGTTTTTGAGGTGGTGAGGGAATTTTTTAGGCAGAAAATTATGCTGAAAGACATGAACTGCACCTTTCTTTCTCTAATCCAAAAATTTGGTAATGCTATGGAATTAAAAAATTTCAAACCTATAAGTCTTTGTAATACATCCTATAAAATTTGCACCAAAATCTTGGCTATTCACTCTGCATTGCTCCCCTCTATCATTTCTGATCAATAAGGGGGTTTTTTCATTGGTTGCCAAATCTAGGATGGAATTATTACAATCAAAGAGACGATCCATTAAGCTAAACTCAACAAGAAGGATGCTCTATTTTTAAAAATGGACATGGAAAAATCTTATGACAGGGTTTCATGGTGCTTTCTTGATAAAATCCTTGATAGGTTTGGTTTTGATGTTTCCTTTAGGAATATATTCAAGGCTTGTATTTCTAATGTTTGGTTCTCTATTCTCATCAATGGGTCACCCTTTGGGTTTTTTCCTACTCTCAAGGCCTGAGGCAAGGGGATCCCATCTCCCCTTTCCTCTTTATTATCCTAGCAGAAGCTTTAAGTAGAAGATTAAATGTTGAAACAAAGAATGGTTCTCTCAAAGGGATCTCTCTAGTAAGGGAGATGGAAAATGTTTCACATCAGCATTTTTTTTATGACACATTTTTAGTGGGGGAAGCTTCTATCCCTGAAGAAAAGAAAAAAAAATCTCCTTGATGACTATATGGAAGTTTTGGGACAAATGGTTAATTTCATAAATATCTCTCTTCTTCCTTAATACCACGGATAATCACTGTAAGAAGATAGAAAAAATTTTGGGATGTGATTTTAAATCTTTCCCTACCTTTTATTTAGGTATCCCTCTTGGGGTTAAGAGACCGTCAAGTTCAGATTGGAACTTCCTAATTGAAATATTTGAAAGAAAACTTTCTGGTTGGAAAGCTAATGTGTTATCCCAGGCCGACAAGATTACCCTTGCTCATTAGTTCTCTTCAGAGTCTACCGGTGTATGCCATGTCCCTCTACCAACTTCTGGTGGTGTTGGGACAATCTAGAAAAAATTCAAAAATGCTTCTTATGGAGTGGCAAAAGAAAAAAATAATTCCTCTAGTGGCCTGGGATAGAGTTTGTAAACCTAAAAATCCTGGGGGACTTGGTCTTCAAGACTGGACAAAAATGAATAAATCCCTTCTCATAAAAATTGGATGGAGGTTAACTAAAGAAAATGGAGTCTGGACTATAATTCTAAAGAAAAAATACTAGATGGATGTTAATGACAAGAGATGGATTTTCAAACCGCATCCTTCAATGGCTCATGCATATGGAAAGCTATTAACTATAAAAAGAAATTGTGGCTAGGGGAAGGTGGAAAATAGGAAAAGGAAACGAGATAAGCTTCTAGAAAGATAAATGGGATGGGAATTTTATCCTTAAAGATCAATTCCCCAAATAGCTAGTCATCTAGAAGATAAATATGGGGATAAAATCATTAACTATATGGCTGATGATGATGACAGCTTTCAGACATGGAAAATCATGGAACTAGAAAGACAGGAATTCAATGATCATTTGAGCAGGCTCAATGATTTCCTAAAAAATTATGTTTCTTCTAATAGTAAGGACCAAGATAGAATAGTCTGGGACAAAGATCAAAGTGGTAATTTCTTTGTCAAATCTACTTATTCCCTATTTTTTGAGGGAGGAACTAGTGAAGAAGATTTAAATGTTGGTAAGATTTGGAACAAGAACATAACCCCAAAGGTTAATGTCTTCAGCTAGCTTTCAGTAATGAATAAAATTCTCATTGTTGATAATTTGGCTAAAAGAGGTTTCCAGATGGCCAATAGATGTGTTCTGTGTGAAGTGAATATGGAAATTGTAAATCATCTTCTCTGGAATGCCCTTTTTCCCATCTTATGCTTTCTTCTATTTTGGGTTGTTTCTTGGTTTTCTGGGTAATTCCTAATGAGATCAAGGATGCTTGGATTCAATGGAGCTTCCCTTTCTTCAGTCGAGGACTTAAAAATCTCTGGGTTATGAGTTTGGGTCACCTATGGTGGGAATTATGGAAAGAAAGAAATAGAAGGATTTTCAAGAATAAGAAACTTCCTATTAGGGTGACTATTAACAAACTCCTATAGGATGTTAGAAATAATTTTTCTATATTGAGGAAAAATGAAATGGAAATCCTTGACAATGAACTTCATTTCTTTAAGAATTGGAACCTTATAGGTGACCCTAAACCCAAAAGATGTAATCCTCATTTGGGGATTAAATGGAATTCACCTAGGGATGGATTCTTTAAACTCAATTTTGATGGTGCTACAAAAGGTAATCCTAGGAAAGCTAGGGGGTGGAGGTGTTCTTCGGGACTCCCAAGGTAGATTTCTTCTTGTACTTCTTCGATTTGGGCCTCCAATATAATAATGTTGTTGAGGCTGTTGTGATGTTCTGGGGGTGAAGTTAGCCAAGGAGAAAGGCTTAACACATCTTGAAGTGGAAGGGGACTCTCTTTATATCATTTCTTGTTTGAAAGGAAATTCTCAACCTTCTATTTCTATTGAGGACTTCATAAATAAAACTAAACTTCTTACATCCACTTTTGAGGCCATTTCCTTTCATCATGTGTACCATGAAGGAAACTCTCTCATGGATTGCATGGCCAATTTGGGGGTGAATACTAGGGGTCTAAAGGTGGTAGAGGATCCCAATGTGATGCATGCCAAATTTATTGAAATCATGAAAAGGGAAGGTTTAACTTATAACACTCCTACAAATGAGGAGGAAAAATTTATTTAGACTCGTGACACTCTTTCATGATTATTGAACTCGTGCCAAATTTATTTTCTTCTCCTGAAGGGTCAGGCTGGATATCTTTGTTTTTTGGAAGCATGAAGATAGGATTGGGGAAGTTAACATTTTATAGAATAGAAGGAATAACAGAGCCAGTAGCATGGGGGGAGACTTAGTTCAAACTAAACCCTGCAAGAGGTAGGAGATGTCTATTGAGGTGGAAACTCTACTAAAAAAGGTAGGTATGCTACCCTTTTTCAATATTTTTAATGGCCATGATGAGAAGGTAAGTGAAGCTGTGGTAAAAATGTGGAATGAGGGCCATGTTCGGGTCAGAAATTTCTCCTTTACCATTTATCCTAAGCTTATTTCAAGGTCTCGGGTTTATCTCTAGAAGGCAGATGCATCTACAAGCCAAAGTTGGACTATAGTCTAGAGATTGAATGTTTCATGCAAGGTAAGGGTACACCTATCTCTCTTCACAATGGGTATGCTCGAGGAAATATGCCCCATCCTTATGATGAAATTGCTCAGTTGTTTATGTCATACATCACCTTAGAAGGCAAGTATAAAGTGATTTATGGTTACCATTTTCCCATGTTGAACCATGTGCGTAATGCAAAGCCTACAATTTCCCTTTCTTTCTGTATACCTCCCTAGAAAAATCTATTGGTATGGTTGAGAAAGGGACCTTCTCCCTTCCTCTGCATCAAGGCCTCATTAAATCCTTGCTCAGATGGGTACTCCCTTTTGGGGAAAAATGAAAATTTGGGGCCTCTTTCATTGATGGCTCGGTGCCCAAGGAGGATAGTCTTAGTGAAGACCCATTTGGAAAACTTGTGGCTAAGCATACCAGATCCAATGAGTCATGGTGTTGTCAACAAATGTAGCAGGGTTGAGGAGGATCCTAAACAAAGGTTGAGGAAGTGGAGATTTTAGATTTGGGGGAAAACCAAGATGGGAATCCAGACTTTTGGGTTCGAATTGGACAAGGCTACTGCTAATGGGGATAAATGATGAGGGGGAGAGTGAGAAAGATATGGATTATGCAGATGATAAGCGCTCCAAGAATTTAGAGGATGCCATTGAGAGCTTGCATGCTCTGAAAACTACCCAATCTAAATTGTTTCACTGCTCAAGACTCTACTATCAAGTCTCACTCTTTCATGGGATTTGAGCATTGTAGGCTTGATACCGACATTAACAGACACATGATTAGTATGGTCTCCATGGATTTGAAGGATTTGACTGATAAAGTGGAAAAGCTTTCCTCGTTGGTCCTTAGTGAACAGCTCAAGAATGCCAATGAGAGAAGCCTGGAAATGGCCAAGGACATGCTGAAGATGAAAGAAGTTGTGTTCCAGATTCATGATGTCCATCTCCTCAATGTTAAGAGCACCATCCACCATCTCAAGCTTTTAGCTGAGATGATTCACTCCATGGAACTTGCTAAGGAAAGGGAAAAATATGGTAAAGGCCCCAAAGTGGAGATCCCAGAGCCAAACTACAAGGTTTGGAAAGCTACCATTGATTCCTTGTCAAAGAATGGAATGATGCATGAACTCAGTGGGGGATCTGATAAAAGAGTGACTACGTATATGGGATATTTTTTGCTACTATTAGTTTTAAACTTTTTTTCTATTAGTTTCTTGGTTATGCTCTTTGTTAGATAGTTTATTTGTTGTTTGGATACTTTCTTTTATGTTTGTATTTCCTTGTTGTTGGTCTTGTGTTGTTTTGGTTTTGTGGTAGGGCTTCAATGGTATATCCCTTAGCCTTTTTGTAATGAAATGGTAACATTATGTATGGTGTAGGGTCCCTTTCCAAAGATCTAATACATGTGCCAACTATGATCAATTAAGTTAAACATTAGAAAACATGAAGCAACTAAAAATTCATACATCTTAAAAAAATATTTCTTAAATTCAATACATAATAATATTACAATATGCTATGTAAAAAATGTGCCATGCATGCAAAAATACAACATTTTACAATAGTATGTAATGTCTTATGCATTGAAATTAACCATCAAATCTAATTTGGAAAAACTAAATATTTGTTCACTCTTCCAAAATGTCATATATGTATTAAGAGTATAGTCCATATATCATTTTATAAGTGTTTTAACATGTCTTAAAGGATATCCCATCGAGGCTATTTATTGTATTATATGGACCCATGTCCTTATTAGTTGGCACAAAATATTCCTACAATACTACGAGACCCTTTAGAATGATGTTTGGTTAGTGTTGATTTATCAAAACTAAAATTTTCTCCTCCCATACACATTTACTAACCCGCACAATCATATATCATTCATGGATTCATGTTTCTTACTCAATATATGTATTTTTCTTCATTATATATTAACCATACATAGTGTTCCATGTGTATCACTCGACATATGTGCTCTATATATGTCTCTAGAGTTTTCTCCCTTTTGGGAGTCAATCATTTCATTCCAATAACTTACTATAATCATGAATCTAATTATGCCTCCAATCTATCTCAAAATAATATATTTCAATCATGTAAGTAATGGGTAAGATTATATGAACCATGACAACCCTACCCACATTAGCCACATCTTTATAACTCACGCCAACACCAAATACTAGCTAATTATGAATGATTGAAACAAAAATCATGATTGGACCAACTCCATAAATAATATCCATTTGATTCCAACACATTCATCATTGCAAAAAAAAACTCAAAATTAACTCAAGTTGACAACACAACTAATTTAGAAACTTTTATAATAGATAAATAGTTTTCACATCATCATTGCGAAACTACTCGTTAGTTTAAACAAATATTTCTTATCACATATTGTTTTTAATCACAAGTGGGTTTCTCACATTTTATTTTTATCCACCTATATATTAGCACAAGGTTTACTTACACAAGTATACAAGTTTTCTCAAACTCATGATAATCTATTTTGGTTTTATGTGAATATGTCACAATTGTAAAATATTGGGAAATCTCCAAATACATTTGAAAATATTTATGCAACAACCAAAATGACATGTTATTGCTAAATTTATCACACTATTTTCAAACATACATATTATTCATCCTAAAGTTTCAACTAATTAAGAGCCTTACCATCCTTTGACTTATGGAGGGTTAGAAATCTTCTATGCTCGGAAATTAAATGATTAGTTTTCATTTAATACTTATTTTATGATCATAAATAAAATGATATATTGGTTATTGAGTAATGATAAGTTTCCTTTATTATATAAGTAGGATTTCATGGTAGAATATTAGCAAATTTGTAGATAATAAATATAAAGGAAACATTGTTTGATATTGTCAAATATATTCTACTAATTTTTGTGGTTATTTTTTTGTGAAGGCGTTTCAATGAAACATATTTTATGGATAAGTGATGTTAATGCCTATAATTGCATTGTATATTGATAAACATAAGGGAACACTAGAATTATACATTTGATATCATTAAGACTTCAAAAATAATTTTTATCACACGAGAATTAATTCTCTTCTTATAGAACTAAGTAATTGTTAACCAAAATGAGCCCCTTTCCCATTTTGATAAAATTTGCACTTTTATGGCCCATTCCCTCAACAACTTATATTTTTGTGAATGAAACATATTATTTATATTGAATCCCATGATAAATTATCCTAAGCTGCACAACACTATAAAGTTTCATTCACCCTTGTATAGACAAGTGTTGAGCCACATATGAATATAGACCTTTGATTTTCCTCATTAATATTAAGTCATGCTTATGCCATACTTATATCCCTTTCTCTCTCACTATCATATTTTTTTAGCTTGTCTTTGTCTCACAAAATATTGTTTTCTTTACTATGCAAGTCACAAATTACTATTATAAGAAACAAATGTCACAAATATTCTTTATCTCACCTCATTTATGATAGGTGCTTCTCTAACATTATTTTGAACATCCATTTATTCCTTTCCAAATTGAGTTTTCAATTTTTAGAAATATGAAGATGCTTACATGAAGCTACAATTCTCCAACAAAGCCACAAAACACTAATCAGGCCATATTATCTGCATTTCATGATGGAAGTCTTGTGAGGTTGTGCATAACTAATCAAGGCCATATATCACTTGTGAACCTTCATATGGATTCCTAAAAGGTTTATCTCTTCTTTCCAAGTTCTCAATCACCCTATTTGAATTTAATTGCTTTCACCATGATATCCTCATGTCATGGAACTTTATGTTTTCTACAGAGGTATTATCTTTATTTATCTTATAGTTTAGTGAGTTACACCTAAATTCATTGGTTGTGTTTTAATGAAATAATTACCTTCCATGCATTCTTATACGGGTTTGATCATCTTTGGGGATTCCTCTTCATTATATGACAACTTCTATACCAGAATGTGCTTAGACCTATTTTATAATTACTTCACATGACACGAAAGGTTATTTATAGTAGATGAGGTTCAATTAATGCCTCAAATCACTTGTACGACCTAAAACTATAGTGATAGCTTTGGGACTTATTTCCATAAGTAAGATAATTAAAAAATTTAATGTTTCTTAACTAATGTCATGCCAATGGACGATTCAAGGACATCATTGACTACGAGGACCATTATTTTTCAGTCAGGGAGTAAATGAATGATTGAAGATCCTAGATTTTAGCAATCAAGGGGATGATCCATTTCTTCCTTCTGAAAAATATTTAAATTTATTAACAAATATTCCTTCCCCTCTTTCTTGCAAAGAAAAATTGAAAGAACCCACTAAAAACATCTAGAAAGGGTGGAAAATATTGATAAATTAGATTTTCTTTGGAGGTGAATATATCTAAGTTATGTATGCAATTGTGACTCTAGTGTAATTTCTCTAATCTAGAAAAGTATTTTAAAAAATGGCCCTTTTCAATCATCATCTTTGTGTTAGTCTTTAGTTTTCACATTTCAGCCTTGAATTTTCTATTTTACAAAGCACATTATCTAGGATATATTTAATTTTGAACTATCTTAATGCATACCTATGGATTGTGATATGTTAGTTCTTGGACGATAAATATTCCAGGAACTAGACATAGACTATAGTACCTAAGAGGATCAAATAAAGAAGGAAATAACCTCAAGATGAAATTTCTATTTATAGGCATTGTTTTAAGTTGTGAAACCACACCAAAGTGTAAAATATGAAGCTCTAAAATGGAAATTAAGCCTCACAAAAATGGGATAATGTGTTTCCATTGTATTCCATAACTTAGGAGAAATTCACATTATTCATCGTGCATTACTGAAATAGGAAGACCAATGATTTTTAGCTCTTATAGTGTCATGAAGAAGGGTAGATTTTATACTTAGAGAGGCATAGGCTGTTTGGATCTACCCACCCTTGTTGCAAAGTGTGTTGTGAGCCAAGATGTTGAGTGGTTCATTGAGTTTCTCCTATTTCACTCACATATGTTATCACACCCCGTGCCACCACTCAACATCAATAAAATCATAAATGACAATGTTACTATTTCTACCTGTACAAGACCAATAATATTTCTATGTTATTCATGAGGGAACTAGCAAGTGGCACATGTAAAATTACATTTATATAACACCACCATGCTATGTTTTTTATGAGAGTTTTAGTGTCAAGGAAAAATAAAAAATAGATCTATTTTTTAGCACATTAGTGAGTGCAAAGTATACACACAGTAAGTTGTAATCCCTTTGAGGATTTGTCATGTTCACATTTTGTAATTATCTTTGAGGATTAACGATTAATAAAATTATATTGTATTATGTTGATACTTTCTCTCTACACATGTACATATCTTCCATTCTACATAGATACTACTCCATAGATAAAATCTATTTTAATACTTTCATATACACATATATTCTACATATACACCACATCACATGCACACACACTTTACCAAAAAAATTTGTTTGATATTTTTATTTGTACATTTATGATTTGATTTAATTAAAAACAATGATAATCATGCCCTATAATAGTATATTTTATAGCTATAATCTTCATTCTAGCTTGTGAAGTTAGGTTTCTTCAATCTTGATTTATACAACCTATAAGATGCGGTGTAATAATATATTGGGTAAAGAGGTATGTTTATTTTCCATATAGTTGAGTCTTCATTCCATATTGTTGGGCAGGCCACAATGTAATTTTAATTCTTTGGATCTTTGGATAACCACGAAGCATTAAGTGACAAATAGTTCACAAACTTTGCAGGTGCCAAAACATGTTCCATAGATTCCATGGACCACATTGTATATAAAATTATCTTTCTCTCCTCTCCATATCACTATTCAGATTTCACTTTTTTAGAATTCAAAATTCTTAATTAGCAAGATTAATATTTCATAATTCACATAGAGGTATTTTAGTCTTCATTCCATGAAGTCGGCGAGTCATAAAGTAATTTTAATGTTGTGGATATTAGATAACCACAAAGAAGAAATTATTCCACAAGAATCATCCTAAAATGAAAGATAAAAGAAACATAAATAATAACAACTCATAGAACATCCTAAGATATTTCCAATTTCTATTGAAAATTATATTCATTTGATAAAATAGTGAAAGTTTTACAATTATATATAGGGAACATGTAGATTAAATTGCCTCAATTAAAAATCTAATATAAATTTTTAAACTTCATTTAAAGCTATTTTATACTAATTATATCTCTAACTAAAATGTATATAATAATCTCTCTTAGTAAACAAATCGAATGTTTAGATTTTATCTTCTAAATACATAGCTTTATGAATGATGTATATACTCGGTATTCAACTTGATTGTATATTTAGTGTATCACTAATTTTCCCTATCTTGAGAAAGAATGCAAAGATGGTAACTCTAATCAACGGAAGTGGTTTTTATTATCGAGGCTTTCATGCCTCCTAATTTTTAGTTATACCTTGACCGAAGTCTCATGCAATATCCCATCTAGAAGTAACATAATACCTTTGGACCTATAAATATGTCTGAAAGTATCATGAAAATAGTTATGTAATTAGGAGCTACTTAGGTTCTCTATTATCGCCACATGTTGATCAAATTATTCCATAAACTAAAGTAAAGATAAATCAAATTGGGCCATAATGTAAAGCCTATCTTTCTCATCCATAAGTTCTAATATACCAACATATATTAATAAGGAGGTAATGTTGTAATAGAATAAGTTCATACATTTTATTATTATCGAGAGGTATGGGGATATCTATCCTAAATAGATATTTGTCTTGGCTATGTAATTGTATGTCGTTATGACATCATCTATACTCATGAGAGGGGAATTAGGAAGTATATTATCTCTAACTATACTGGAAATAATAGTCATATTATCTTTGGAATCACTTACTTCCTACAAAATATCCTTAAGTTTATTCATCACACCAAATAATTTCTTTTTGTGTTGTAAAATATGTGTTAAGTTTATGAATAACTCTTTGATATCTTGGTACATTTTAGAGCATAAGGTGGGAGGTACAAATATTTTTACATTAATTACACCAACCTTTTCCTTTTCCACATCCATAGCACCCTTTGCTATTTTTAGATAAGTTTTCATTACATTGAATGAATCACATGCATACTCGATATCTCTCCTTCTTTTCTTAGTTGGGACCATGATGTATTATTCTATCATATAAAAAACCTCCTTACCACCCTGAGTAACTCTATTGGTATTCAAATTTTCTAACTTATTTTTATTCTTATTGTAATATAGGGTAAATTCAAGTGGATGATACACTATCATCGAGCTATCCTTATCAATTATTGTTGTATCTATTACTTATTTTAGCTCCCCATATTTTGATATGCCTCATTTTCTTGAGTATGGATGGTAATCATAGTAGTAGTAGTTATTATGCAAACCTAATATGAAGTGGTAATAGGGAATAGTGATAATTGCAACTTAGGATGGGATGGGGAAGGAGTAGAAATATGATAAACAAGAGGGTGTAATGGGAAAAATGAAAGTAGGTGAAGACATAGGGATATAGGATGGAATATTTTTTGAAGGAAGGGAAAAGGGTGAATATAAAGGAATGGATAAATAAATTCCCTATGAATTCAACACCTCCATGAAAGATATAGGTTGTTTATAGGTATTTCTTGGCCGGGTCTAGATATGGTGGTAGTAGAAATAATAGACAAGGTGAGAGATTGTTGTGGAATGAGAGGGTGAGTGGAAACATAAATGAATGCAATAGTTAATGGAAATGGGGTTGTGAGTGAAATGAGGTTGGATGCAATGGAAGAAAAAAATACAACTGAGACACTAAGAGTTTTAGGCCGTGATGTTACTATCAAAAGACTAGATTGGTAGAAACATTAGGAAAATAGGAAGATGGAATGCTAATAGAAGGAGTGGAAATAATGGAAGAAAGAAATAAAGAGGAATATGGATCAACCATTTTTGAAAATGATATAATTTTTGTAACAACTGAAACAATATCATCTATTAAATTAATTGTAGAGATGTAACCTGATTATAAAACCTTGGCCTACACTTACTTGAGGAGGAAAAGAAAGTGTAAACTGATAATTAGAACCTCCATATTTTCAATCTAAACTATCACAATTAGATAACAAAACATGGGATAAATAATAATAATAATAGTCACATGAATTAATGGTCATAAAACCTAGGCTAGAAGATAAAATACCTAGTGAGACACTTGTTTGAATGTAGAACAAGTTGTCATTTGGGCCACTTCAAGCCTTGAGATAAAGGGAGAATCTAGAGGTACTCATATAAAAATAATTGTAATAAGGTAAAACATGTCTCATTTGGTGAATAAAACATGTTGGATGATTGATCCTCTATTACTTATTCAAATCCAATCAAATGGATTCAATCTTCTCTCACTCTTTTAAAGACATCACTCATGTATCATGGATTCATATAAATGAGGTCATTAGGAGAATACAAATGCACATAAGGATTAGGATACATGTAGCTAAGATTCCTTAAGTGTTACCTCGCTCTCCCCTAAGGATATCATATTCTAAGTTCATTCAAATTAAGTTTTTATACTAATCAATATGATGAGAAGAAAATTTCTATAATGTAGGGTACATGGTAAACTTATATTTTTCTAAATTAAAGGGTATGAAAGGATAAGGCATATATGAAACCCTCTTGCATCATCCCTAATTCCTTTATCATATTGATAGGCCACTTCAATAGAGTTAAAATTTCTAGTACATACTTGATAAATTTTTGGGAAGTATTGAGGCATATTTAAACTATGATTAAGGTCACATCAAGATAATACCAATAGGCTCTAATAAGCTTGATGGATTTCCAATTTGAAAGTAAAAAATTTAGTGTAGGGACCACATGTATTTATTGATAGATAGTAGGATTAAACACTTAAATATATCCCATATAACAAAATAGTGATTGTACTTGAACAATTGATTAAACACCACATATGGAAAAGATACGGTGAAGCGGGAGCTATTTGGTAATGAAGGGTGAAAGGTCAAGGATGCACATAATAAATTTACCAAATAAGAAATCATAGGAAAATTGACGTAGAGGTAGCCTAAATGCACTCTTCAATACACCAAATCAATCAAAAACCAAAGAGTTAGATTCATCACCAAGAAAAACACCAACCCATGCTAACTACACATTGTCTCAAGAAGTTTGATTTTTCTCAAAACACTAAAATGAATCAAATGATTGAAACTAAGGCTATAAAAAAATTTTCATGCTCAAATACATCTATCTAGCATGTTCATGAATTCAAAGAAGTTTTATACCATCATTTTCTACAAATCTCCTTTGCAGACCTTAAGGATGCCTTGTTTTGTTCTCAAGAAAAATGTCATTGGTAAGATATAGTTGGGAATAAAATATAATGACCTACAACAAGATGATTTTTTTGGATACCATTTTGGCTCCCCAAGCTGTAAACTAAATTTAATGACCCAAATCCCAAGGAAAACCTATTTTCTCTCACTTAGTTGTAAGCAATTAGCCTTCCTCCTTGTAGGCCTTCAAGATAACATTTTTTTGACAAAAATAAAAAAAATAAAATAATCAAGTTTGACCTATAAATTATTTGAGTACCCATTATCCTTTTTAAGGTGTTCACAAAATTTCAAGGATCCATCATGCACCAATTAGTTTTTATTCTCCTTCTATTGTTTTGACTAGATTTTGTAATTAGCCCCTTTTAGTCCTCATGACCTTCATGTTTGAAACAAACTAAGAAATTCAAGGAAAAAATGATTATAGATTCAGATACCCATTTTTGATCTCATTCTTTGTGTTAATTTGTTTTACCCTAAATCTTTCCACAACTCACTTAACACAAACTCTCTCTTTTCAACTAGGTTTTTGCTAGGTCTAGTTAAGGTTTCAAGCACTTTTCTTAGGGTTTGATTTTTTTCATTGTTCCAACTTCTTATAATCCTTATTCCTCCTCATTACAATTTTTTTATGCTATCATTAATGTACAAACATCTCTCTAGATTCAAAAATCCAACATTTCATGTTTTAGCCTCTAAATCCTCCTTGAATCCAACAATCCTCATGTGCTCTGTTTCTTTCCTTTTTCTTGGCTTTGGTTATGGTTTCTAAATAACTATCATCTTCAATGTTACCATCCTCTCATGATTTCCAATGCAAATCCTCTATTTCATTCTTCTAGACTCTTCCCATCAAATGTTTGTTGGATCCTTACCAAATATTTACCTTATGCAATGATTATTAGGCCTTTATGACATTAATAAAACTTTTTTAGAGAATCCATCTACTTAAGAATAGGGAATAATACTTATCATACTAAGAACACTTATTTCAAGCCCTAAAGATTGTGCATAATATAGTCAATACTAATTTTAACAACTTTTAGGCTAATAATTTCACATTTCCCTATTTTTACACTTCGTGATCTCATTACCTCATCCTAACCTTATTAATAAGCCATTTTCATTAGATTTCAGAGGTTTATCTTTATCAACATACAAAATTCTTCCTCTTTAGACCCATGTGACAGGGTATCTCAAACTAATATATTGGTTTCTTATTTATTCTCACACTATTGGGTTCTAAGAACTCTTTAGAGGAGTTCACATGTCTCTACAGACACCTATGGATACTCTTCCACTCTTCACATGCTATGACATAGGTTATCCTCATTTAATCAAACATTTAAGAATTTTCAAACCCTAGATTCTTGTTTTAAGTACTTCTAAACCATTTACAAGATCATTGCCATACTGTTATTTATAATTATAGTCTTCTCTATGGTTTAAAAGGCATTCTTACAATATTTTATTCATACCCTAATCCAACTCCTTTCTTGCCTTAAATAATTGAAATAAAAACTTACTTTATACACTTACACCATCTTAAATCCTTGTATTAGGACTACCTTAATTACCATTTCTCTATTTTATAGTCTTCTTCATGTTGGCCATTTTGTGTTAGTGTTGTCATTGATGTCAACTCCATTGATGGAAAAGGGTGTCATGTGGTCATGTGAGTCTCCATGATGTGCTATTTAGGTGTCAAGCATGAAGATTGAGTGGTTTGGTGAGTTCTATGTAGTCCTAGTGCATGGTCTAGGGTGTTGAGTCATGGTTTGAGTCCTCCCAAGTGAGTTGGAGTGTTTCATGATGTCATTAATGGTATATGAGGTGTGTTACAGGTGTTCTTGAGTCTGCATAAGGTCAACATGGTAAGTTCATGGTTGAGGCAGATCATTCTAGGCCTATTTCTAGTCCTAGTGCATGAAGAATGAGGCAGATTAAAAATATTTCGGCCTAATAATTCATGGTGAAGAATGTTATCAGTATGATGATGGTATATAAGGCATGTATGGTGAGTTTTAGGTCAAAAAATAGAGGTATGATGCATATTTGGGGTCCTTAGAAAGCAAAGCGGTGAGAAACAGACAGAGTAAACACATGCAAATGAGATAGGATAAATATTTTCAAAGATATTTTGAATATGAGGTGAGTTTTTATAGTTATATTATGTTTCAAGATGCTTCGTAACAAGTTTCAGGTCAAATTATGAAGAAATTAAAAGATATGCAAAATTTGGAAAAGCTGGATAAGTTGCAGGTGTGTTTTTAAAGAAAAAGTTGACTTTCATATGTTCGTTGTGGGATGTATGTTTTGCATGAGACTCAAATGTATTCTCATATTTTTTACATGGAACTAAGAAATTTTTGAAAAATTAATGAGGTGGTTTTATCATCATGTTTTTATGAACAATCATAAAGAAGATAAAGTGGTTTGAAACCCTAGTTAAACCCTAACTAGGAGTAGCTTGCAAAAGAAGAGGTATAATAAAAAAATTAATTTATAGTGAAAAGTTGATGATTGGATGTTATAGAGTAATATTCTGATTTCCATAAAGTTATGTCAAAGCATGTGGTGGTATGTGGGCCCCACCGAATTTGTTTATTTCTGAAGAGTTCTAGTTTGTGGAAAATTTTCCTAAAAAGGCAATGTATAAATTTTCATTTATGATAGCCCAAGATTTTATCTAGATTTCCGTGAAAGTTTTAGGTCATGGTTGAGGTGAAAAATTTAAAAGTGTTTCCTATTTATGAATACTAGTTTTTGGGGTATTTTGGAGCAAAGCATGGAGTAAAATTGACATATGTAAGAGATACTGAGGAGTTAGAAATCCATTGAAGTTTTTTTGTGAATTTGGTTTAGAGACCTTTCTAATGGTATATAAAATGCGTGATTTGGAGATGGTATGAAAAATTTATGACCTATTATTTGAGGGTAAAATATGGAAGATGCTCATTCTAAGGGGTGTGTGTAGCTACAATAGCTATGTTCATGTTACTAATTTGATCAAGATTAGTGAAGGTTTTTAATGGATTATAAATCATGTATAAGTATGTTCCATGAATTTTTAAGCTTTAAAATATTATTTGGTGTGATGTAGTATGTTAGGCTAATGGTTAGTTCTTGAGTCTAAGAAGGCATACAAATAAGTTTCACAGAGAATGGCTTGGTTTAAGGTCTTAAAATTGGAGTTGGAAGGAGTTATTATATGTTATGGAAAGGTAATTAAAATATATTTACAATGAGGTATGTATTGTCTCATGATTAGGTGTTTTGGTTATTCATTTAGGTCAATTTGTGAAGAAGTTTGTAGTTGTAGTTACGTGATAAGAAAGTGTTTCTTTGAAAGAATGAGTTGATAAGAGCATGAGATGGATGAGTTTAAGATTTACATCCCGTGTAATGTGAATAGGGGTGAATTTTTCACCAATTGAATCCATTTGGAGGTCTTGAAAGTATCATTAAGTGGGAAAATAGTTGGTTTTGTAAAACAACTTTTTGGGAAGCTTGTTTTAGTGAAGACAAAAGTTGACGTGGTTTGAACCAATATATGTTTCTTGAAATATAACTTGCATATAATTGTTATACAGGTCATGGGATTTTCATTTAGTGGTCACATGCCATAGTTAAGTTCATCTTGAGGGGTCCTAAGGCCCAAAGGTAAAATTATGTTGTTGATAACAAATTTTTCGTGAAGGAAATGAGCCAATGGGCCCATTTAATGAAATAACTTGATTGCTTCAAGTAAATGGTGACCATGTATGATGTTTAATTTTTTTATTAGAGGTTAAAAAGGGTTGAGGGGACCCTACCCCATACAAAGTATTACCAAATCATTACAAAGAGGCCAAGGGATTTACCATTGAAGCCCAACCAAAACCAAAAGCACCATGAACCAAACAACTAAGAGAAACCACCACAAAGTAAATGTTTCCAAACAGTAGATAAGAAGTAAAATAACTAACAGCAGAAAGACATAAGAACTAACAACAAAACAACTATGAACTAACAACAGAAAACCATTATCCCATGTTTCTTCATCATTCTTTTATCATCTCCCCATTGTATTCATACAGCCATTCCATTCTTTGACAAGGGAGTCGATAGTAGATTTCCAATACTTGTAGTTCGGCTCAAGAATCTCCAATTTGGGAATTTTTACTTTTTTTATTTTTCCTTTGAAAGTTCCATAGAATGAATCATCTCTGCTAAGAGCTTGAGGTGGTGGATGGTGCTTTTAACATTGAGGAGATGGACATCACGAATATAAAGAATGATTTCTTTCATCTTCAACATTTCCTTTTCCATCTCCAAGCTTCTTTCATTAGCATTTTTGAGTTGTTCACTAAGAACCAAATAAGATAAATTTTCCACTTTTTCAGTTAGTTCCCTCAGGTCCATGGATACCATACTGATCTTATGTCTATTAATATCAGTATCAAGCCTACAATTCTCAAATTCCCACATGAAAGCATGTGATTTGACAGTAGAGTCTGGGCGGTAAACAATTTATTTTGGGCAGTTTTAAGAGCATGCAGGCTTTCAATGGCCTCCTCTGAGTTCTTTGAATGATTTCCTTCAGAATTATCCGAGCTTTCTCGCTCTCCATCTCATCACTTTTTTCCCCTTCAACAACATCTTTATCCTTACTAGAAACAGAATGGGTCGGGTTTCCTTCTTGGTTCTCACCCGAATCTAAGATAACCTCCACTTCCTCAACCGTCTTAGGTGCCTCCTCTACCCTGCTTCGTTTCTTGACTCCACCTTGACTTAGGTTGGATCTGGTTCTTTTTGACATAGGTTTTCTAATCAAATCCCCACTAAAACTTTCCTCCTTGGGCTTTGAACATTCAACAAGCTGAAGCCCCAAATTTTTCATTTTTTCCCAAAAGGGGAGTTCCTAGCTTGATAAGGGATTTGATGAGGCCTTGGTGCAAAGGTAAGGATAAGGTACCTTTCTTGACCATGGTAATAGATTTTGAGAGGGAAGTATACAAGAAGAAAGGGAAATTATAGGGCTTAGCATTATAGACATGGTTCAACATAGGGAAGTGATATCCATATATCACTTTGTATTGCCCTTCTAAGGTAATGTAGGACATAAACAAATGAGCAATTTAATCAAAATGAGGGGGAAATTTTCCTTGAGAATAACAATTATGATGAGAGAAAGGTACCCCTTTACCTTGCATAAATCATTCAATCTCCAGGCTGTAGTCTGAATTTGGTTTGTAGATGCATCTTCCTTCCAAAGCTAAACCCATAACTTTGGCAATAAGCTTGGGGGAAATGGTGAAGGAAAATTTACCAACCCGAACATGGCCTTCTTTCCAAGTTTTTTCCATAGCTTCACTCAAATTTTCATTGAATCCATCAAATATGTTGAAGAAGGGTAACATTCCCACCTTTTCAAGTAGGATCTCAGCTTCTTTGGATATCTCCTATCTCTTGCTAGGTTCAGTTCTCACTAAGTCACCCCCATGCTTCTAAACCTATTCTTCTTTCTGTTATGAGAATGGTTGCCTTCCCCAATCTTATTGTTCCAATTCCGAGAAAAAAAAATCCGATCTACCCTGCTGGGATTAGAAAGGAGATTTTGCATGAGTTTAGGAATCATGAGAAAGATATGTCACGAGTCCGAGGAATTATTACCTCCTCATTTATAGGTGTCTTATTAGTTATACCTTCCCTTTTCATGATTTCTTTAAATTTGGCTTACATCTTATTAGGATCCTCTACCACCTTAAGACCTCTTGCGTTCGCCCTCATATTGGCCATAAAATCAGCTAGATTGTTTCCTTCGTGATACACATGTTGAAAGGATATAACCTAAAAAGAGCATAATAAAAGCTTAGTTTTATTGATAAAATCATCAATGGAAATAGAAGGTTGGGATTTTCCTTTCAAACATGAGATGATATACAAAGATTCCCCTTCCAATTCAAGGTGTTTTAAGCCTTTCTCCTTGGCTAGCTTCACACCCCGAACATCGGAGCTGCTCTACAACATTTTTGATTGAAATCCTGAGTCAAAGAAATAGGCAATAAGAAATCTTCCTTGAGAATCATGAAGGACACCTCCTCCCCCTAATTTCCCAGGATTACCTTTCACTTCCCCATCAAATTTGAGTTTAAAGAAACCTTCCCTAGGCGTATTCCACTTAATCCCCACATGAGGATTACTTATTTTGGGTTTGGGATCACCAATAATGTTCCAATTCTTACAGAAGTGTTGTTCATTGTCAAGAATAACCATTTTATTTTTCCTTAGGATAGAAAAATTATTTCTAACAGCCTGTAGGAGTTTGTTTATAGTCAACCTAATGGGAATTTTTTTGTTTTTGAAGATCATTCTATTTCTTTCTTTCCATAATTCCCACCAGAGGTGACCCAAGCTCATGACCTAAAGATTTTTTAGCCCTTGATTGAAGAAAGGATAGTTCCATTGATTCCAGGTATCCTTAATCTCTTTAGGGATTACCCAGTAAACCAAGAAGCATCCCAAAATAGAAGAATGCATTAGATGGGAAAAATGACATTCCAGGAACAGATGATTCATAATTTCCATATTCACTTCACAAAGAACACATCTTTTGGCCATCTGAAATCCTCTTTTAGCAAGATTATCAATAGTAATAATTTTATTTATTACTGAAAGCCAACTGAAAACATTAACCTTAGGAGTTATGTTCTTGTTCCAAATCTTACCAGCATTTAAATATTCTTCTCTAGTTTCTCCCTAAAAAAAAGGGGAGTAGGTAGATTTGACAGAGAAATTACCACTTTGTTCTTTGTCCCAGACTATTCTATCTTGGTCCTTGTTGTTAGAAGATACATAATTTTTTAGAAAATCATTGAGCCTGCTCAAGTGTTCATTGAATTCTTGTTTGTCCAATTCCATGAGTTTCCATGTCTAAAAGTTGTCTTCATTAGCCATATAGTTATTGATTTTTCCCCATATTTATCTTTGAGTTATCTAGAAATTTGGGGGAATTGGTCTTTAAGGATAAAATTCCTAGCCCATTTATCTTTCTAGAAGCATATCTCATTTCCTTTTCCTATTTTCCACCTGCTTCCCCTAGCCACAATTTCTTTTGCCCAGTTAATAGCTTTCCATATGCATGAACCATTGAAGGATGTCTTTCAAAATCCATCTATTGTCATTAGCATCCATCCAATTACTCATATTACTCATTATGATGTTTAAATTTCATATTACTCATGTTTGGTGTTTTTTATAGCTTGAATAAAAATATTTTTGGCATGAGGGGATTTTTCTCATCATAGTGATGTGATTTTGGGGATTGTTAGTGCATGATAAGTAGTTTTTGGCATGACCAACCCATATGGGTCATATGTGACCATTGTAATGAGTTTATTTGAATTTTTTTAAGGTGTATGGGTTTAATATATCATGATGGACCTACCTCTCTCATGTTTGGATGAAGAGAATCTTATAAAAGCATAGTTTTGAGTCCATTTTGGGCTAGTGCTCTTGGAGGGAAAAGTGTGACCTAGAGGAGAGTGTTTTGCAGGTATGAGTGCATGATTTGAAGTATTAGGAAGAGCATAATAGGATGAGGAATTATTAAGAGCATATGTGCAAGAGTTTAGAGACAAATTGAGATCAAGAAGAATAAGATAGAGTAATTTTGAAGACCTAGGGTTTGAGAAAGGGTTTGTGAGTTGAATTAGAGATCTCTATCAGATGTGATGGTAAGAAAATAAGAGATCAAATTTTTTTATGTGGATTAGTTGGTACTAATTCATCTTAGGGGGTTGTATCCTCCTTGTGGAGTGGGTGCTTTACTAAATTAGGGGTTTTCACTCCTTGTAGGGTGGTGCTCTACTAAACTAGGGGTTGGTTCTCTTTGTGAAGTTTGTGTTTCACTAAATTTATTTATTGTGTGTAATATCAGAAAAATTTTAGTAGTTTTTCTTCCCCATGAGGGTTTCCCACTTACATATGGTGTTATTGTTTCATGCTCTTGTGATTTATGTTGCACATCTTAATAAGCACACATGGTATGAATTTTGAATGGACAATCTAATTGATGAATGTATGGTTTGGTTAATGAATTTAAAATAATTTTAGGATTGATTGAGCCTCTGATCATTCCATTGTGCTTCCAAAAATTTCTATCATACTGAGTCCTTAAGAACCAAGTATAAAAATTTGAAGTAGATCTTAGAAGCACAAGTTATGGGCAAGTCTTTAGATATTGAGGCTATATTAAGGAGAAGGAATTAAATAGCTCAGTCATGTATTGATGCCTACCAAAATCTGGTCAAGGAAATGGAGAAATATCTTGATCAAGCCATCAAGGTTATTAAATCTCAAGTGGAAAGTTTTTCTAATTCCATAAAGGAGAAATATGATGCTTGTTCCAGGTATGAGGAAAAATTGAAATCCCTAGAATTATATTTGGAGAGTGCATAAAGTATATTGAGGTTATATGAGTAGATTGAGAAGAGCTCCAATTCTCTTTATGGGATTTTAGAAGGTCAAAGGGTGGCTAGTGACAAAACAGGCCTAGGGTTTAAAGGAAAGCATGTGAAGAGTGATGATGAAGTTAGTCCAAGTTCCAAATCAGATGTGATGGTGACCAAGAAGATTGATTTGAGAAGGTCTAACTCAATTAGACAACCTAATGCTATGAGGTATGGTTCTTCATTCAATGGATATTTCTTTGTTTGTCATGATTTTGGTCATAGAGCTAGAGATTGCAAAAGGAGGCCTCTTAGGAATGATGTAGGGTTATTCAATGGTGAATGTCATTCATGTTATGAGTATATCCATAGTGCCAAGGATTGTGGATGGAATATTAGTATGTTTGAGCCAAGAAGAAAGAATATGTTGTTTGCTTCAATTGTAAAAAATTAGGTCATATAGCAAGATTTTTCCAAAGAAATAAGAAGTACATTGTGAGGTCTTATCCTATGGTCAAAAAGGATGTTAGGTTAGATTCTAAGGGCAAGGAGATGGTTGTTCATGCTAAAAATTTAAAGATATCTGATTCTTAGTCTATTATGCATAGCATGAAGTTTATCAAGGAATATTTCAGTGCTATTAAGATGGAAAATAAGGTTCTCAAGCCAAAATCAGGTCAAGGGAGCATGTTTACACTAGTGGAAGAAGACCATATGTGCATTACTACCTATATACATGAAAATCTGAAGAAAATGGGTGTGTTGGATACTTCAAAAGTTATAAGGTATGTTAAGTGACCTTTTCATGAAGTCTTTGAGTATTTGTCTCTTGTTAGGTGTCTTCATTGTTTATTAAGGACTGTTTCATCTACTATTACTAAAAAGAAGTGTTTAAATGTAAATATAGTCATGAATAGGTATCATATGAGAAATGATCATGATAAGTATGAAGTATAGAGTTAATTTTATGATATGTCAAAAGGTCCCAAGTTCTACATTGATGTCTCTGTAAGAATATTGTGATGATGAAAAGTCTTGTTGAGGTCTTAATAGGAGTATGAATGCTTATAGGTGTGCCTAGTTGTATGACCATGTTGTCAAGGTTGTATAAAGGTTATTAGTCCAATATCACTAAGCTTTAGGTTTTTCTAGTTGTCAAGAGGTGTCTAGTACTATGTCAAACGTATGCACTATTATCTTAGGTATATGTCATGTAATGAGAATAATCTATTCTCTAGATTGATTATCATGGTCTCTCCTTATGCCTAAAACTGAGTTACGCATTTATAAGACATGTTTTAACCTAAATAAGAGTTGTGATAGTCAATATAAGTCACTCAATCAGTGCTATGATTTTATATTAAAGTGATATGGTATGTGGATGCACCAAATCCATAATCGAGTTGTATGTGAATGTTAAAGTCTATAAGAGTGATCTTGACCTACAAAGTGACCTTAATGGAAAGTTTAAGTGAATTTTTTTGTCATAAAGGTGTTGTGAATGATGTGACAAGTCTGAAAGTGCATGTATCCTTTGTTAAAGGACACTAATCTAAGTTATGCCTTGTTAAGGTGATTTTGGTTTTGTTATCTTCATGAGAGTAAGAGTCTTGAGAATGAAGTTATTGATATGAGAAATCTTATTTTATGTTTGGCCTTAAAAACATGAAAAGGTATATTAGTGCTCTGTATTTCCAAATTTCTCACTTTTGAAAGAAATTCTACAGGTGTCTTGCAATGAGCTACATGTATTGAAGAGTGATGGAAAGTTTTTTTAGAAATTTGTACCGAGAGGGGGTGAATCATTGTTTGTTTAATTTTTACCTCACAAATCATTTCACTTAATTCTTAATGTATCATCACTTTAAAACCAACATACACAAGCAAATAGAATGAGAGATAACATAAAGATACATACTTTAATTTGGGAAACCTAAACTCAGAAAAAACACACTAAAACCTAGAACTAGGCTTAGGAAAAAAATGTCATGTTTCGTTAGATGGATTTCAAATTTGAGCTTCTACTCAACACGGAGCTGAAAATCCAAGATTCAACCAATATACTACTCATTATTTGACAATATTCAACCTATCTAGAAGCTTCAACTCCCAATTTTTGTCCAAATATAAGCGACCTTTAGTAAGTTTCAAACTACGGGGAAATAACAACTCCCCACATGATAAGCTACAACTTAGAATTTTTTAGAGTTTTGATCACACTTGGTTTTTTGTCTTCTACAACTAATAGTGACCTCTAAATTAGTTCACTCTTATTCTTTGTTCTACTCCCAATTTACTCCACAGATCTCCTAATCAACACCAATATTTTGTCATGTAAGGTAATATTCACATTCTCAATTTCTTCATGACATTATCTTGAGACATCCCGTCAAACACTTACAATTTCATTTGAGTAGTCTACAAAACCCAATCCAGTCAAGAAAATACAATATATAATTCTTCATTTCCTCAAGCTCCTTTCACAATCATGATGATTACTATCATTCCTTGTTCTTTATTTCTCTTTACAAATGCAAGCATTCCCTCATGTTCATGGCTCCATATTTAACAATTAATTTTATTATGTTCTAATGGTTGACCTTAGGTCTTCATTGATGGTATTTCTCTCCAACTTATGCTCTCTACATAATTACGATAATATTCTCATTTCTCACTTAACTCTACTTCAATCTCATCACACATTTTAATGCTAAAAATAGTCTATCTTTTCTACCTATCCATATAACTTTTGAGCATCTTCGTTTTGTTTTCTCAAAACTTCAACATATGTCTCAAGCATAAAAAATTAGTAATCTTTTAGACCTTTTTAAAAATCACTCTATAAAGTGAATTTTAAACTTTTTAAATAAATAACTTTCATATTTTTCTTACTCATCCATATAAGGAAGATGAAAATCTTTTAAGATAAAAGCTGTGTATAGGAGTCATAATCTCATTTGACAAATAAGTGACATATTTTCTAACTTGTAGACTTGATCAAGATACTCGGAGGTGAATGATAACATAAGAGGATGCCTAAAAATTATACAGTTATCCTTTACTAAAAATTATTTCAAGTGACTTGATTCCCGACTTGTAACATTTTTAAAAAATTGTCTTAAACCTCACCGAGTAAAATTTTGTCTTGTGACTTGAAACAACTTCTCTTTCAGAGTTTTAAACATTACACTATATGTATAATAACTCTTTAAATTCATCTTAATTTTCCCAAAAACTTTCAAACTCCACCTTTTATACTTCACTCTTCATTTAAATCAGCAGAGGCATACTAGGTACAAGAACTAGGTTTTACAGGTCATCAACCTTGAGAGAGTCATCCTCATTATCATAGTTTACAATCATGTTCATGAATCCATACATGAAATTAATCTTAAACATAAGGACATTAGAGAGCAGGTAAGACAAAGATGTATCCCTCGTCTTTTTCTTCATAGTCTTGAATTTACTTGACCCCACTAGTGAGATGATCTTGGAAGGTTTCACGGTTTGGAAACAAAATTCAATGATCCTTTAGGTCATTTTAAATCATCAAGAACCAATGAAATTATGAAATTCTTAATGAATTGTGCTTAGGTCTATAAATAACTTCATTCCACGGTTGAGAGGTCAACCGAGTTTGTTCATCTAAAATTGCATAGTTAGGGTTTAATGGATCAAACCCTAGCTCATTGTTAAATAGCCTTCAACATCTCAAATTTATCTTTCACACTCATATGATCATTAGATCATGTCAAAGTATGAACTCAAACCCTGTTTCAAGTATTTACATGAGTGACAAGAGATAACTTGATCAAACCTTAGTGATGTAGACCCTATTCTAAGTGTCCATTCATGACTACCATGTAATACGATACACGCCATCATCAATATGAACCAACTAGAATAAGACAAACATGAAATTTTTAACCTAGAGAATGATTTTTGAGATTATTCTATGTTGATGCACCTTATTATTCTAATATCTATCATCAACAAGTGTAACCTTAACGGGAGAATAAGGAATTTCGGTCATGAATTCATTGTTTTTAAAGTACTTCACTATAGTAGATTGAAACTTGAACATTCCTTGTCATTATTTCTCAAATCATGTGATAAAATATGGAGTCATTAAGAATTATATACCAACTATGGAATCAAGGGAATCAAGGAGGAGTATATACAACCTTTGTCAATCTTTGATGCAAAGCTTAAAAGGAAAGTTTGCAAGCATTACCTAGGGAACATATACGAAACATTGTATTTTCACTTAGAGTATAATTTCTGAGAGAAATATTTGTTGATGTTCCTTTATATATTGATTTATAGCATTATTCAAAATAAAATTGAAATGATAATTGGGCATTTTTATCCCTGAGCTCATTATTTCTTAAGATAACCAAAAGCAGTCTCAACTTTGAGGGTTTCCTTTTAGTAGAGGTTCATTTTTATGATAACACATGACATGACATGCATATTTGAGGATTATATACAACCAATAAAAATTCAGGAGTGCTCAAAAATTCCTTTACCATCTCGAATGTATGATTTGTAGAGAGAGATTTGAGATCATATCTCGGTACAATTTTCTTAGCGGGGTGAACATGAAAACTTGAGGAAAGTGACTCGATACAATATCAAACCAAGAGATTTAAAAACTAATACTTGACCTATATAAGGAGATTGGAATCATTTTCTATCTCGATATTATCTTTTACAATACCATTATGATAATAACTTTCAAGCACCATGATTGAAAGAACACACTCTTGCAAGAGTTGGATTGGAATAGTACTGAGAGAAGATATGCATGAAAACCATAGATGACATTATTTTGACCTAGAAATATCCTTATTCAACCCCGAGTAGTTAAAAAACCTTACAAAAATGATTTTATGACAAGAAAATTCATTTCATGCCTATTGATTCAAGGTGTCATGTAGAGAGAAAAACACTTGCTAGTAAAGTGCATAGAAATTATTTGTTTCTCAACCAATTTCCCTCAAAATATTTGCAAAAGTTAAGGATTGGAGTGTTATTCAAAAAATTAATTCTAATATTTATCTTAAGAAGGTTCAATAATTTTTTTGGGTGCTAAGAATATATGGTGCTCAATTTTCATTCCTTAAGAAGTCAGTTTTACAAAAATTGCATAAATTTCACAAACCTCTTAAAAATTTGATGAAACTTGACATGAAGAATTAAAAGACACCCTTATACACACTAAATATGTTGGTTTTCCATAAAGTTTCCTATACATCTCATAACTATCTCATGTACATCAACATTCACTACTAGTCTGAAAGTACATTTTCTTGAAATTTTGAAAATGTCCTCCAGGATATAAACTTTATCATACATGACTTAGAAATTATTCCTAGGATCCTCCCATGCTTTCCTAGTCTTCACATGAATTGATTTATACCCATACACCTTATTAGGCTCTAGAGCTAGGCCTAAATAAAATAGTTACAACTATGACTAGCAACATTTCACCTGTTTCTCATTCCAAAAGCTCTTGGACATGATATAATTATCATTTATGACCTGTAGAACACTTTTTACAAGCTTAACAACCATCTCCATACCTCCAGTGGTCTCCAAACTCACTGACCAATACCACAACATACTGAAACCATCTTGAATGCTCTCCGTAATGCTCACTAAACATCATTGAACTGAGCCCCACTTCACCACTCACACATTTTCCATCAATTCCACTTGACATCAATGAAAAAACCAATTAGAATTTTTAAAAAGGTTTAAGTATGAAGAAAGGATGAGCTTGTAAGTGGTCATTAGATCTTTGTAGCAAGGGCTACAATGAAGAATAAGTTAAAGAACAACTATGGTATGACCTCAAAGATAGTTGATGTTTGTACTTAGTGTTGCAAAAAGGATCCATGATTGTGTTGCCTTGATCTTTAAGGAGGTGTGAAGATGCACAATATTTAAAAGAGGTTACTTAAAGTAAAAGTTACATTATATTGTTTATAACAGAGTCTTAGTTATGCGTGATTTGTGCAAGTTAGGTCTCTTAGGGCTTGAAGAAATTTTAAACTAGAAGGTGTGTAGAATGTGTTATTCAAATCATGACATGAAATTTACTTTGAGAAAGGTAATGAATTTCATCAAGAGTATAGAACATACAATGAAGGAATATAGTTCAAATGTAAAGAGTTCTTTTGAGTTTGAGATAGTGAAGTCAAGAAACTAGGAGCTACATGATCATGTGTTCACTAACGTGCTTCATTGGTTCATATTTTCTAGAGAAATTAGGTATAATTCTCAAATATAATAAAATATAATATGGATTCTAGTGATTTAGACAAAATATTCAGGATTCTCAATCAAGATAAAGAGTGCAAAGAAGAAGTGTATCTCATAGTTATAGGTCAACTTCTTGTTAACCCAAATGGAAGGATTTAAACCCTAAAACCCTAACTACATGCAAGTTATAAGTACATAAGAGATGTAGAGGTATGTGCGAATAATATCTCAGAAGGTCATCAGTTAAAGGAAATGAATATTCACAAAATTGGAGTTCAAGAAAGGTATGCTATAGTGACTCAAAAAGGAAAATTATGGATTAAATCGGTGTTCGGAGAGGACAATGGAATGAAAACATAATAAGAGGTTAGAAATTAGGTATCTCGGAAGGTATAGAGAACTTTGAATTATTAAAGGAAGAATGTTATATGCTCCTTAGTATGCATAAACTCCTCAAATAGTGCTCTCTATGATGAAATGTAAATTTCTTCAAGAAATTTTCTCTAGGTACTTCCCATGTTGTAAATTTGAGTGTACCTACAGTCAAGAAAATTTATCAAGGATCATGATTCTGTTAGGAATACTTATATAGTGCTCACATTATTCATATATATGGATGAATAATATTATGTAATATATTATGAGTTGTAATAAACAAACTCATAATATCAGGTTATTATATTATATACGTGAGTTGTTTGGGAGTTATAACAACTCACATATATATATATATATATATATATATATATATATAGATTTTGTGGTTGAGTTGTTTCCTACTTAATAGGAAACTATCTCCCTATATATTTGCAGCTTGTTCAGTATGTATTAATCCCGTATGAATTGAATATAGAGAAATAATATAATTATTCTGTGTGTTTTACCTGTGCAAGTCTGATCCAAAATCAATATTTGGCATCAGAGTGAATTGACTCGTGTGATGGAAATTTAAAATAGTTATCAAGGGGCAATGTTTCTTTTTTATTGCTCCTATAGATGCAATTCTATTTTTTGCAGAACGTTCCTCCTAGGATTTTCTTGCACACTCATGCATTAGAGGGATCTGATCAATTAATACTCGGGTCATTGTATTACACTTGCAGCCGCATTTGTTCTGCTCTGAGAGGTATTCTCAAATTTTGGGACGTCTCCACTATAATTGGATCCAATTCACACAGATTCCATGCAACTTGACTGTTGTTAGAAGGAATTATTCAACACTTGTGTGATAAGGAACAACGTTGCATTGAAAGGGATCTCCATCGGTGTTGACACCAACTTGATTTTAATTCTTCTATTTTCTAAGATCCGAGTTATTTATCTCGGCATGATTCAATTGACTCCATTTGGGTGGGTTCAATTCTTCAAAGCATAAGGTGATCGATTCTTGTGTTTATCTTATATTAAAAAAGGAAAAATACAGTTTGTTGTTGCAGATCCATCAATCATCAAATTCTGGTGTTTTTCCTAATTGACTACTTCAGCATTTTCAATCAGCCACTCTAACAAGTCCGGTGAATGTGTATTGGTCAAATATAAGCGTGCAATATTATACATGCTATGCGTCCAACTGCCTCGAGCTCTGGCTTTGACAACTCCAATCGATTCATTCACATTTATCTCTGGAAATCTGAGTTTCCCTAAGATCTCGCCCCTGCATAGCTGCTTGATCAGTTCAAACGGCCATTCATTATTATTTGCAGACCAATTGTGCATTCAAACCGATCAACTATACGGTTGTCAGCATTTTAGATCACGCATGTGTCCACATGGCTCATTCTTCAAACATTTTTCCATAATTCGCATGATCCATTTTTGAGTCCAAAACTGTGCCGATCAAATAATTATTTGAACAGTTAAGGTAAAGTCAAGTTTAGTTTGTCCGTAAGTGCCATATTAGAAGTCTATTTTTTGATATATATATATATATATATATATATATATATATTATATATATATATATATTTTTTCTGTATCAAATCCATGCCATTAAAGTATCATTTTGTGTCATTTATAAAGAGTCTTTGTCGAGTTTATGTCGTTATAGTCAAATTTTCGAGTCAATTGTTGTCGAGTCGTTGTGTGTCAGTCAAAATCATTATATTGTTATAATACTAGTCTTGTCATCATTAGTCTCAATAGTCATTTTTAAAAAAATCACATTTTGTTTATCTATTAAAATCCAATCTTTAATTGGATTTTATGTTAGTCATCAAGATATGTGTTTGTCATATTGTCAAAATAGTATTATCGAGTCTTGTCAATAGTGTCCTTGTCAAATATTAAAGAAAAATAAAAATTACCTCACAGACGCATTTTCGGTGTTATCCGACGTCTGGAAATAATTGTTTTCACATTGCGGGGAGAGAAAAAATAAAGTACAATGTGAAACTTGATGAGCTTCAAAGATATATTCTACTGAGTTAGCAGCATGCAACTGGAGGATGGAGGCACAGGAGGCTGGAGGTCATTCAGTGACCTCTCATCAGTCACCAACGACGGGGCCGCACAAAGCTATGGTGATAGTGTGTGTGTGAGTTTGCTTTCTTTTCAGAGTTGCAGTCGATTTCAGTTGTGTGCAGCATGATTCTTTTTCAGTGTTCTTGTTTTGGTTTGAATAAGTGAAATGTTCACATTGAGGGGGGGAACATGGTCTCAATGTTCCATTTTCTCTTTTCATATTTGTTATCAGTGATCAGTGTTTCCTACATAATTCCCTGATGTAAAAGCATAGTGGACAGATGAAAGCACAAGGAAAAGCAGCATCATGATATTGAGGTTGTTGGTTGTCCTGTAAAACCATCCCTGTTGAGGTTATTGGTTGTCCTGTAAAACCATCCATGTTGAGGTTGTTGGCTGTCCTATAAAACCATCCATGTTGAGGTTGTTGGTTGTCCTGTAAACCATCCAGATCATGAGCACGCATGGGCGCACACTGCGCAAAAGGAAGTGCTTTTTTTTCTCCCATGTTCGCACTAAGGGGGGGAATGTTAGGAATACTTATATAGTGCTCACATTATTCATATATATGGATGAATAATATTATGTAATATATTATGAGTTGTAATAAACAAACTCATAATATCATGTTATTATATTATATACGTGAGTTGTTTGGGAGTTATAACAACTCACATATATATATAGATTTGTGGTTGAGTTGTTTCTACTTAATGGGAAACTATCTCCCTATATATTTGCAGCTTGTTAAGTATGTATTAATCCCGTATGAATTGAATATAGAGAACTAATATAATTATTCTGTGTGTTTTACTGTCGATCGATCCAAAATCAATAATTCCTTGGTAAGGTTAGATGGATTATGAGTTTGTATCAATATAGTGTATGAAGTGATCAAGGATTGAAATAAAAATTTGCACAAGTATGCAATAGGGGAAAACTATAGGGGATGTGTTGTGGCTATCCAAAGGTAAAATTGTGCACGAGCACAAAAAGAATGAAAAGGTACAGTTGTCTTTATTGTGAAAATATTCCAGAGTGTGATAAGTAAGAAAGTAATAATAAGAGTAAGTGACAAAAGAATAAAAATCTTGAGATACATGTCAATAAGGTGACCTACAAATATGTAAATCAAGTTGATGAGCTATGTGATCAAACGATTGTCTTGTGTAACTAGTATAAAGTAAAAAAAAATAAGGTACAAGTGTGTATAGTGATAATAATGTGTCATGAATGCTTGTTAAGAACATAAACCTATGAGATGTCATCACAAGACATGAAATTTATTTACATGTCCATCATGAGAAGAGTGAGATTAGTGAATCACAAGTTACGAGAGAAGTCTTGGTTCGGAATTGGAAGAGCTACGAGAGGGTTGAGAAGCCTTTGAGGGTATTTGCATTTGTTTTAGTGCTTCTATGTGTTCTTAAAGACTTAAAGTTGTGATACCGTGAAGGTAATATTATGATTCCGAGCTTGATGATTAAATTTCATAAAATGAATGATGACGAGAGATGAGGATATAATACGATCTGAGTAATGAAATAGTGAATCTACGGGCTTATGTATTCCTAATTAGATAGTGGGAGTACTTTTGTGACTTCAAACAAGTGTGAAAAAGGATCTAGATACCTTGACGGGAAAAATGAAGGATAATTTGAAGGTGCACCTAAAGAGTCAATAAAATTATTGTCTTAAGGAAATATTATTGCATGAATAAAAGTTGAAAACACTAAATAAATGTCTATGGGATAGTGGGAACTGACTTCGGCATCTACAAGGCATGAAAATAAGGTATGTGGTCTAAAATTTGCATTCTCTACTAGAGTAAAAATTCACAGGGGAGCATTTTGAGGTTTTTTTGCATGATTGTGTTGAGTATAGATCTTGAAGAATTTGGTCATTTTTGCACTAAGAATGGTGTTCGGGGTCTATAGTCCTAAGTGTGGATATGTAATGCATTAAAGGAAAATATTTTATTCTTGAGCATGGAATAGACCTAGAAGGTGATATTAAAAATAACAAAGGACAAAATGAGGTGTATCAGCTTAAGGGGAGCTATTCGAGCTCATATCGGAGTCCAGAGGATCTTCATGTGCTACTTGTTTGATTCAAAAGGAGATATTTTAGTTCCAATGGGTGCTAAGTGTGAAAGTAAGTCATTTTATACATTTTTGTCATTGTGATTTGTCATGTGTTGTCATTTCCATTTATTTTTGTCATTTTAGTATTTTTAATAGATGGAAAAGGGGGAGAGAGGAATCAAAAACATGGAAAAGAGGTCATGTTGATTGTCATCAATGTTTCCAAAGATGTTTTCCATCAATGAAAAAGTGGGAGATTTTTGGCCATTCTGTGTTAGTAATTTCATTAATGTCAACTCCATTAATGGAAAAGGGTTTCGTGTGATCATTTGAGTCTCATGATGTGTTATTTAGGTGTCAAGTATGAAGATTGAGAAGTTTAGTGAGTTCTATGTAGTCATGGTGCATGGTCTAGGGTGACGAGTCATGGTTTACATCATCCCAAGTGACTTGGAGTGTGTCATGACATCATAAATGTGATATGATGTGTGCTACAAGTGTTCTTGAGTTTGCATAAGGTCATCATGACTAGTTCATAGTCGAGTCAGGTCATTCCAAGCCTATTTCTAGCCCTCGTGCATGAAGAATGAGGTACAGTCATGAGATTTGGGCCTAATCAGTCATGGTGCAACATGTTAGCAGCAATATGATGGTGTAAAAGTCATGTATGGTGATTTTTAGGTTAGAAATCAGAGGTATGATGCATATTTGGGGTCCTTGGGAAGTAAATAATGATAAACAGGTAGGTAAGCACATGTAAATGAGATTAGATAGAGATTTTTAGATATATTTGGACTATGAGGTGAGTTTTTATAGTTATAGGATGTTTTCATGATGCTTTATGACAAGTTATAGGTCAAATTTCTAAATAAATTTGAAGAAATGTAAGATTTGGCAAAACTGGGTAAGTTGCAGTGTGTTTTTAAAGCAAAAGTTGACTTTTAGATGTTCATGGTGGAATGTATGTTTTGCATGGGACTCATATCTATTTGGGGTGTTTTCCATGGAACTGATAATGTTTTGAAAAAATAATGAGGTTGTTTTATTGTCACATTTTTATGAACAATCGTTAAGAAGATAAAGTGGTTTGAAACCCTAACTAAACCCTAGCTAGGAACAACTTGCAAAAGAAGAGGTATATTGAGAAGGTTTTGATTGATAGTAAAAATTTATGATTGGATTTTGTATAGGACTCTTCCATATTTATAGAAAGGTATGTTAGAGTGTGTGGTGGTATATGGGCCCCACCGAATTTATTAGTTTATGAAGAGTTGCATTTTGTGGAAACATTTACCAAATAAGGTAATGTATAAATTATAATTTATGATATAAAAATAGTTCATCTAGATTTCCATGAAGGTTTTAGATCATGGTTGAGGTGAAAGAGTTCAAGGTGTGCCCTATTTATGAAGACCGGGTTTTGGGCGGTTTGGAGCAACATGGAGTAAAATTGACATTACAGGAGCTACATGAGGATTTAGGACTCCATTTAAGTTTTGTTGTGAATATGGTTTAGATAAATTTATAATGTTATATCAATTATGGGATTTAGATATGGTAAGAAAATGTTATGATCTCTTCTTTGAGGGCCAAATATGGAAGATGCTTATTCTAGCAGGGTGCATGTAGCTACAAGTAGTAAGTTGATGTTAATGATTTTATCAAGATTGGTGAAGGTTATTTATGGATTATAAATATTTTCTAAGTGTGATCCATGCTTTAATTAATATTTAAATTCATTTTCATTGTGATGGAGCATGTTGGGCTAATGGTTAGTTCTTAAGTCTAAGAAGACATAAAAAGTAGTTTGTAGAGAGTGGCATGGTTGAAGGCCTTCCACTTATATTTGGAAGTAGTTATTAAATTTTATGGATATTTAATTAATATATATTTTTAATGAGGTATGTATTGTCTTAGGATGAGGTGTTTTGGTCAGTCATTCGGGTAAAATTGTTAAGAAGTTTCTTGTTGCGGTTTTAGGACAAGACAATGTTTGTTGAAAGAAAGAGTTGATAAGAGCATGAGATGGATGAGTTGAAGCTTGATACCACCTGAAATGTAAAGAGGGGTGATTTTTCACCAATTGAATCAATTTGGAGGTCTTTAAAGTTTTAGAAAGGGGAAAACTTATTTTTTATAAAATAATGTTTTGAGCGACTTATTTTGGTTAAGCCAAATGTTGATCTAGTTTAAACCAATGGACTTTTCATGAGTTATTACTTGTATATAATTGTTATACAGGTTGTTTTAGTTCCATTTAGTATTCAGTTACGATATTTTATTTCATCTTGAGGAGTCCTCCCGAGGCCCAAATGTAAAATCAAGTTGTTGATAGCAGATTGTTTTGTGAAGGAAATGCGGCATTGGGTCCATTTAAAGAAATAATTTGATTGGTTGAATTAAATTTCAGCCATATATGATGTTTTAATTTCATATTACTGATGTTTTTGGTTTTTATAGATTTAATATAAACATTTTTGGCATGAATGGATTTTTCTCATCCTAGTGATGGGATTTTGAAGATTGTTGGTACATAATAAGTGGTTTTGGAATGGCCGACCCATATGGGTCATATGTGACAATTGTAAAGAGTTTATTTGAATTTTTCAATGTTTATAGGTATAATATATCATGAGGACCGACCCATTTCAAGTTTGGAGGAAGACAAGCTTATAAAGTCATAGTTTTTAGCCCATTTTGGGCTAGTGCTCTTAGAGGGAAAAGTGCAACCTAGAAGAGAGTATTTTTAAGGTATGACTACATGATTTGAAATATTATAAAGAGAATAAAAGGTTAAGGAATTAATGAGAGAACATGTGCAATAGTTTAGAGCCAAATCAAGATCAATAAAATAAGATAAGAAAAGTTTGAAGACCTAGAGTTTGAGTAAGTGTTTGTGAGCTAAATTAGAGATCTCCATCAATTTTTGCAACAATTAAATTAGAATTAAAACATATTTAAGTGGATTAGTTGGTGCTTATTAATACTAGGGGTTGTATAATCCTTTTGGAGTGAGTTCTTCACTAAATTATGGGTTGGTGCTCTACTAAACTAGGGGTTGGTGCTCCTTGTGAAGTTGGTGTTTCACTAAATTTCTTTGTTGTGTGTAATATCAAAAAAGTTTCAGTGGGTTTTCTTCCCCATGAGGGTTTCCCACTTACATATGGTGTTCTTGTGTTGTGTTATTTTTTCATGCTCTTATGATTGATGTTGCATATATTAATAAGCACACATGGTTATGAATGTTAAATGGACAATCTAATTGATGAATGTATGGTTTGGTTAATGAAGTAAAAATCATTGTAGGACTGATTCACCCCCTATTTTTCCATTTTTCTTCCAACACTTCATACCATCCACGAGAATGTACAGTCTTATTATACTTGTAGAGACATTTATACAACCATGTTAATGAGATTCAAACCTAATATCTTCAATATTCATTGTTCAATACCATAATAAAATCTTATTATCAGTTTTTACGTTAAGAATCCTTGTTTTATTGATAAAACCTGATGTACATAGAATCACGAGTCTTTTAGGATCTGATACAAAAAAATTCTTCACTCCAAACCTCTCTACCAATATCTCCTCCTTTCATTCAAATACACTTGCTTTTGACGAGGAAAGAGGTAGTTAGGGCTTAAACTACTAATCAACTAGGATTATACTAACTAGGTGAGGTTTAGGGTCTAATTAAGATATTATGAGTCATTTACAAATGCATACATTCTTTATGACCCATTTATTACATTTTAGTAAACCTATAGTAACTCCTTATTACTAACTTATTACAAAGACTAGTTTAAATATTCAAAAGGACCATTTTGGAGGGAAAACTCCAAATTGTCTCTTATTACATGTGAACGATCCCAAATGGAATAAAACACATCCTAAGAATCCAAATGGACATAAGAAACCCTATGAAACCTAATCAATACAAAATTTGGATATGTACAAATATTCTCTTGCATAAAAAATTATTCCTCTGTTTAATCTCTTTCTATGTAACTTGTAGGTTACATTCATAATAGTTCCCCAAAGTTTGGATTCTTATATGAAATTATCATTCATAGCATAAGGAAGCAATTATGATTGACATTTTCATATTTATCTGCACCATATATTTTATTTAAAAAATTATATCTACCCTTATTCAATCTCTAAACAATGGAATCAACATTTCTAATTTGTATTTTCTCTTAAGCCTCTCATGTTCTAATTCCCTATCTTTCATCTAATCTATTATACTCCTTTCACTCATGTGTTCTTTAGTATATTGATTATATAATGTTTGTATGGGACTCATGTGATATATACCATTTAATTATTCCCAATATATAACTATAATAAGTGTATGTGAAATTTTGGAGAGAATTCTTCCATGATCAAGTGTGTATGTAGTAAACATGTCTCTAAAAATATTCACATTGAAACACTTTTAGATTAGTAGCAATTTTATGTAAACCAAATTTGATGATTGAATTTAGATCATCATAGCATATTTTATCTACATCCATGAGATCCTTTCATTTAAAATTAGAATCATATATTTCTATCTTCCAAAACAAGTCACTATATTTCTTAATGTCTCTTTAACCCTTTCATAAATTGAGTATTCGTGAACATATGTGCATTGGAACTAGAAGATTATTAATATTTCTTTGGTTCCATATCCTCCAATTGTAGTTTGGGTTTCCTCTAATTTTACTCTAGAATTTACTTAAAATTAGCAATTTAATTTTGTTGTTGTTCTATAGCTTAATTCTAAACCATTTTCAATTTCAATTATCAAATCCAAACTACCTCTAGTCTCTTCACCATTAATTATTTATTTATGGTTTATGTGATAAATATTGTCCTGTGATCAAATTATAGGTGAATTTCTTGGTGACACTTAAAATTTAATGACTTGTCTTCATAAAACTATGTGTATTAATGGTTTGATTTCAAACTCCTCGGGGTTTAAAATTTTCCTTTGACTTATTTTTTTGGAATATACTCACATCGAAATGTAAAATTATGGAAAATCATAGCCACATGGATTCAATTGGAAGCTCCATATTCTATATGACTTCATATTTTAAATATTAGCAATATTTTTGATCCTTTTCTATAAAATATTGACTCATGACACACATATCTCATAGATATAACCTTATTCTATATAAAATTTCTTTGATATATAGTATATAAAAATTTTCTTCGATATAGAGTACATATGAAATCATTGTGACAACTATCGGTACATCTTAAAAGAAAATTAATTTTATGGTATGAAGAAATGAAATTAGAAAACTACTCGAGGGAAAAAAATTGGAACTTATAAAATTAAATCAGTATTAATTCGCATCCTTATAAGGTGTTATAATATGAAATTTATTCAATATCTTCTGCATTGTCTATGTATCATCATGTGAATTAATTGACCCATAAATGTAAATTTTTCATCATGACAACAAAGCCACCAAAGTGTAAACTTGCTTTAAAATATTCCCAAATCCCTCTCCTGGTTAGTATGTCTTTTGTTTCATGATCATATTGACCTTACGGGTTCTCTTAATGCATTGAATAAATAGATACTAGTTTTCAAAAAGGTGTAATAAGGTACATTGTTCCATTTGATAATGTACAACAAAGACTAGTTCTCTAACAAGCCTAGAAAGGACAATTTTTGCCATTTCATGGCATGTGTGCATCTTTTGAGAGGCTTCGAACATATAATAAACATACGGAAGTGGTTATGGAGATCCTTGAAAGTTTTGGAAGTAGTTTAGGAATATTTAGGAAATATTTTGTGGTTTAGGAGTAGGTTGTGCAAAATTAGGGTTTTCAGGTGTAAGGAATGAGCAATCAAAACGTGAAATTGAACTTCTCCATATGATTCCAGGAGCTCTATAAGGATTTAGGAGGAAAAATGTAGGAAATTTAAATATAGAAGAATCCTCCACATGGTGGAAGAATCAAATTTGATCCAAGATCTGATGATTTCTCAAGGTAATTCATTTTTTTATAGGTGTATGTCATTGTCTTGATAAAAAGGGGGTATTTTTTAGAGTTACAAGAAGAATAATTATCTGAAACTTGTTCCAATGGTATTATAATTCCTTTTAGAGTCATATTCATATAAAATTTGGCCTCAAAATACCATCATGAGCCTCACGGAGTGAAGATTTCATTGTTTCATGCCATTTCGGGAAAGCTAGTGTAAAAATTGGCTTTCCAAATGAAGTAAGGAACTCTTTCTTGTCCCTCTTGTCCATTTGTAACAAGGATAAAAATGGGAAAATAATTATCTCCTAGGATCATCATATAAACCTACCTTCACACCCATCTATAGCCAAGTCGGACTGGGTTGGGTCAAAGATGAGTTTGAGAGAGGTGTGTGTGTAATCTTCCATACTTGGTCAAAAATCACTTCCATGTGTCAGAACCTTTCTTTAAGTTTCCCTTTTATTTTCTTCTTTTCTCTTTGTCCCAATGGGATAGAGGGGACAATAAAGAGTGCTCATGAGTAATCCCCTATGTCGGTTTCCATATGACCTCTCCCAGCTTCGTAGGGCACTTCCCTAGCTCCTCCACCTTCATCACACCTGACAAGATGCTGCCACTTGTCATCATATTTCTCCAAGGTTCAATTTATATCCATATTGTAACTTTTTCCGAAGGGGATATAGGTGATAAAAAAGAGTGCCCATGAGCAATCCCTTCCCGGTCCCCCATGTGATCTCTCTCAGCTCCGCAGGGTGCTTGTTTGGATTTTTCATCTCCCTCATACTTTCTCACATGCTTGACACTTGGAATCATATTACTACAAGGAATCCTTTTATTTCCATTATGTTCCTTTTTTATCTTTTCACCATTAAACATGGATTATTAAATCTAACAAACTTTCTTTCAACCCAAGGTCAAACCATAATTAGCAGGGAAAAATAAAAGTGAAAGTTAACTTGTTTTTAAGTAATTTTCTTTACACAAGTTGATCTCCCACCATAAATACTTCTAAAATACCTAAAAATACATCAGAATATACCAAATATAATGTTGAAATGATTCCATAATAGCCATAACCTTGAAAATAGAGTTAGCTTCATATCTCATCAACTAGAAACTTATTTCCATTGAGATTTTAACAGATTGTTATAATCCTAGGAATCTTTGTGATGATATCGTTATATATCAGATGATTACCTAGTTTATTTACAAAAAAATATGAAACCCTACCCTATAATATTTTATTTTCCCCATTTCTAAGAGTTCTAGTGGAGGAAACACAATGAACATTGGAGTACATGATCTCGGTATGGATTCGAATCCGGTGAAGGTGGTTTCATTGCAATCTAACACTATTAAGATCACTTAATAAAATATAAAATATATATATATATATATATATATATATATATATATATATATATATATATATATATATTAATATGCCAAAATAGTATCTAAATATAATAAAATCACATCACTCATAACATCCAAAATAAGTGAGAAACAACAAACATGGAAAATGAGCAACTTACTAAAAATATAAGGTTTGGAAAAAGTAAATGTCTCAAAATAGAAAATTTATTAAAAATGAAAATAATCATCAATGTAATTATTATAAGTTTATTATAATTTTAATAGGAAAAGGATTATGAAAAATGGTCAAAATTCCCAAAATAGCAAATCATGACTCTACCTACCAAAAATAAAATGTTTTAGATTTCAACCTAAAAAGCTACAGTAGCTCCCATTCTACATATATTGTTGCTTTTTACCATTTTAACAAGGTCGAGAAGATTTTTTTGGCCCAATAAATAAATAAACATATCCATAAGATCTCAAAGAAACATTCCTGAGGTGATCTCTATAAAGCATAACTTTATGCAAGAAGTTGGAATGAAGAAAAATACCACCCTAAGTGGTGCTAACAATCATCTCATGCTCTCAAACAATACAAACTTATCAATATTTTTTATAAACACTTACTCAATTCTTGGTAATGATCTCAGTGCAATTTGGGGGTCAAGACATGTAATTCATCTTTGGGTTCTATTCCTACAAGGAGAAAATTGATCAAAAGAGGTGTTCAGATGTTACAAACATGTTTTCACTCAAGTAACATCTTGGTCAAGGAAGTGAGTTGTGAAGTATAAAAGGATTTCATCATGATCAAATGAAATGAGAGATTCATGGAGTAATTTGAAGGATTTCTCTTTGTGAAGCGACTTAAAATGAGATAATCAGACTATTAAGGTACTTAAATCATCATGTGTGAATGAACAAGAAATCATCCCATGGGAAGAATATGAGAAATAAGGTGTGGAAGCATCCAAAATCTGATTTTGTTCAAAAAAATTTCTGGAGTTTTAAATAGATGATATTTAGGTGGAACACCTTGTATGCAATAATGAGAAATCATCCCCAATTTCATTTGATGTCATCCACAATAGTGTTCTTAAACACTCACCTAAAACCTTGTGGTGTGATCATGCCTCAAGGAAGAAATATATTGCCATCACCTCATTTCATTTCAGTGTATGGCCATATGAAAATAATTTCATTTAGGGATAATCCTTTCACCCACATGATGAAGGCCTATTTTAGTAAGAGAAGGATGAACATCAAAAGAGTTTGAACATCATGGAGTTGTCTCTTGTGATCATTGGGGTAAATTGTGAGATCCTAAGAAGCAAGAAAGTGATCCTTATGTCCTAACTCATGTTATTAAAACCATCATGTTTCCATCACAATGCAATAATGTTTCTAAACACTTATTCAACACTTTAGAGTATCTCACAATAGGAGGAAGCATATGTAATCTCAGTGCTTCAAATTAGCACGGTATTCATCGATAATGGATTCATCTTCATCAGATCAGTCAACCTCTTATCTCTCCCCCTTCTTATCTCTCCTTATTCTAATTTTCAATTAAGAATATACTTTTACTATTTCATCCTATTCACTTAAGTGACCCTCAATATTAACATTGTAAGATTCAATTTGCACTAGTAAAAAAATATGCACTTCCTAGCAATACGAAAGGTCACAAGTAATGGGAATAGGTAAAGATTCATGTGGGGGGTAGATGAAGAGTCTATATGTAATTCTATAAATTGGAATGGCTTCTCCATTTTAAGAAGATGGAAATTGTTGATTGAATGTATGTTGTTGAGATTAACACCTATACATCAAGGAATGAAAGTTGTAATTCTTTTATATCTTGTCTTATTTTATTCTCTCTCTTTCCAAATTTGTGTACATGATAATCTTGACAAACCAAAAGGTGTCCACACCTTTTATAAATGAGTCATGGAATTCTATGTCTATAATTTATTGATCTTATCTTTGTTGACATTGTTGTGTTATTCTAATTAAGTGTTGACCTACTTTGGTTATTATATGTGAATTTTTAAGCATACTCACAATAGTAACCCTCTTTGTCCTTATTTATCAAACTCCCTTTTACCTCTCTTTGCTTCAAATTCCTCCCTTTTACTCCATATAAGAACTTTTCCACAAGTTCATTGGAGTGTTCTTGTGTGATCCCTATTCTATAAGCCACCCCAAAACTTTAGGTTATTATATATTCAATAATGGGATCCTCCTCATACACATGAACAAGGGCTTAGCCCCATGAATATTGGTGGAAACCAAATTTTTTCCTACACAACAAATTATTTTTCCATCTCTATGTCTTTCTCTCATCTCCATGTCAATATTCATATATAAATTTTCACAATTCAATTTTGAGTCATCTAGATTCTATTACTATCTAGTATTGGGTCAGTGGTTACAATGGTAGGAAGTGCATTATAGGCATATCTAATTTAGTGTCAACTATGAAGTCTTGATAATATATATTTTCATTAGGTAACATCATAATATTGTAAAAAAACATCCATTTTAAAAAAATTGTAACATTGTAACTTGTAAATTTGTACTACTTTGTAAAGTTGTAACACTTTGTAATATTTATCAAGATTAATTTAATATTTATGCATTCCCTCAATATTCCATGAATTTTATTTTGTGGGTTTCTCCAAGAGTCCAACCTATGGGTGTGACAATAATTTATTAGAAATTTAAAATGTTTCTTATATATCAGGATAATTTACTAAATTCATCCGCTTTATTAATGTTAAGATTCTTAGATTTACTTAGTCAATGTTTGTACATAATTTTATTTATCTCTATGGTTACACGCATTGAAAAAACTTCATATTCACTATCTATTCCTACAACATTTCAAATAGCAATTAATGATTTTTTTAATTTAATAAAATTAAGATGATGGTATTTGAAATGGACCTAACCCTTGTAAAATCCAAAAATATCAAATCAAAACAATATAAGTAATTTAAAACATGGGTAAACAAGAGACCAAAATAGAAAAATGTGAAATAATTTACCAATTAACAACCAACTTACAAAAAATTAGAAAATACTTTTTCAATTAATCTTCTATGATATAAAGGTTTATCTATCAATCATGTTGTCTTTCTAACCTATTTTTGATGTTGGATCTTCATGTAGATGTCAACCCAAAAATGGTAATATTTTCTAAAATTCCACCTCCTAATTCATCTTATGAGATATTCTTTAGTGCTACTCTACTTACTGTACCTATTATATCCTCTTACTCTCAATTATCTCTTTCATTAAAAGAAAAAGGAGAATGAAAAAATAATAATTTGTGAAGTTTGTTTTCTATAGAAGGTAGAGTAATGAAAACTTTTAAAATATATAAATATCATTATGTTCTTATTTGAAAAGGGATTGCGTAAGAGGTATCAAATATGTGAGAGGAATATAGAAAGGATCATAAATCAACTAAGTCTTAAAATAAGGTGAATCAAAAATATAAATTCATATTGCACAATAATTTATGGATGAAGAAGATGGTGAAAATGTTGAATTGAATTTTCTATCATATGCAAGTTTAATTCAATACTTCCACCATATTTTTCATTTATATATTTTTACATTCCAAATATGTTGTTTTGATTCACATAATTACATTACTTATCGATTTCCAAGACTTGCTAGATCCCCAATCCCCTAGAATATGTTATTTCCAAAAATGATCTCACACATCATTTTTGGGTAACACATTACAAATACATGGATTTTGAGGATTTGATCTTGGGTTTTCAGGTATTTTTAACACCTTTTTGTTTTTACACTTCTCTAAAATAATTCCATAAGGTGGTTATATGTCCGCATGTGCCAAGTCTTGAAGAACAACCATTTTGGATTTTTACCCTTGAAACTAGCAAGTGACATTTAATTTCCTAATTTTACTTCAGGAATGAAAGCATAAATTTTAATAAAGAATGAAATGGAAACATGGCACATATGCATAGCTATACATTGGTAACTTTTAAAATTTCCATGGCGATAATGATATAAAACACACATCACCTTTCAACAGTCATGTTCCCCACGACCTTTGAACTTTCCACTCACCTAAAGTACAATAATTCCTCCAATGATACCCATGTGTCATGAATCAAGACGCTCATATCTTCCTCTTGTCCTTGTTAAACCTCAATTCATCATGGTGTTTTTATGGATTGCACGTGGTAGAGTGGATGTAAATTAAAAATGGATACTATTAGCTTTTACTTTATGATGTAGATCTCATCATCAATTCATTACACTCATCTAGTTTGAGAACAACTTCATTCAACTAACACCTGTTTTGGAGATATTAAACTTCTTAGTCTTAGAAGGTATAATCATGAAAAAATGACCTTTTACATCTTAGAGGACTTCACCATTCACTGTACCCTACTCATTCTTTCTTCTCAATACCAAATAAAATTTCTTATTGAACCATTCACAAGGAAATATCAAATTCCTTTACCTTCCTAATTTTATACTTCTATATCTTTTTGAGGTCTTAGCACAAATCAAGAAAAATTCTTTGTCTTTTAGCCTTAACTTATCTTATAACGCTTTTCCTCTATTAAAAAATTTCAAAGTAATCTAATAATAGGCATCAAAGTGATTATCAATGAGAAAAACAATCAAATTTTTTAGATTCTCTCAAACTATCCCTTTTTGAGCTATTAAGAGCAATGATCATGCACGATTCATAGTTGGAGAATTGTAGGACTTCCAAAAACAAAATATAAACTTTTCTGTACATTTGTAAGGCCTATATGGTGTAGGGTAAGTTTTATGACTAAAATTTTAAACCTCTTCTCTCAATCTCCTTTTTCTCCTTTTCAAGCTAACTAGTCCTACTAGCTCTTCGTTAGGATTTTTTTATGCATAAATTTTAATCTAGGAGGTTTCAAGACACATCTAGGAATATTTAGATACCCATTTCCTTGTTTTATGGTTCTCCAAAAATTTTTAGAGCCTAATTCTAGTGATAAATCCCTTTTCCTTTATAACTTCACTTCTCTAATTAGGTCGGTGTCTGTCACATTTTTCCAATAATCAAGATGTCAAGCATATCTTGCTAAGAATATATTATTTACTCCAAATACCTCCATAATATATGATTTCATACTAGTTAGACTATTTATTGCAAGAATAAAACCTTGAATCCACCATGGAACACCAATATGAGTAATTGAACTTAAACCCTAATGAGGGTTTCTACGCAACCCGAGAAGGATAATTCTTCACCAAATGATGTTTCTTCACATTCAATGTCTAAAAATTCTATTGCATTTTTGTTTCAACCTACTCAGATTTTGAAATTGATAGTGGATTCGAATGACCATTGAAATGCTAAATTTAATCTTACTTATTTCATGCAAATATGTGCAAGTAAGGTATCTAAGGCTCAATCAAAAATTGAATGAAACTAGTCCATGAAATGTAAGAGATTCACATTTTTTTAATATTATAATTGGAAAAAATATTTCTAATATAAATTGGTACTATTTATAATTCCCCAATAAAATCTAAGCACTTCTCATTCACCAAATAGATTAACGAATAACACGCAGTTCAATTTTCATATAATTTTCCAATATGCAATGAAATGTCACAAGAGATTGACCTCAAGACCATGCTATAGATTTTAAACACCTCATATCACATTTTTATCATTCTTAACCTCAATAAAAAAACAAGGAATATCACACAACCCAATTGTCAAGCACTTCACAAATGGCTTTTCAACATGAAAACAATCAAGGTTGTGGAGAAAAGTATCATCCTTTAATATGTTTACTATTAAACTTGATCAAAGACTCTATGATAAATCAATACTTGAAATCCAACTTATCAATGATTCAAGAAGGTATCCAGCATAATTGTTTATTTTAATAGAAAACAAGACCTTTGAGAAGAAATATAAAACAAGCAATATTTTTATGCATAACAGAGTACTTTACTTCATATTGTATTTTCCTTACGAAATTGCATACATCTCCATCATTTGCCCCTTCCTCATACCTCTAGGAATCATATATATATTCTATTTACCTCATCTATAATGATTAATAACTCTTCCACTCAAATCAATATTCTCTTATTTCCTTCATTATGAAAACCTAACTAACTTCCAAGACTCAAAATGCCATTATATGACATAATTAGACATTTTAAATCATTTTAGACATTTACTAACTCATAACTAGTTCTAAAATCTTTTCACATTTCTAATCACACTCAGACACACTTAAAGACCTTCAAGTCTCCTTGAAAAACCATACTTGTCCCTTTTACATAATTAGGAATTGGAGGAAAACTTGTAATTTGAAATTTTGAGCAACTTGACTCCACCTAACACTTGCTATAAATTTTCTCATGAATTTATGACTTATATCCATCTTCCTTGACTCCAAAAACATAATTAGAAGTAAATTTTGAAAAATTTGTAGCTTTTTTACTTGATGCTCATGTATCATTTTATCACTAAACCTTAATGAACTATTGATAGTCTTGGATGGGCCTAATGTTTGATGCATGGTGCATAAAAGAACACAAGGCAATAATTGGTGATTGGGATTTTTATAAGGCTATGAGGAAAGTGTGAGTTCCAATGTGAGACATGTGTTACACATCAGTGCTTCTTACGTATGGAGGTGACAAAACTCAAACCTTGTAACTATTCAGATAACATGTGAACCGATAGAGGGAACATGACAAAAATCTATGTTGCTTAAATTTTATGGTCTGTATTAGTCATTTTTGAGATTGGGGTCACACTCTGGATAATGGAAAATGAGCAAGGGGAATAATTTTTTTGGCATATATTTCATTTCGAAGATCATTTTGGCATGATACATATCTCATTCAAAATGTATGGAGGAGGGATACACTTAGAGAATTATTTTAGAGTGAATAATGGAAGGAATTGGGAGATCATTGTGAAAAAGTTTGGGAAAAAAATTATGCTTATTTTCTTATCTTTTAGGTTCCCAAATCAGTTACAAATACCATTTTAGGGATATTTTCATGCCTAGAAGATGTATTTAAGTTATTTTGGCCTTCATGGCTCACTAAAATGTAAGGTAAAGAGTAAAAATGGTTGTATACATGAGGATGATCTGTTAATAGTGGTCCACAGAGAAATCATGTTGGTTTTGAACAAATGACAACTTGATCTTCATTTTTATCCCCTTAGTCTCATGAGCACCCATTAATTAAGGCCATAACGTATCTCAAAGGAAAACTATATTCTTTATCATGTATATCAAGTAACCTTCAGACTTATGGATCATCATGGTTTGGAATATTATTCTATAGGTAGTTTTTGGGTGAGTTTCAGCTTGGCTTTTTCCATGGTATCATTCTAGGATTCTTCATCTTTTTGAGAAGATAAGGATGAATAATATGATATTATTCATACTTATATTTTCGTCTTTTTTCTATAAAACACAACTCATTTTTTTATTGTAAATGATCTTCTCTTGAATGCAAAGTTACCATGCCCAAATGGTGGCTAAACATTTCAAGTTATAGACCTATGGTTTGGGCTTGTGTAATGCATTTAACACCTTAAAAATTATTGTAAGAGATTGTGTATACTCCCAAGAAAATGATATTTTTAAATTTTGGATCATATATGCCATTTGGATTGTGTTATTGTCTTTTTATCCTTTTTCTATCATTTCATGATGTGTATGTTGTCACATCCCACATTTTCATCTAGTGTAATAAAAAGAAAGAGTCATTAATGGGAAGAGGATCACAAGGACTTGGGGATTGGGAGCGTTACCTAGCGGGTGTCACAACTAGGCGTACACATTATTCCTTTACCCTAAAAATGATAAACATACTTACACATAATTAATAATCCAATTTTGTAACGACGCTTGTCACCTATGTACTTGTGAGATACTTTAAATTAATGTCTTATTTTTTTACTTGGTTTTTTGAGTTACTTACCATGTTGAATGTGATTGTAACACCTCTATTTACTTCTTCAAAAATAGAGGGAACTTTTTTAGAATAAATCATTGAATACAGTTTATGCCTTCAATGAATTTAATACACAAAAATTAAATTCCAGCATACAATATTTTTAAATACCTTAAGTTATCTTATGTTGAAATGAGTAATCAACATTTACAACAACCAATGAATTAATCTAGCATTAATTTATGTTTAGAATCCAATCAGACAATCTATGATAACCATGTGAAACTACAAGGGTTTACAGATCCTACTCAATCCCCCTCAAACACTCATTATGAGCCCATATACCTAGGATATCATTTGGTTAAATATTATAAGAGGTGAGAGAACTTGTGATGTCTTCTTAGCGTCCTTCGAGAAAATCACTATTGTAACCATCATCCGAATCTCGACACTGCAACAAGAAGACATGGCGAACAAAAAAATTCATCTAGTTACATGCACTACTATGGCCATAGTTATTTGGCATTGCACTAGCAAGCCACTACCAATACTACACATAAGCCTATGAAACCCGTCTTCCCTTCACCTCACAACCATTCTGGTCATAGACATTAGGATTTTTTTGAGTTTTTAAGTTATTAAGTTTTCTGTTAGACATAATAGGTAATCATGTATTTAATTATAAATTTCATTCACTTTGAAGCCACAAGTATCATAACTCAGATTTTGGGTCTTGCGGCTCATGCCAACACCACTTCGGGAACCCTACAGGAAAATATAAGTCCTCCTAATGACCTAGGTCATTACGTGTCTACCCCTATACCCGTAGAAAACCAAAGCTGCTATGGGTATGACATGCAAGATTCAAAAGTCATTTCGTGTTAGCTACCTTTGTGTACTTTTTATTATATAAACTAATTTATTTTACGTTCATGAAGCAATTATGATTGCTAAACCTATGACAACACACAATCGACTGAACCATCTTAGAATACCTATGGGAAAGGTTATAGATGCATGCTGAATTGCATCATCACATAACGTCACCCTTCCCATAGCCATTACAAATTGGATTGGTCAGGATGTTGTTTCGTTTCTTTATGACTAATAATTACAAGATTAATTATTTCATAGTTAGTTATGTTTTTAGAATCGGGTAATTTGTTGAGGGTTTTGAAAGGACCCGCATCCTTTGATCTAGAGGATTCTCACCGAGAAACACCAATCTAATATCTTCTCATAATAAGTTGCAGTCAGTTCTAAGGCATGAAGAAAAATTAGATGATTCTTTCGATATCTTGTTTACAAGAAACAAATATCATTTGCAAAATTTATGGTCCGCTGAAATCTTCTGTGCAATCGGAAAAATATGGGACTGCGTGCAAGTTGGATGGATGCATGCTCACCAATTGGATCAATGGGATTGTGACATGTGGAAAATGTAGGTGAAGGAGAAAAATTTGGGTTTAGAACACCGGTCTTGGACACTCGTACACGGACAGGTGGACCCCACTATTTACTGGCTGGGGGCCCTCAACCAAGTTCAACACACTCAATTACGAAGGGGTGTCTTGGCCTCCTTCACTTCACATTGCATATCATAGATCTTGCATATATGTATCAATAATGTGCTATACACCATACATGTGGGACTAATCCATTACTACAATTAAATATTGCAACTAATTCCTATTTATTTCCACTAATATAGGTTTAGCTCAACGCATATTTCATACCAAATATATGTAATAAATTTTCAGCTAAACATTAGCATAACCATTCTATCCTTCCCACACATTTCCATGAAATGAATTCAAACCAAGCACCCAAATCAAGGTGGACCAAGTCAAATGGCTATCAATAGCCAATGCACATCTCTAGGCCGCCCATACTTAAACCCTCTCTCCTCCAAATGCGCCATGAATGTGGGATCTTATCCCTATACAAAATGCACCCCACATGGAATGGGATTTGAACCTGGGACACTTGGGTAAAAGGATAAGGCTTTGATTGCTGCGCCATGCCTTTGGAAACATTATAAAAGGAGCTTGTTTTACTAGTATGGACATTAGAAGGTGACTGTGATATTGTTTTTCTCATAACTTGAGCTAGAGAAGGAATTTTGAGGTGATGTAAAAAGTGAATCTTGTTATTTTTGGTAGAGGAACATGATGAGAAGATTATATTATTTTATAAATATTTGTAAATATTTATTTTCAATATTTTAATATATTGGTCCCATTCAACCAAACCCAGAGATGTAGGCCACAAGTCTTGAACTTCATTAAACATTCTTGTGTCAATTTTCTAGTGATTCATCTTTGTATTTTCTAATTTTACATAGTACTTTTAGTTTTATTTCCTTTATTAAAAATAAAAAGGTTATAATAGTCAATTTTTATATCGAAAATCAATACAAAGAAAAGTTAAGTGTGTGCACAATTGCTAGTTAAAATTGATTTTTAGATCACTGGTATCAGAGCTGGTTTTGACTGATTTTTGGTTCAGATTAATGGTTTTTGGATTGAAATTTGTGTGTTGGATGTTAACAAGGTCTTGATCTAAAAAGGGTGAAGGAGAGTTAGTTGAAGGAGATCTCAAAATTGGTACCAGATGGTCTCAAAGTCCTACTGATGACGGATCAAGAGGAAGAAATTTTTGTCAATCATTCTTATATATGAAGGAAATGTTGGAGGAAATGTACCAAGATAGACAAATAGAAAAGGGAACTAGAGAAGGTAAAAAATAAGATAGCTCTAGTTTTGATATTCCTAAAAGTGAACCTCTAAAATCTGATTTTCCTTCATTAAAGTTAGATATCAAGTTTGAATTGCCAATGTATACTGGAGAGCTAAATACAAAGAAGTTGGATAACTGGGTCAAGTAGATAGAAGTATATTGCATGGTTCAGAGAAATTTTGATGATGAAGCAAATATTAATTTGGAAAATATTCAGATGGGTGGTATAACACTCATTTGGTGGGAGAAAAGCTTCAGAAGTGGAAGAAACCAAAGGTATAGCATTCACTTCTTGGTCTGAATTTGTTTCAAATATTAGACAACAATTTTATCCTCTTGGTTATAAGAAACAAGCTATGATGGATTGGAAAACATTAAGACAAACTAAGGGACAAAGTGTTCAAGAATACACATAGGAATTTAGGAAAAGGGCTCTAATTCTAGGAATTTCCCTAAACACAAAAGAAACACTACTTAAATATATTGGTGGATTGCATAGTTATCTAAGACATATGATACTTGTTTTAGGTCCTACTAATCTTGATGCAGTATGTGTTCAAGCAACCCATTTGGAAGCATGAGGGAAAATGACAAAGGAGTCCTCTTTCTCTTCTTTTAAACAAAATAATAAGTAATATGAAGGAAAATATTCGAAAGAACAAGGAAAAGTAAAAGGTAAGCAAAAGACAAACTCTACTGTTAAGAAGGAAGATGAAAAACCATTTTGTAATCATTGTAAAAAGAGCCATGATGAGTCTAAATGTTGGAAATTACATCCTGAAATGAAACCTAAATGGATGGTTAAGAAAGGAAAGGAAAAGAAAACAAACACTACAGTTCATGATCTTGGGTTAGATTTAGGTGATGAAACCAAGATCACAACTATGATTTTTCAAGGTAAATCAACTCTTTCAATTTCTAAAAATAGTACTTCAAATTTTGCATATTCTTCTAGCAAACAAACTATACATGATGATAAGAAAAGGAATGATATTTTTCACATTAAAGTAATTTCAAAGCATATGAAAATTGATACTCGTTTTGATCTTTGGATCTCAAGCTAATCTAATTTTTGAGGAGGTTGTTAAGAAATTAGGACTCAAAACTAATCCACATCCTAAGCCTTTTCCTTTGCAATAGGTTTTGATGATGTGAAAATTCATGTAACTAAAACTTGTACTTTGATTTTCCATTACGGATAATTTTATAGATGAGGTTGAATTGGATTTAGTTCCTTTGGACATTTATGGGGTGGTTTTGGGAAGTCCTTATTTGTATGATCATAAAGCAATATTTTATGGGGAAGAAAATAAATATTTTCTTGTAAAGGATGGAATTGAGTTTATTGTTAGAGCTCACCGTGAAAACAATAATATATCCTGTAGTAATAGCAAGTCAAATGAAAAGGCTTGTAAACTCAAGATTTTTTTTTTTGCTCATGGTGGTCAAAGCCAAAGAGAAAGAACATGAGATGGCTTTTCAGAATTGTGATCTGAAACATAAGGATGAATTGGTAAAAATTTTTTGATTTTGATGATGTTTTTCAGGATCCACAAGGTCTACCTCCCAAAATAGGGGTTCAACATGAGATACAGTTTCTTTAGGATGCACCTCTTCCCAATATCGAATGTACGGGTTGTCGAGTAGTAGAGAATGAGGAAATCAAGAGATAGGAAATGGAAGTTTTGGCTTAAGGTATAATCCATCCAAGTACATCCCCATGTGGTTCACCAATTATTTTGGTTCCTAAGAAGGATGCCACTTGGAGAATGTTTGTTGATTTTCGTGCTTTAAATAAGATTACAATAAAGAATCGTACCCTCTTCCTAGAATAGATGAATTCTTGGATCAATTAAAGAATGTAATTTATTTCACTAAGTTATATTTAAGAAGTGGTTATCACTAAGTAAGAATTGCATGGGGTGATGGATGGAAAACTACTTTTAAAATGAAACAAGGATTTCTTGAATAGTTAGTGATGCCTTTTGGTTTGTGCAATGCACCGAAACATTCATGAGAGTTTTGAATGATATCTTTAGAAAATTCATTGATAATTTCATTATTGTCTACTTAGATAATATTCTTGTTTTCAGTAAATCATGGGATGAACATGTTAAACACATCCATAAATTATTAGATGCACTAAGGAAAGAGAAATTATATTTGAAGATGTCAAAATGTGAATTCGGTAAAACATCTTTAATTTTCTTGGGTTATGTTGTAGGAAATGGAGAATTGAGAATTGATCCTACAAAAATAGAGGTTATTGTAAAATGTCCTAGACCCACTAATGTGATGGAAGTTAGGAGTTTTATAAGTGTAGTTCAGTGCAGGAGGAAATTCATTTCTAACTTCTCATATATTGCATCTCCTTTTAATTCTTTGAAAAGTATTAAACACATCTTTCAGTGCAGAGGAAAATAATATAAATCCTTTGATATAATGAAAGAGAAGATAAGTACCACTTTGATCTTGGCACTTCTAGATTTACAACATTCATTTGAGATTGAGATAGATGCTAGTGACTATGCAATGGGGGAAGTTTTGATGCAGAACAAATGACCAGTGTGTTACCATTCAGAAACCTTTACAAGTGCGGTAAGAAACTATCTAACTTATGATAAAGAGTTGTATGATTTGGTTCAAAGTGTTAAAAAGTGGAAGCATTATTTAATGGGAAAAGAAATAATTATACATACTTACCATCAACCACTTCAGTACTTACAAACAAAACCAAATTACAGTAGTCTAGAAATTTCAGGTGGATGGGATTTTTGCAACAATTTCATCTTGTAATTAGGTATAAAAAAGGTATTCAAAACAAGGTTACTGACATGTTATCTAGACCACTAGTGGTCGTAACATCTATTATTTTGCAACATAGTTCTTTGGCTCATGTTAGTTACAAGGAACAATATGTTAATGATGTTGATTTTAGAGAAGTGTATGAGAATCTATTAAGTGGGAAATAAGTAGGAGAAAAAGATTATCATTTGCATGAAAGATTTTTATATCATTCAGTAAACTTTGTATTCTAGAAAATGAACGTGTTCATATGATTAGGGAAGCACATACTTCTCTTAATTTGGGGCATTTGGGTGTTAGTAAGATATTTGGACATTTACAAAAATATTGTTATTGGCCTAGAATGCATGAATATGTAAACAAGTATATTAAAGGATGTGTTCTTTGTGCCACAAGCAAGCCAAGTAATAGGAAGTTAGGACTTTACGCTCCTCTTCCTATTCGACAAGGCCTTAGGAAATTGTTTCCATGGATTTTGTAGGAGGCTTTCCCATCACACGTAAGAAACATGATTACTTATATGTGGTAGTGGATAGATTTAGCAAAATGTGTGTGTTTGTTCCATGTACTAAAAAACTAAGCTGGTGAGGAGCGCACATTTTTTTTTTAGTTTGTTTGGGTTCACTTTGGATTAGCTACTTTAATTATATCTGATCAGGATTATAGATTTCTTGGGGAATTTTGGTCAACATTGTGGGGTTAATGAACACAAAAAGAAAAAAAAAGAGCATTGTTTTTCATCCATGGATCGATGAAAAAACAAAGGTTGTAAACCGCATGTAGTACATTTTCTTAGGGGCTATTGTGGAAAACATCCTAAGTTATTGGGTGAACATATATATTATGTGAAACTTGCTTATAATCGTGCCTTACATTATTCTACTTTAAAGTCTCCATTTTAGACTTGTTATGGATATCTTCCTAATTCTCCTTAGATGTATATTAAGGACATGAAGCTGTTGTTAATGGTTTAAGTGATTCGACAAGGCTAAAATATTTGTGTAGAGAATAAAACAAGTTCATTAGTATGTCTCGTGAACAATTGGAGAAAATTCGGGCTAAGTACAAAGTCGACATGATAAACATAGAACTGATCACAAGTTTAAAGTTTGTGATTCAATTTGGCTTCACATCAATAGGGAAAGACCGACGAGGTGAAGGTAAAAATTAAAACCTATACGGTATGGTCCATTCCAAATATTGGAAAAAATTGGTAACAACACTTTCCATTTAGATTTACCTCCTTACATGAAAATCTACTTAGTTGTAAATGTTGATAATTTAAGATTGTATGAATTACCTATGATCGTTGATCATGATGATGCTAACATAGTGCCTTCCATTGGTGATTTTGCTCCTTACTATCTTGATGAGTTACAGGAAGACATCATTTTGGATAGGAAGGTTAGAACTTCACGAAGGGATGATATTGAGTATCTTCATGTTGGGTTCAAAGGCATGCATCTGAACAAGGATAAATGGATGGAAACCGAAAGGTGAGGGAGAAATACCCTCACCTATTCACCAATTAAGTTGAATTTTGGGGTCCAAAAGTTTCTCAGTGGGGAGGAATGATCTAGAGGATCCTCACCAAGAAACACTGATCTAAGATCTTCTCATAATAATTTTTAGTCAGTTCTAAGGTGTGGAGAAAAATTAGATGATTCTATCGATATCTTGTTTATAGGAAATAGAGCTCATTTGCAAAAGTTATGGCCTAGCTGAAATTTTCGGGCAACTAGTAAAATTTGGGACTACGTGCAAGTTGGATGGATGCACACTTGCCAAGTGGATCAATGGGATTGTGACACATGGAAAATGTAGGTTAAGGATAAGAAATTGGGTTTAGAACACCGGTCTTGGACACTCATACACGAACATGTGGACCCCACTATTTATTGGCTGGGGGCCCTCAACCAAGTTCGACACACTCAATTATGGAGGGGTGTCTTGGCCTCCTTCACTTCACATTGCATATCATAGATCTTGCATATATGTATCAATAATGTGCTATACACCATACATGTGGGACTAATCCATTAGTGCAATTAAATATTACAACTAATTCCTATTTATTTCCACTAATCTAGGTTTAACTCAACACATATTTCATACCAAATATATGTAATAAATTTCCAGCTAAACATTAGCATAACCATTCTATCCTTCCCACACATTTCCATGAAATGAATTCAAACCAAGCACCCAAATCAAGGTGGACCAAGTCAAATGGCTATCAATAGCCAATGCACATCTCTAGGCCGCCCATACTTAAACCCTCTCTCCTCCAAATGCGCCATGAATGTGGGATCTTATCCCTATAAAAATGCACCCCACATGGAATGGGATTTGAACCTAGGCCACTTGGGTAAAAGGATAAGGCTTTGACCGCTGCGCCATGCCTTTGGAAACGTTATAAAAGGAGCTCTGTTTTACTAGTATGGACATTGGAAGGTGACTGTGATATTGTTTTGCTCATAACTTGAGCTAGAGAAGGAATTTTGAGGTGATGTAAAAAGTGACTCTTGTTATTTTTGGCAGAGGAACATGATGATAAGATCATATTCTTGTATAAATATTTGTAAATATTTATTTTAAATATTTTAATAGATCGGTCCCATTCAACTGGACCGGAGACGTAGGCAATAAGCGTTGAACTCCATTATCAATTCTTGTGTCAAATTTTTGGTGATTCATCTCTATATTTTCTAATTTTAAGTAGTATTTCAATGTTATTTCCTTTATTAAAAATAAAAAAGGTTAGAATAGTCAATTTTTATATCAAAATCAATACAAAGAGAATCTAAGTGTGTGCACAATTGCTAGTTAAAATTTATTTTTAGATCATCCTTATACATTTGAGAATTTTTTTGAGAGGTTCCATAACTTGGTTACAATGCAGGGGACCACCATTAGGAACTTGGTTGAAGAAACCATGAAACCACAATGATGATGTAACAAATAGTGATATCAATCTGTAATGAGTGAAGAGAACCAACAACAATAATGAGTGGAGCGAGATACCAACGAGAGAAGCAACAACATGTGCGAAATGAGAGAAGCAATACCCACTTGAAAAAAATGAGTGAAACAAAAAACAAAGTGATCCAGAACTGAAATGCTACCAATTATATTGAGAGAAGAAACCAACATTCTACACTAGCAAAGTGAGAAGAGATGACACATCTAGTGGTGAAACCACCGAGGAGGAGGATCGTTCCTTGGGGGATTTGAAAATGAGTGGGCTAGAACACACTCATGTGACTTGATCACAACACTCCCACCCCATTGGATTTCATAGTTAGATATTCATGACAAGAAAGGTACACTTAATTTATTACTCGTCATTTATTAATGATCAAATTACAGAAAGTAAGATATCATTTATTATGACTATATCTTGCACACTCAGCGACAATAGGTTACTTACATTTTTGTATGATTAATCATTAACATATGATTAATCAATATTCATTTCTTTGTAAGGTATAGTTAAACATGTTGTTGTATTTAAGTAAGTTGTAAATGCATCTTAACAATATTACTATTTTTTCATGTTTTAATGTCTCATTTTAACATACATTAATAAACAAGTCAAATGAAAGTAATCATAAAATTGTACTTTCCATATTACAATCATATTCTACCATAATTTTGGCAACATAACACTTTGTAAAATAAAGGTAGGTATATATATATATATATATATATATATATATATATATATATATATATATATATATATATATATATATATATATATATATAGGTCAAAGCCTCATTTACAAGTACATAAGGACATTTAAAACAATAAAAAATACAAAATTCCTTAATTGCCTTTCTTACATCATTCAAGTAATTTCCTTCGCTTTTAACAACACAAGTACATTTATGATATTTCATCATCGAATCAATTTCAATTACATACAAAATATTTTTGATATTTCATAATTAAATCAATGTTAACTAAGTATATTGTACCCAAAATCTATTTCTTTTCACAATAGTTTTTAACCCCGTAGTTAGAAAAGTAATATACAAACATGGCCAGCTCACTCAAAGCGGCATGGGTTACACCTCTCTTAATCGACTACCATATTACAAAAATTGAGGATTTACTACATGACTTAATATATCAAAAATTATTATAGTGATGCTCATGAAATAAACCAAATGTTTCAAGAAATTTAAATAGATGCCTTTCATGATCAATTTGTATGATTCTACGATTCAAGTAAAACCTTATATATTACATCCAACTATACCAATATTCCATCTTAAACACTAAAGAAGTATCTAATCATGAGAGTCTTTAAGAATGCTTATTTGGTAATAAAAAAACAAGATGAAGTCAAGAATTCTTTTCCTCCTTTTATCAAAAAAATTCACACAACATGCCTTACACAACCAAAGCTCCCTACTAATCTACTAATGTTAAACATTAAAATGTAGAAACTATTTACCAAAATTACTCAACTTAACCATATCTAAAAATTCAAACATTCAACTCTATTTTGGTTTAGCAAACATTATAACCACTTGAACAACCTCACCACATTCATCCGTAAGATAATATTTCTAGTGGTCATAAGAACAAAACCAACATTATTTTACAAAAATAAAAATGCATTCTACTCACCGCATGTTGACTCTATGTCGAGATAAGAAATGGTTTATAAAAAAATATATTAATTTCCTCATTTCTCCATAGAAGTGGATGAGTAAATATCATACATGGGATTGCATTCATCCCAAGATCTTTTTACCTTAATTTAGGATAGCGGTACCTTTCCTCTATTGGTGTATGATATTTACCATGCATATATTTTAATTATATGTGATTCCTCCACATAGGTGATTCACCATGCTTAGGTGTCCTAGGGTGTCATTATGGTCTTACACGCATCATAGACCATTATAGGAGTTACATTTGACCAGATATTTCAAGAATCTAACTCCCACCTCTTGATTGCTACATTTTTGGGGGAGTTACACACCCCACTACTATATGTACACCCTTTCATCTTGAGAAATACAATGGAATGGAATGGAGTATGGGATTTGAGCCATTTTCCCCTTAATGCATGCACATTGCTCTCATGGGTGATTTCTTTCTTCGATCTTGAAGCTACATCATTTTTCGGTTGAGTGCAATGTTTTGATGCTCACGAATTCCCTCTAGATCTTCGTCATTCCTCCGACATGGTATCAAAGCTCGGGGATCAAAATCATGTTTCTCACCTCGGTTGCTTACTACTCTCCACCTCATAGTTTCATGTGAAATTTCTCATTCTTATTTTGTGCTCTACTTGTATTTTTCAAGGGTCTTATGCTTGGTTTGAATGACTCCTCATACGTTGTGCATTCATATTAACAATCTGATCTATGTTACTCTTAACATTGAGTCCATCGATCTACATTTTTCATTTCATGTTTTGGTCACATTTTTGCATTGGTTCACCTGGCTTGGTCATTATCAACTTCTTGTGTTCATGTTTGTTTAGATACCTCATCCTTCTTGTGCCATATGCATTATTGATGGATTGGTTGAATCAAACCTGCTTGTTTGTGTGCTAATCTTGTGTTGTTGTCTGCATACTCCATCTTGTATTGTCCACACCATGTATTGTTCTGTGCTGCAAAGTGTGCTCAAGCTCTTAAAGATTCTCATTAAACTACTCTATGGATTCTATGTGCCCGATAGGTGCTAGCACAGCCATCCTCTGTGTTTGATGGTTTCACCCACACCACACGTGGTTTCTCCAATGGTTACTTGTAACTCTGACAAAAATTTACAACTCAGCACATGTGTAGATCCCTGCAACGTGAACTTGAAGCAGTTACAAGGATGTGGCATCACTCGTTCAGCCTACACTCAACACACAACAGTGTGAACCCTATCTACTTGGTAGTGTTTGTGTTAAAATGGATTAGTTTTCATTGCACATAGCAGACTACAACCTGCATGTGGCACAGACCCCTGGCTCGGTCAAATTCCACCACATGGCTTGGCAACGTGGGCCCCCATCCATTCCCTTTTAGACTTGTTTGGTGGTTAAAACAATCCATTTTTAATGTTTTAAGGAAAAAACATTCATGCTTGGCATTGTAATATTTTTTGGGACCTATTTTGCTTGTATTTAATGTCCTTCATTTGTGTGTTGAAGATGGAGGGTGAGGTCCGGGTTTGGCAAGAGGATAATCCCCCTCACAAGAAAAAAAACCTACCTAAAATTTGATGTCATTTCCAACGAGTACCCACATGACACCCTTTGCACCCATTTTGGGCACTTTTTAAATTAGTTTACAAAGCTTATTGGCATTTTCCATTAGTTGCGGGAATCATTTTTTTGCTATAACTTTTGACTCGTTGCTCGGTTTTGAGTGATTCTTTAGTCAAAGCTCCATGATTTTTCACACATTAGATGATGACATTGTTAATTTTGTAAATGCACTATTTTACAAAGTGTCGCATTCTGGGGGGTCACTAGTACTCTTGGGCCTTGTATTACATGTAAAAACATTATCAGCCAAGTATGACATCTTGCATTTGTGTACCTTGCACTTTTGGTTCCGCATCATGGAGGGTGCTCTTTCTAGACTTGAGTGTCATAGGATTTCTTTACAACCTCCACCACTTCTTACTGGGAGAGAGAACTATTCAGCATAGCATGCTTCTATGGAATGCTACTTTGCCTACGAGGGTCTTTCACACTTATTTCTTGGGCCAGTTCCTACACCCACTGATCATTGTTATCTTAAGGAATTTCTCAACACTTGCGACCATGTTTTTGGTCACTTGATGATGCATGTCTCCCCATCTCTCTAGTTTCACATGACAGAATCAAATCCACCCCACCATGTCTGGAGCATTCTTTAGTCCCTCTATGGAGACCCTTCACATAATGCCACCATTTTTGTTGTTGTTGATTCAATTGTCTCCTCTATTTCTTCATGTGATGACAGTTCCACTGACATAGACTCACTTGGTTCTACTTCTAATGATAAGGATTGTGCACCTAGTTTTGATGTTGAGAGTACTATAGAGGACTCTTCTCTTCCTTCTCTCACTATTCCAGAGAGTGTTGACACATCCCACATCTCATCAGATATTGAGCAGTCTCCTATACAGTCTCATACAGTCATCACACCTACCTCTTTTCCACCTTCTAGTGTGTGAGGCCCCTTTCACTCCTCTACCTTCATTAGATGACTCATACCTATTTGACATCACTCTTCTATTTTTTGAGCCCCCTCATTGGGATGAGTATCTGCCTAACCTTAGTCATCTTTTCATAGAGTACACTTGTGATGTACTATAGGTTTCTCATCCATCTACAGGTATTTTAGAGGAGTTCATCATCTTTGTTGTTGGGAGTGCTCCTTCTAGGACTCTTACCACTTCCACTTTTCTAGAGACCTTCATTGATCCACCCTTACTTGTGGATCAATTTTTCTGTTGTGGGGGATGTTTTGTTTCCTTCACATCAGTTGGAAATCATTTCTATAGGTGTTTCCCTTCTTCACTTTGAAATTTCTACACACGTGACATTATCTTTGGTTCCTTGGTGCTCTCTTTCTATACCTATGTCACACTTCATGGAATAGACTCAGAGATCTTCATGTTGTTGCCTTCAGTTTCCTTCACAGAGTGGGTAAACTTCTAGCACATCATTTATGTCCTTCCTAAGGGAAGGCACAAAGTTCGGTGCGGGTGGCTCTTCTTCAATCCAGAGGTAGAGGATCTCGTGATCAACATTATTCTTGGGAGACCTCCTAGAGCTACAAAGTTCAGATCCATCCATGTCATCTTCTGCATTCCTCTCGTCTCCCTCTTCTTCTCTCTTCTTCTTCTTTCGAGAGATTGCCTCTTTGTACATGGGTACCTTTACAAGCTTGTCTATGGTCGGAACCCATCCTTGGCATCTTTCTTAGATTAGAGAGTGGACTTTCTATCTTTTGGGGAGGGTGTTTTTCCCATTAGGTTTTCTCCTTTTACTCAACTTTTTGAGATTTTATTGTACGTGGGTACCTCATCAGGATTTTTGTTGGGACCCACTTCTCCTTGTTTTCATTTATGTGTCCACCTAAGCTATGCTTCAAGGGGGTATTGGTGTAGGATATTTACCATGCATATATTTTAAGTACATGGGATTCCTCCACATAGGTGATTCACCATGCTTAGGTGTCTTAGGGTGTCATTATGGCCTTACACGCATCATAGAGCATCATAGGAGTTATTCTAGGAATGTAACTCCCACCTCTTGACAACTACATTTTTGGGGGAGTTACACACCCCACTACTATATGTACACCCTTTCATCTTGAGCAATACAATGGAATGGAATGGAGTATGGGATTTGAGCCATTTTCCCCTTAATGCATGCACATTGCTCTCATGGGTGATTTCTTTCTTTGATCTTGAAGCTACATCATTTTGTGGTTGAGTGCAATGTTTTGATGCTCACGGATTCCCTCCAGATCTTCTTCATTCCTCTGAAATCCTTGACCAATGAGGTTAAATGATTATCTAAAATTTTGAGACTAGGCTTCTTAATATTTTTAGGACATATCAAATCAGCCAAGCGAGTTGTCAAACTATCTCTCCCTTCGAATACTCCACGAGCTATTTTATTAATCGAGCTACCTTCTAAATAGCCATTCTATTAACCAATTTGTTACACACTCAACTCACCAACAGTTATGCCAAGTTTGGGGATGATTTTTAGTTATTCCCAGTTTTGGGCAAACAACAATGGCATATATTTTTTTCTACCTAAGTTTGTAAGACACCATGTGTCTATGACTAAAAAGAGATAGGGTCCACGTCGAACCCACCTCCCAAACTCTATTAGATATCCGAATGATGTGGTATTTAACAGGGGAAAACCATTTTTCCAAACACGAAACTCAAGTGAAAAATAAGCACTACAAGTTAGCACCTAGGTCGATATACCGAAACCCAAGAAAGGATTACATCAAGCAAGGCCACAATCATACCCTCATTATTCTAGTTTGGCAATTTATATAATTAACCATATATAAATAAACATAAGACCTTAACCGTAATATATATATATATATATATATATATATATATATATATATATATATATATTACAAGTAAAAAGAAAACCTCGGAAATATTTATTAGAGAAATACTCAATTTTCGAAGATATGAAAACTAGAGTAAGGGAGATGTAAACCATGCTTGGAGTAGTGAAGGCTTCTACCACCATCTTTGCTATTTCTTGTGAAATTTCTAAAGACAATGATTCACAAAGTAAAACTCCAATATCCACATAACTAATTTATATTTTCCGTAAATAAAATAACTCATCTATTAATAGTAGAGAAACCCCGGAATTCATCATCTAAAAAATAGGCCTTCTATTTGCATGCACAATTTGAAATCAAACCTGAAAAAACTCGGAAAACTAGAACCAAAACCCCATGCAAAATAAAAATGAAGTGGAGGTTACATGAGAGATAGCTTCTCCGAGATGCTACAGATTTTCGAGAGAAATTAATTCCCATTAAAACTTTCATGCACCATTTAGTATTTTTGAGAAGTTCGAGATCACTATTTTACACACGCTTACCAAATTTCATGGTGGTCAACTAAATCGATTGGTCGAGATCAAAGTTAAACTCAAACATTTACATTGATAAGGATCTCGCATGGGTTGATAAAATACCTATTTTGATTTAAGAATAATCAATTGAACTTAAGAAATTCATGGGTAATAAATTGACCATCTAATAATAATCATCAAAGAAAAATAGAAATATTTTGTAATTGCTAAGAACTTTACAAACGTCGGGTAATGAGCATTGTTGCATGGTTATGCATGAAGTTACACATAGTGTGTTTATCCCTTATAGGATATACATGCATGTGGGTAACTGTATACTCAGCTATGCAACAAGGTTCATCCCCCCACCTTTGTAAATCATTCACCATTTACAAATTATTCTTTTAAGTGTGCATAGTGAAATTGAAGGATGTTACATACTTCCCCCTTAATTAATCATTTCCCGATGAATTTTACTTCATTATTCAAAATCGAATAATCAAACACATAATTATATCCAATAAATAAGAAAAACAATAATTGATTTCCACACTTGCAATTTTTAGGATTGAAATTCAAATTTGTTAGCTGCAACAACCTTTTTATTCATTAACTAATGGCAAACAATTTGAAATATGAAAAAATCCTTGTCATTTCAGCATCCAATATGTAAAATATTATCAAGTATGTCAACATAATTGACATAAATCAAAATAAGTTACTCAAAAATATTATTTTTAATATTCAATTTATCAAGAAAACCCATTGTTTTTGTTTCCTTTTGACTATTCTAGGATTCTAACGAGTCTCATCATGATAGTTTTGGAATCCAACTTCTTTAGCTTCATTAACTGTTTCTTCCTTTCTATCATGTCAGTTTGCAATTGTAGATTGAATCATCTATTTTGGATTGCTTTCATTATTTCTCAAGGGAAAATACCTAGTGTATTGATCACTATCACCACATTTTAAGTAACCAACGAAAGGCCTCTTCCTTTTGAACTGTCACTCTTACTAGTAGTGTTTTCTTGTTCATTTCTTTTAAAATTTAAAGAAAAATTATTTCCCCATTTTGAGCTTTGTTCTCACCCTTCTTTCCCCATGTATTCCAGGTGAAAATGGTGAAGGCAAGTTATGGCTTATTTTCCATTTCTCATCCTTGTGAGAAACAATGGCTTAGATATTTTTCTCCTTCTAAGCTGTCATTTTGAAAATTGTTTCCATTGTTGATAGTCCACGTACATAAAATTCACCTCCTATCAAAGGCTTCATACCCATAATAAATTTACGTATCTGGAATTTTTCATCCATCCGATCTTGCGGTACATAATTAAGAAGTACGGTAAAGTTTTCACAAGACTGCCAGTTATTGTCATCTTGCCCTATGCTAGGGTCTGAAATTCTAACATCTTTTAGTCATAGTACATTTTTGGTAACTAGTGATGTCTAAAATAGGATTTAAACTCATCCTAGGTTATGTTAACATCATTTACCCCCAGTTCCACCTTCTGGATGTCCCACCAAGAGGAAGCCTTTTGAGAGATGATAAGCTCCCCAAACCTGTCTTATTTTCTTTCAAAAAAATCCATGATGGAGAAATACTTCTCCATCTCACTTAGCCAGTTTTTGTCTCCATCACATAAAGTTGTTCCATCAAATTTTGGTGGAATGATATGTTTTATGTATTTATAAAACTTATCTTCTAGGTGACTTCTTGCATTCAAAGTGGTTGATTTGTATCATTATGAACTACTAAGTTATTATTTTTACCATTTATGTTATTGTTTTTGGCATTAATGTTATTATTAATAGCATCATGCTTCACCTGAGGTTGTTCAATACCATCACTATCACTACCGTTGTCATTACCCATCACTGCTATTCAAGAACAACCATATGATTTCAAGTGTCCTAAAGGACAACAAGTAATTCATCTAATTTCTACACCATGGTTGCTTCGCCACTTGCAAGTTGGTGATTAACAACGTTCCCTCTTGTCCTAACCATTTCATTCTGTTTAGAAATTAATTAAGTTCAAGTTAGCATAGGGACTTATTAAGTCCAAGAGTGTAAACTTCACCTACGATACCAAAATGTAACACCTCTATTTACTTCATCAAAAACTGAGGAATTTTTTTATACTAACTCATTTAATATAGTTTATGCCTTCAATGAATTTAATACACAACAATTAAATTCCAACATACGAGAGTTATAAATCCCTTAAGTTATCTTATGCTGAATGGAGTAATCAACATTTACTAAAACTGTTGAATTAATCCAACATTAATTTATGTTCAAAATCTAATCAAACAATCTATGATAACCATGTGCAACTACAAGGGTTTACAGATCCTACTCAATCCCCCTCAAACACTCATTATAAGCCAATATACCTAGTATATCATTTGGTTAAGCCTTATTACAGGATGAGAGAACTTGTGATGTCTTCTTAGCATCCTTTAGAAAGTCACTACTATAACCATCATCTGAATCTTGAAACCGCAACAAGAAGACTTGGTGAACAGAAAATGCATCCAATTACATGCACTACTATGGCCATAGTTATTTGGTGTTGTGCTAGCAAGCCAATACCAATAATACACATAATCCTATGGAACTGTCTTCCCTTCACCTCACAACCATTCCAGTCATAGACATCAGGATTCATTTCCATTGTTTAAGTTATTAAGTTTGTTGTTAGACATCATAGGTAATCATGTATTTAGTTATAAAGTTCACATACTGAAGCCACAAGTATCATAACTCAACTTCGGGTCATGTGGCTCATACCGAAAACACTTTGGGAACCCTACAGGAAACAATGTTTCCTTGTAATGACCTAGGTCATTACGTGTTCACCGATCTACCTGTAGTAAACTTGAAATGGTGTAGGTATGACACACAAGAATCAAAATTCATGTCATATTACATTCCTTTGCATAATTTTTTTTATATCAACTAATTTAGTTTACGTTCATGAAGTAATTATGACCATTAAACCTATAATAACACACTAACTAAACCATATTAGAATACATATGGGAAAGGTTACGAGATGCATGATGAATTGTGTCATCACACATCATCACCCTTCACATAGACATTCTAAAATGGCCTAGTCGGACGTCATCACATTACTTTGTGACTAATAATTACGACATTGATTATTTCATAGTTAGCTATTCATGACAAGGAAGGTATACTTCATTTATTACTTGTCATTTCTTAATGATCAAATTTCATCAATGGGATATCATTTATTATAACTATCTCTTTCACATTAACTCAGAAATAGGTTGCCTACATTTTTTTATTAATCAAATTTTTTTATATCTTTTTAAGGTATAGTTTAAAATGTTGTTATATTTAAGTAAGTTACAAATGCATCTTAACAATATTATTGTTTTGTCATGTTTTAATGTCTTATTTTAACATAAATTAATAAACAAGTCACAAAAAAAGTAATCATCAAATTGTACTTGTCATATTACAATAATATTCTTCCGTAATTTTGCGCAAAGATAACACTTTGTAAAATCAAGGTATGTTGTAAAAACAAAAGTATATATATATTCACAAAATGGAGGTCAAAACCTCATTTTTAGTACATAAGGACATTTAAAACAATAATAAAATACAACAGACCTTAATTTCCTTTCTTACATCATGAAAAGTAATTTATTTCACTTTTAACAACACAAGTACATTTATGATATTTCACCATCAAATCAATGTCAATCAAATACAATACATTTGTTATATTTCATAATTAAATCAATGTTAAACAAGTATATTGTATCAAACTCTATTTCTATTTGCAATACTTTTCAATCTTGTAGTAAGAAAAATAATATACAAACATGGTCATCTCACTCGAGAACTAGCATGGGTTACACCTATCTTAATTTGAATGCTGGATATTACAAAATAATTGAGCATTTACTACATGATTCAATATATCAAGTGTTATTACAATGATTTTCATGAACTCGAACCAAATGTTTCAAGAACATTAAACTGATTCCTTTCATGATCGGTTTGTACAAATCTATAGTTAAGTAAAACCTTATATTACATCCAACTATACCAATATTCCATCTTCAACATTAAATAAGTATTTAATCACGACAATCTTTAAGAATGCTTATTTGGTAATAAAAACAAAAGAAGATGAATTCAAGGTTTCTTTTCCTCATTTTATCAAAACATTCACACAACATGCTTGACTGAGACAAAGCTCCCTACTGATCTAATAATATTAAACATTAAAGTGTAGAAACTATTTACCAAAATTCCTCAACTTAACCATATCTACAAATCAAAACATTCATGTCTAATTTTTTTCAGCAAACATGTTAACCACTTGAACAAACTCACCACATCCACCTAGAAGCTAATAATTCTAGTTCTCATAAGAACAATACCAACATTATTTTATAAGAATAAAATTGCGTTCTACTCACGACCTATTGAATCTATGTCGAGACAGGAAATATTTTATAAACCATTCTATTAATTTCCTCATTTTTCCATATAAGTGGATGAGTAAATAGCATACATGGGACCGTATTCATCCCAAGGTCTATTTTAGCATAATTTAGGATAGTGATACCTTTTCTCAGTTGTAAGGTTAAATGGTTATCTAAAAGTTTGATACAAGGCTTATTAATTAGGTTAGGACATATCAACTCATCCAAGTGAGTTGTCAAACTAGCTTGCCATTTGAATAATCAGCGAGCTAGTTTACTAATCGAGCTACCTTCCACATATCCGTGCTCTTAGTTATTCCCATATTTTGGAAAACAAAAATGGCGTATATTTTCTTCTCCCAAGGTTTTAAGACACCATGTGTCTATGACTAAAAATAGATAGGGTCCACGTCAAACCCACCTCCCGGACTCTATTGGAGATACAAATGATGTGTTTTTAACAGAGAAAACCCTTTTTCTAAACATGAAAAATTAATGAAAACTAAACACTACAAGTTACCACCTAGGTCCATGTATCTTTGAATCCCAAGTGAGGATTACATCAACACAAGCCCTTAACTATAATATCTATATATATTCCAAGTAAAAGGAAAACCCTAGAAATATTTATCGAGAGAAATACTCAAATGTTTTAAGATATGAAAACTAGAGTAAGGGAGATGTAAACCATGCCTTGAGAATTAAAGGCTTTTATCACCTTCTTTTTAATTTCTTGAAAAACATTTAGCATAACGATCTAGCTAATACTAGAGGTTTGAGCTCCCCCAAATTCGTAAAGTAAAACTCCAAAATCCACACAAATAATATATATTTTCCGAAAATAAAATAACTCATCTATTAATAACATAGAAACCCTAGAATTTCTCATATGAAAAATAGCTCTTCTATTTGCATACACAATTCGAAATCAAACCCAAAACAACTCAAAAACTAGAACCAAAAAACCCCATGCAAAATAAAAGTTAAGTGGAGGTTTTATGAGAGATAGCTTCTCGAGAAGCTTTGGAATTTTCAAGATAAATTAATTCCCATTAAAAAATTTAGGTTCCATTTAGTGACTTTGAGAAGCTCTCCACTTTCGTTTTGCACATAGCTTGTCAACTTACATGGAAGTCAACTAAATCGATCGGTCAAAGATAAAATTTAAACTCAAATGATTCAAATGATAAGAATATGCATGGGGTTGATAAGGGACCCAATTTGATTTGATAATCAAAATTAGGAAATGTATGGGTAAAAATTTACCGCTTAATAACAATCATCAAAGTAAAATAGAAATATGTCATAAATTCTAAGCGCTTTACTAATGTCAAGAAATGAACATCATTACGCGAGTTGTGCATGTAGTTACACATAGTGTGTATGAATTTTTCAAGATATACATGTGTGCAAGTAACTTCATACTTAGTTACACAACAAGGTTCCTGCCCCCTCCTTTGTAAATCATTCACCATTTATGACTTATTATTTTAACTATGCAGAGTGAAATTGAAGGATATGAAAATGATGATTTCAATGGTTGGATATTTTTCTTAGTTATTATATATGCTATTGATATTGTATTAAACCTTGCTTACTAGAAGTAATGACTTACAAAATATGATTAAATTTATACATAGTTGCAATATATATTATTTTGTTAAGTGAAAATAATGGTGAATGTTGAAAGTTACTAGCTTCTTTTGACACTAAGATGATTATTGATCGTATAGTAATAAGAGGGACTTCAATTAGAACATGTAAATATTTGGATCAACAAGGTAAAACCTTGAGGCATTAGTGAAATCCTCACATGAGGATGATAACATTTGTGAA